>OU795041.1:49503384-50103384 GCA_917208275.1 Patella pellucida | reverse complement strand
TAGAAATTTCTAAATTAACTCCCCTTGATAAAATTAAGGATCAAAGTTTTTTAAAAAATCAGCGAAAAATACAGGTCAGATTGCCTTGAATATAAATGGAATCTGAATATAAACCATTCAAGGGATAAACTTGTGTAATACGATTAGGTTATGATGTCTAACATCCTTTATCTTTATAATAAAAGTATTTTACAATACAATGTAAATGCATTGGCAGTTTAAACAACATTTTATTATAAATAATATAAAGTATTAGGGGACCCTTCGGACTAAATCTTTAAAAATTGTATAGCCGTCGGATGCAAACGTTCTTATGTGAATCCATTTCGATTAAAAATGGTTTAAAGAACAACCTGCCACGTGACATATGATTTATGTCTAGGTCGAGATCAGTCATTGAAAGCCCAATTATTTGCATCGTAACATTACCTACATATCAGCCTTCTAAATGATTTGATTTGGCTTTTCAGAGGATGTATGCTAGGCAAGGGCTATTTCCGAGTAGGATAATAGATGCCATTTCTCTTGGGAGGGCTTACTGAATTGAACAATGATAACCGTTATATAAACGATTAAATTTCGTTTTGATAAGGTAAAAAATAATTTTCACTCACTTTGAGCGCTAATATTTTTATATGCCGTATGGAATCAAAATTTGCTATTTAAATTCCGGAGCATTTTAACTCCGGTATAACGGTATAAAACAGATTTAGATGGACCTGCGTAGTGCTGTCTCACCGGAGCAGAAGAATCACATGACAGATCGTCACATCATATTCCTTACCCGACATTTAGTAACGGAGAACCTATAACAACAGAGTTGAACGGTTCCTCATTTCAGAGACCCGGCCATTTTACCGCGCCAATATACGTGATATATAAGACATTTTCAAAACTTAGTGAAGACAACTAGGTATTTCTATCACGTCATGATAATATAACCTGACAGCAGAATTGCCAAATAGCAGTTGAAAACTAAGATTTCTTGTAGACTAAGTGTGCATGTCTGGGCGAATTCCAAATTATGCAATCTAATACTAAAAAAGATTAGTACGTATATTCGGTTATTATGATTATGCCAGTCACATGTTAATTGAACAGACTTGTGGTGTGCATTGTATAGATAAAGTATATAATATGTGTAGTGCTGTGACGTCACCAGCCAATCAACCAGATTAAGGTTATTATTGAAAATTTGAAAACCGTTTTCGGCTTTCGGATACTTAAACCTCAATAACTGAATTAATTTCAATCGGATTGCTGTGAACTTGCGGAAAAGTTGATATAGTAACCATTGGCTACACCCACAAAATTATTCCCACACCCATTTCATGTGCACTTCAATAAATATTGTCAATGACTCTGAATAAACTTCAGTTGATTGCTTTATAAATTCACAGCATCAGAAATTGATTTCTTAACCCCTATAGAAAATATAGCAGGCTATCAAAATTTTGAAAACAACTATTCTGAAGCAATAAACACCCTAAGATGTATTCACATAGAAAGTTATGTATTCTCTTAGTACCGGTACATTTGTTTAGCTAGGTCATTGTAGATATTCTATTTCCTTCTTCTATTAATGTATAAACATCTGCTTCCACCAAAGGTGATATCGCACTCACAGGGATCTATACTATGGGAGAAAACCAGAGTACCTGGAGTAAACCCATGAGGTTTAGAAATTTCCCCTACCTCTGAGCCCCATATGCTCACACAAGACACAGAAAGCACAACCACAATCAAGGGATGACCGGCCAGTCTGAATCATGACACTGTAGATCACAAGGCCATCCCAACCTGTATTTCTTAAATTTCCATTAGTTTATATAATACCAGTCAAACATACATTTTGCGAGAACTAAATCTGCCTATTGCAATTCTTTCCCTAGCAATGTTATCTAAACTATTAATTAGACATTTATTAACTTATCCAGACCATAATCAACTCTCGATTCCATGGCTAGCCTGCGATATTTTCTTCATTAGAATCCGATCTAAATGTTATCTAAATTATTAATTAGACATTTATTAACTTATCCAGACCATAATCAACTCTCGATTCCATGGCTAGCCTGCGATATTTTCTTCATTAGAATCCGATCTCCTGCTCAATGTTCATTGTTGATAAATATGAAAAAATATATACAATTGTTAATAAACTGCAATGTAATATTTACATTTCTATATTTACATTCCTATTTTGGGATACAAGCAGTTGAATTTTGATTTGTCATCGGTTGGTTGAACGAGGATGAATTATATCATATTGGTGAAATGAAAATTGAAACCAGTTTGTGTACTGTGTAATTTATTTGTTCAGTGTGTATTCCATGGGTGTACACCAGTATATATGATATTGGTGTACTATGTCATCAAATCAATCTATGTGTATTAAATGTGTTAGATACTATAGCCTCCTGTGTAATCATGTAGTGTATAATTTAATCATTCTATGTTTATTTAATTTGTTAGATCATTAGCCTCATGTGTAATCATGTGTGTACTGTATAATTAAATTATTCTTTGTGTATTGAATGTGTTAGATACTATAGCCTTATGTGTAATCATGTGTGTACTGTATAATTAAATCATTCTTTGTGTATTTAATGTGTTAGATACTATAGCCTCCAGTGTAATCATGTGTGTACTGTATAATTAATTATTCTTTGTGTATTAAATGTGTTAGATACTATAGCCTCCTATGTAATCATGTGTGTACTGTATAATTAAATTATTCTTTGTTTATTTAATGTGTTAGATACTATAGCCTCCTGTGTAATCATGTGTGTATTGTATAATTAAATGATTCTTTGTGTATTAAATGTGTTAGATACTATAGCCCCCCCCCCCATGTAATCATGTGTGTACTGTATAATTAAATCATTCTTTGTGTATTTAATGTGTTAGATACTATAGCCTCCTGTGTAATCATGTGTGTATTGTATAATTAAATGATTCTTTGTGTATTAAATGTGTTAGATACTATAGCCCCCCCCCCATGTAATCATGTGTGTACTGTATAATTAAATCATTCTTTGTGTATTTAATGTGTTAGATACTAAATTACTATAGCCTCCTGTGTAATTATGTGTGTACTGTATAATTAAATTATTCTTTGATTAAGAACGAGGATGAATTATATCATATTGGTGAAATGAAAATTGAAACCATTTTGTGTACTGTGTAATTTATTTGTTCAGTGTGTATTCCATGGGTGTACACCAGTATATATGATATTGGTGTACTATGTCATCAAATCAATCTATGTGTATTAAATGTGTTAGATACTATAGCCTCCTGTGTAATCATGTAGTGTATAATTAAATAATTCTATGTTTATTTAATGTGTTAGATCATTAGCCTCCTGTGTAATCATGTGTGTACTGTATAATTAAATTATTCTTTGTGTATTGAATGTGTTAGATACTATAGCCTTATGTGTAATCATGTGTGTACTGTATAATTAAATCATTCTTTGTGTATTTAATGTGTTAGATACTATAACCTCCAGTGTAATCATGTGTGTACTGTATAATTAATTATTCTTTGTGTATTAAATGTGTTAGATACTATAGCCTCCTATGTAATCATGTGTGTACTGTATAATTAAATTATTCTTTGTTTATTTAATGTGTTAGATACTATAGCCTCCTGTGTAATCATGTGTGTATTGTATAATTAAATGTTTCTTTGTGTATTAAATGTGTTAGATACTATAGCCCCCCCCCCCATGTAATCATGTGTGTACTGTATAATTAAATCATTCTTTGTGTATTTAATGTGTTAGATATTAAATTACTATAGCCTCCTGTGTAATCATGTGTGTACTGTATAATTAAATTATTCTTTGATTATTTAATGGTTAGATACTTTAGCCTCCTGTGTAATCATGTGTGTACTGTATAATTAAAACATTCTTTGTGTATTCAATGTGTATGGAGTGTGTGTGTCTCAGCTAATTCGTTACGCGAGAGCCTGTTCATTCTATTCTGATTTTTTAAGTAGATCAAGGCATTTGTCATCTAAGCTTCAACTACAGGGATACTTGCAAACTAAACTTATTAAAACCTTTAAAAAGTTTTATGGCCGTCATATTGACTTGATTGTTAAATATAACATGTCTCTTTCGACTATTATTCTAGACATATTTAATTGACGGGTACACTATATCCCTGATAATATAGGTCTACTGCGTTTTTAACGCTGTTCATCACGTGCATTTTGCATACCAATAGTATATTGGCCAATCACGCTATTTTACCGAGATTTTGCCTAATAGATTGGATGTAGCTATGGCGGGTGTGGCATGCCAGCAGGGTAAGCTTACTCTTCCTGACACCTGTTACCACTGTTTGTCGTGTATTTTGTACACGGTGAACAGTCCATATCTATTTTGCCAGATTACACTATTTTGCCTATACCGTTTTTAGGACTTCGAATTTTGTCTAATGGTTTGGATTGTTCGTACTTTGTTTTATTTCATATTATATTTGGTATAGAGAATAATTAAATCAGTCTATGTGTATTCAGTGTGTAAGATGTTATAACTTCTTTCATGTGTATATTCAGTATAATTAAATCATGCTATGTGTATTTATTGTTTTAGATTAATAGCCTCATGTGGAGTCTGTGTGTTATGTAATTGTTCCGTGAGTAAGATATTGTAATTTGTAACTAATTTGATTAGTATTCTATGTGTATATGATATTGGTATATGGTATTATTAAATCATGATCTATGTGTATTCAATGTGTTAGATTTAAAGCACAATGTGTATAAATGATGTATGTAAGTATTCAGTGAGTAAGGTATTGTAACTTATTTCATGTGTATTAAGTGTGTACATATATATAAAATTGCCATGTTTTTTTTTTTTACTTGATATTTTTTTATATCAAAAAAGATGAGTAGGAGATTATTTTTATCACCCAATCCTTTCTTACATGCACAAATAAATAAATATAATTCTTTGCTGTAAATTTCACTTTTACTGAACCTGATTACATTAAGGCGTAGTGATACATCTCTTTTGTGACAGCAATTCAACCATTGAAAAGTCCTTTATATTGACCACTAAATAAATGAAATTAAAATGGTTTATTTTTATTAAAAAAAAAGAAGAAGATACTTTAATTTAAAAAAAATAACTTCATATTGACCACATAATATATGAAATTAAAATGGTTCATTTTTATTTTTAAAAAAAGAAGAAGATACTTTAATTAAAAAAAATTAACTGTTCTTTAAAAATAAAAAAGTAGTTCCTTTACAACTGACTAATCAAATTCATGCAAAGTGATATCTCCTCAATAGGTAATGAAGTTTATCACACAAGCATTATCTACTGTAGAATGAATTATTGGATAATAAATCTTAATACATATGTAGTAATTATGCTGGTATGGAGAGAGAAAAATTATACAGTCTATGTGCATTCTTTATATAAATAATATTAATAGTGTTATTATCAGAGGCGGGGGGGGGGGGGGGGGGGGGGGGGGGGGTCTGCGGCAAGCTGTAAAAAAAATTGTATCAACAAAAAACACTGAAAATAGGGTGGGAGTTGTGCTTAATATTGGAAGATCAGATGCCAGGGAATCGCATATATGGAGCCTTATCTTAAAAAAAATTCAGGGGGAGGACCCCCAGACCCCCCCTAGCTGCTTCGCACCTGCTGCGCTCATAATTCGAGCTTCGCCCTCAAAGTACGCCCCCCTTTCGTAATTTCCCGGATCCGCCCCTGAAAAGTGTAGTCATTATATCTAACCCGCTTTTAAAAAGCTATGTAAAATAGCACAGCGGCAAGCTGTAAAAAAAATTGTATCAACAAAAAACACTGAAAATAGGGTGGGAGTTGTGCTTAATATTGGAAGATCAGATGCCAGGAAATCGCATATATGGAGCCTTATCTTAAAAAAAATTCAGGGGGAGGACCCCCAGACCCCCCCTAGCTACTTCGCACCTGCTGCGCTCATAATTCGAGCTTCGCCCTCAAAGTACGCCCCCCTTTCATAATTTCCCGGATCCGCCCCTGAAAAGTGTAGTCATTATATCTAACCCGCTTTTAAAAAGCTATGTAAAATAGCACATTTTTCTATTGATCGACCCGTCGGTATAATCGGCATTTGGATACCCCCCCAGAAATTTATCCCTAGTTACGGCACTGGTTATTATTTTTAATAAAATAAGTGTAATACATTATACACATAATAGAAATACATGTAGTATTAAAATAGTCTATAATGTATGGGTTTGAAACTTAAAGATAATAGGGTTGCCAAATTTATTTATTGCTCTTTGTATTTGAGTATTGTTTAGGAAAATTTGTACTTTTTTTAAAATTTTATTGTATATCATAAAATTAAATCAGCCTATAGTCTATGTGTATATAGGATTGTAAGACATAATTTGATTAAATCGGTCCATGTGTATTCATATTAAAAGGTGTAGTGTATTTAATTAAATCAATGTTAAAGGTATAAAACTTGTAATAATATATAGAGAGTATTTAATCAAATCAGTCCATGTGTATTCAAAATAAAAGGTGTAGAGTATTTAAATAAATCAATGTTAAAGGTATAAAACTTGTAATAATATAGAGTATCTTTAAATGTGTTTTTAAAGTAAAAGATATACATGTACTACAAAAGTTAAAATCTTCCACTGTTTTTATGGGGGGGTTGGGATGGCCTAGTAGTCTAGAGCAGAGGTCGGCAGCGGTACGCATGCCACACAGGGCATGCCAAGCAATTTTCAATGGCACGCTGAGCTCCCAAGTTTGTTATGGTCGCAACAAATCAACAGTTCATTTCTTTTGATTTGTTTTCCACTTTGTCGGCTACAGTCACCTTTCGCCACTCAACAACACTGAATCGACAATCATCTGCAACTTGGCCTGCGCCAACGAAGTCAGCCAATCAAAAGCGACCATGTAGCATCGTCGCCTCCTCAATATCAACGAACAGCAACTGCATGAAAATAACAGGTATATTGACCTCGATTGTTAAACCAGCGGCTGCCAGGCAGGATACGCCCACATTGTGGGCGTATAAAAAATATGTGTGTTGGCACACTGAATAATTAGAAACCCACAGTTAGCAAAAGGTTGCCGACCCCTGGTCTAGAATGTCATGCTTCAACCTCTAGCTGGCCAGTCACCTCTGGTTGTGGTTTCGATCCCTGGTGTGAGTGTATGTGGCTTGGAGATAGGGCGCCTTCTCAATCTCACAGGTTTAATCTGACTTCCTCCCACAGGAAAGACCCCTCCAGGTGCGCTTAAGATAATATAAATAAAAATACAACAACTTGTCTGCGATATCACCTTCAGTAGAAGTGGACCTTAAACACCCAAAACAACAACAATACAATTGTTTTTATCAGTCATAAAAGCATTATACTATTGAGATAAGTTATCAATAGGATATAAGCCAAAAAAAGCTCTCCCTAATCAACAAATTGAAAAAATCGCTTCCCTAAAAAAGCTCTGCTGGTTTAGATAAGAAGAGTGATTTAGAAATTAAGGAGAGTGATTAATTGTGTATGGGAAACAGTTCTCAAGATCAATAGCTCCATGTAAGGGGGTCATTCCTGGTTCCATAAATGATAAAAATCGCCCCCCCCCCCACTTACTTGGTAAAGGAGAATGATATTCAATTTTAAGGAGAGAGAGAGAGAGAAAAGCCTACCCCCGGTCGACAATGACTTCATTTGATATAAAATTTTAGGGAGTCATTATTTTGGAATCGGTCTAGAAAGAAACATACAATTAAGTATTTGCCGTTCAAGCACATAAACCACGTAATTGGTTGGGTCGTTTTCAATTTAATGGGGGATATCAAAAAAATCACTCAGGTTTTTTTTCATGAGACTTTATTTGCTTATTGCTATCAGGGAAAGATTATGGTGGTCAGTTGACCTATGCTTGACTTATGACATGTATGTAACCCCAGTACATCAATCATCAAGGTTACACATGTAGGTAATAGTAATATCTATTTAAAGCAATGTCAATAAGACATCAAACATATATTATACATGTCTTCCATAAACAAAATAATACGTCCACATGAAAATGTGGGCGTATAACAATGACTCAGTTACACAAAAACATTTGCTAAAATCCTTCAAAATAATCAATTATTTATAATCTTTATATTATGTGTTTTCTAGCCATAAGAATTTACATACAGAATGCCAACAGCGCAATGTTAAAACTTTCAAACTGTACTTAATCACACAAAATGATTCTAAATGTCTATTGTTAAAACTTGTATAAATCATACAAAATGATTTATTACTTCTAGTGTTCTATCTTCCCTGGTTTTGTGCCAATTGGATTTTTTAGACAATATTTAATTTTTCACTATTTACTCCAAACCTAAAATTTACTAAAATTGATTATTTAACATTTAATTGAGAGAACAAATTCAGAGACCCATCAAAAGATTTTACACTACTTATCGTATGCATATAATACTGAATGTTCGGTGATTTCAGAAACAGACTCAGTTTATAATATATATTCACTTGATTTGATAATTGTTTATTTTTTGCAATGTCTATTTTCTGTCTTGTCCGCAGGTTTACCTTGTATTTTTTTGTTTTGCATGTAGTGCGGTCCTCCTGCACTTACTATTTAATTCAAATGAAATCTTGGGGAGACTCATTTAGTCAAAATTATACATTTTCATCTCATTTTTCATTTCCTGTCAGAGAATGTCTTACAGTTTTTGTTTCCAATTGAAACCTTTAAAATTTATTTCGAATTGGATCAGATCAAGCTGGAACTGAATTGAATGTTATTCAGTTCAGATTAAGAATCAACCTCTTTATATTCGGTTTGATCGCTCTTTTTTGACGATCACCAGTAATTCCTAACTTGCTTCATTTCAAACAAACTAAAAGTAAAATGTGGTTATAACTATACATAGATCAGACATAATCATTTTTGATCCCATGAGTAGAAAATTCAATCAATTTCATGGCATTCCGTCAGCAAGCCTTTTATTATATTCATGCAATATAACATTAAAAACAGACTCATATAACAGAACCTGTAATCAAAGTTACTGAAACAGTCAATCAAATGATCCATAATTGATTTGGCTTCAGATACCAGAGGCACAATTAATGTAAATCAATGCCATACAACAGAACTAAATCTGTTTTATTTTGCTTTATGTGGTTAGTTGGTCAGAATTTAACTGATAAGAATCTTGAAAAATTTGAGAAAATCAAATCTAAACATTTTTGTAACCATTGTGTTTAAATGGAAAAGATAGGTTGCAAGCAAAGAAACATAAACCCGCAGAAGCTAAGTCTTTCAAAATTGTTGAAAATCAATAGGGTTCTTAACCTTAGATCAATTTAAAGTTAATGATATCTTCAAGCCACTAAAGCTCTCTAGCCACATGTAATTGTGGACACCAGATGGACAGACGGTGGGGGGCAGTACTAGAGTAGTCCAATTTGGAGGGGCCTACAATCATAGGAAAAAAGTTTCCCTTCAATTTCAATGCATGGCCCATGAGTCCAAGAAAAGGACTCCTGAATAGAATAGAAGTGTAAGAAAAGGGCACCAAGTGCAAAACAAGGGCACTGAATCTGAGAAAAGGGTCCTGCTGATGTCAGTGCAAGAGGCCCTGTGCATTTGACAAGTAGTAAGCTAAGGCAGATGTGCAGGCCAAGTTTTTTATTTTTATTAGCTTTGTTCAATGCACTGCAGTAAGGTGCATGTACAGTGCAGTGCACTGAATTCAGCATGACATTTCAACATACGGTAGCCAACTCTTTTTCAAATTCTAAATGACAAGTGTTCTTTATATTATGACCTTGGCTTTTCACGCCATTTGAATGACTTAATATTCTTCCTTGCAAGCCCCATCATTTGAATTGAAATTAATCTGCCAGGCTATTTCCCATTGATCTCCTAGAAACACACTAACACTCAATTTTGTTGGGCCTCCATAGGCTCCTTGAGATTAAATTTAATGCCAATGTCATTGTCAATGGGGTTTAACATCTTTCTTTTCTGCACAAAGCTGGCAAAAAAAGACAGGAACACAATATAAATAATTATTTAAAATTAAATATGAAAATAACAACGTCTTAAAAGTATGTTATTATTTTCAAACAGGTGAAAATCCATTTGGATAAAACTTTACTAATGCATCAACTGACAACAACAAACAGATGTCAGATCCAAATAAGAATCTGACTCAACAATTTGCCTAACAGTAACTGAACAACACACAAAACTAGTCGTTAGGCCTAAATAGTGTACCTGAATTCTCTGCAACGTTAACAGTAGAATCTTGTGTTGGAGATTTCTGTACGACACTGCCAGCTTCTTCATCCATGTCTAATAAATATCAACACCATCCTATTTCAAATTCTTTAGAAACTTCGTATTTTATCTAACATTGTTTTGATGGGGATGTCAGTCTTCTCTTCTATTACGAACCGGATATCTCCCACCAAAACAAGCGCATGAGCAGAGGTCTTGATCGCCATCTTGGTGAATTTCGCGATTTCTACAGGATTAAACTTTGATTTTATAGTGTTGTTTTGTGAAATGTTTTCTTTTTGTTGTGTCGTTATAATAATATAGCAAAAGACAATTGTCTAGTAGACAGAAGGCGTTAAGAGCATAACGCAAACTCATAATAGTGTTTTTTGAGGTCAAATTCCTTCACGGGTCTCATTGAAAATTGTGATATATTTTCTTCGAAAAGTTACAAGCACCGATACGTATTCTTTACCGTTAGCAAGAGGTAAGTTGAAAATGACAGCACATTACGAAGATGCGTATTTGATGAAATTATTGGTATAGGCATATTGAAAAGCGTGTCTAAATTGAGCTCATTATAAATGAAGTGTGCAGTTGCCATGAATGTCAGTAAATGTCAGAAGGAAACTTTGGGGTCGCGACCAATCTCTTTTTTGGGGTTATGTCCAAAAAAATAGATGTTCAAATTGATGGGTCCTACATTTAAAAATAAAATATAATTTTATAATTGGATAGTTTTGACTATAGTCTTCAGATATTTTAGTAATAAACTGTTTGTCGTGGAATTCAAAGTTTGTCAGTGGGATTGGGCCCGCATTTCATATTAATAATAATATATAAAATATTATCAACACAACAACGAACAATGTGACTGTCGTGATGTTTTTTTTTTATGTTTTAATAAACTTGTAATATAAAATAAGCAGAACCTTGGTCTGCGATTATTTCGTGTAATAGGCTCTGCATTGATATTTTTCAAGACTGACACCCGACGGTCCTCCTTGTCTGAGTTCAGTGGAGCAAGTCATCTGTCGGCTCACTTGCCGTGGGTCGTGGGAACACCTGCTTACCATATTTGGAAACTACCAATAGGCTTTGTCCCAAACTCGCTGTTCAGTTGTCCTCCCTCTGAAATTAACCGCGCTTAATATCTAGCCAGTTTTTAAGCGCTAATATAATTTAATTTACGTCATCGTTTGTAACTATAACAAATATTTTATTTTTCTCTCGCTGTGCTAAGATTTATCGCAGGCACTGTTCATGTCTAGATTTTGTAACTGCTTGGGGTTTTGTTTATGTTGAATTACTGTAAGAGCCAAGCATCATTGTTCTCACGATGTCAGATGCAAATAGATTTTCCCACGAGTGCTCATTTCAAAGTCTCGAGTAAGACGGTGTTACTTAATGTTTGAAACTTTGTAAAGGGTGGTGACTTTTTTCTCACAGCATGTACATGTTATAATATGATCTACTGACACATTTGGATTGTATATGTATAGAATTTGCTTTTTTGTAATTGGGAACGTTTAACTCGATATAGTTTTCACCCGCGAATGTACTGTGTAACTGCCGTGGGATTTTGTTTTACGCATAGTGGTTTCTCTCCAGTACAATGAATGAACATCACCTCTTTGGTTCTCAAGTAAGTAAAACACGAACGATACATATTAAAACAAGTGAAATCATGTGTAATTTTAAAAGAAATATTTTATAAATTCTGATTTGTTTATGGCTTCTATTTGGCAAAGAGACAAGCTCAGTAGCCGATATTTTACTGTTAGTATTTGGTGTTTTAATGAGACTCAGTAAAGAGCGTGAGAAAAGTTCCCACGCTTCACAGGGCCTTTGTTTAATCGGCTGGTCATCATTAGTTTTACTGTGTGTCCATTTGTTTAAACGACCGGGGTATGTGGTTGGCCTGTGATAACAAAATACTAAGTTTTCTCAGTGATTTTAGCAATGATTAACAGATTGCCATGTTTCAATAAATGTTTCTAACTTGTTAATCAAATATATGGCTGTTGACATTTCAGACAAATTCAGTTCATTTACATTCTTTGTGAAGAGATGGGAAGACAAATTTCTCATATGAAAATCAAATAAGATAGGGGTTTTGTTGGGGGGGGGGGGTGCTGAAAATTCTGAACTGAATTGAGAAGAATACCTTTCTTTTAGTTGATAATTAATACAAAAATTTAAACTGTTTGTACCCTTTGTGCACATTTCCTCTATTTTGGGTTACATTATCAATCTTTGTATAAATGTGTATTTTGTAATAAATTGTTGCCTTTATTATTATAATTGATAATTACTACAAAATTGAGAATTTTTTCTTATAAAAAAAAGTAATATAAATAATAGATATATTAATTAAAGGTAATTAAAAAATAAAATATGGTACCCTTTGACTACTTTGATCACATCTCCTCCATTTTGAGTTACATTTATTTTGGTTTAGATTGGAATATTAAAAACGGAAATATTCAGATTTTGTTTTGATGTGTATTTTTTAAATAAATTGTACATGTCTTTGTCATTGGGATTTATAAGTTATTAGTGCTTTACTTCTTTAACTTGTTGGATAATATTGTGACCTGTAACTGTCAACAACTGTGATATATTAATGTGAATTATTGAATATTTCTCATAAAAGGGGGTAACAATAATACACCCTTATTGATTATTGCACTAACCAAACAAGTGGTTGGTGGTTATTCCAAAATACACAATTATGGCATAATATTGTGTAAGACTAAACCATCAATACACACAAAAAAATAATTATGAAGATAGTTGTTTATGTAGTATTAGATATGATATTTGAGTGCTTTGTAACAAGTCTTAAGAGGTTTTCCCAGGGTAGGACTTTATGATTTAATTTATAATATCTTATATCAATATAACATTTGGAGACCTCTTTATTTGTGCGTGATATTTAATTTAAGTAGTAACTTGTGACAAGTGTTGTAGTGTTTGAGGTGCTGATATCCCCTGGCGAGGACTTGTTGAATCTGTAATACAAACCATATGCTGTTTTACACCAGTTCTAACATTAGCAGGTGGCTCTTAAAAACTTCTCAAGTACCATTTTGATTATTGATTTTATTTTATCCTCAATTTTTTTTTACCCTTATTTGGCTATGGCTGTAACCATTGCTTTTTATTGTCCATTTTTAAAAGTAGGTAGGTAGGTGAACAAATTTTCTGAAATCCAGCATTGGAAATTTTTTTGATCTTGCACACAAAAAAAATATGTTCATCAGTAGGAGAGAAATAGGGTTGTCTCCATAAACTTGTGGGCTTTCTTCTGATTCTCAAGTGTAATCAGAATTCTCTGGAGTTCTGTTGCTCAAGAGCCCTTCTTGTATTTATTTTTGAACAGGGAACCAAGCTCTGTTCATCTTGTTGTTCTTGGCCATTCTTGGGGGTGACACTCGTCTGAAAAAGTCCAAGGCTCTGTCAATTCATGTACAATTGACATAAAACTTGGCTTGTTTGTTCCTTGGACAATTGACTATGATTTTTGTTGACATCTCAATTCCAAGATGGTTGCAATAATATCAAAGTTTATTCCTGGTTCATAGTACTGTTAAACTTGATTAAATTCACGTGCATTTTAAAGCTTTATGTAGATCTTTTAATTTTTATTAAAATGTCTCCATTCCGCCGCGCTGCATATATGGAGAAAAATCGAATTGCTTTGGAGGAGATTCTTCCACGACAGTGACTCGGAAGTTGGTGTCAAACTGAGATTTTGTACTGATCTTAGATATTTTGGCCATATGTTAAAATGTGTAAAGGATGCTTGAAATAATGTCTTTAGTCAATGGGTGTAATGTGACATCAAGAAAGACCAGCCATGTCAATTGTCCTTAATATGCTATTGTTTAATTGTTTACTTGTGTAACAGATTCTCTGGTTTGTATGTATGAAAGGAAGTGATTGGCTCGATAATATCCTATAATGGTACAGCCATCTGTTTCCGTAATACATGTGTACATGACATGTTGAACAGCATACAATGCATGGAAATATGATCAAATATCTCATAAAAAATTGATTATATATATTTTTATGCAGTATTTTTATAACATGTAGTCCCGAAGGGTCCCCTAATACTATGTACTTTATATTTATATCAGTATTATTTCCATTAAAAGCAACAATAGGACTGTTATATAATAACTTTGTCCACAAAACACCCGCCTGTTCGATAGATTGTCATCAAAGCAATATCACATGTCGAAATGGCAAGGAGAAGGGTCACTTTTATGTGAATATGGAAGTCAAGATTCTCTCAAAATGACCTACATAATGTACCTCCCGTCTTTTAAATACTCTTTGATAATAACACAAATATCAAATTATGTTTGCTTCAATTTTCACCTTACTTTTAAAGCAGAAACTCCAAAAATTCATAATTGCTTACAGTTGTCAGAACATTTATTTATTTATAGCCGGTTACTTTATAATGCATTATAATTTGAATGACATCCACTATTTTATTGGTATTCTAATAGGACAGGTGAAATGAAAGGAATTGTCCATTTAGTGGCATTTGTAACAGGCTTATTGACAGTGGCTTTATTTTTGAATGCCTTGGCCATCTGTGATGGTGTATGGTCCAAACTTTAACCATAACACCTAGTTATAAATGACCACCACTAGTGTAAAGTGGGCAACATTTGATACTCTTACATTTAGGAGTTCACACACTACACACAGCATCTCTAGTGACTTGACAGTTAAAGTCTCTAATTAGGAAAATGGTGAGAAACTCTTTTTCCCTTGACTATTTAAGCATAACATGATTCTGTGTGAAGTAAACCTGTTACAAATTGTTGTATTATTCAGTTTGGTTGATAGCCCACACATTTCTATCACTGAGTATTTATCTTAGATATTTATGTGAACATAATTTGACTTATTATATATTGAATAAAAACCCTGGACGAAGTGTTTTATACTAGTTTTATGTTAAATTTATACCTGAAGTAATTTCTGAATCTATTTTCATTTTGAAGTAAGAATACATTTTTATACGCCCACGTGGTGGTATATTGTCCTTTCGCTCGTCCTGCGGTCCTGCGTCCACATTTTTATACGCCCACGTGGTCGTATATTGTCCTTTCGCTTGTGGATGCTCTAGAGGTTAAAGTTAATATCCAATAGACTTTAAATTTATACAAAGTGTTTAAGGTCATGAGACACAGAATCTTATTGATTTTTAGCAATTTACGATAATTATTGCCAGAGTTATGGCCCTTGATCACATCAAAAATCGTGTGGCCGTTCTAGAGGCCAAAGTTAATATCCGATTGACTTTAAATTTATACACAGTGTTTAAGATCATGAGACAAAGAATCCTAAGGATTTTAAGCTATTTACAATAATTACTGCAAAAGTTGTGGCCCGTGATCACAAGGTTATAAACTAAGAAGATAAATATTACAGTCGCAAATCTTAGAATTTTAGAATTAGTTCAAATAGGTTTTTACTCTTCGTTATTTTAACTGAAGGATTTTATAAATTGTGGTTACATTTTAACATGCAGGCCAGGCGAAGAAGGGGAGCTAGGAATAATTTGGCCGGAAGTACTCTTTTCTCCAGGTTTTTGCGGCCCCTGGACCCTCGTCTATAGGAACTTAGGATTGAAGACCCCTCCCCCTATCAAGAATTGCTTTCGCCGGCCCTGTGACATGTGCTTCTGGAAAAACGGTTACTTATTTATTTGGACAACATTTCAAAGAGTATTATCTCAATGTTGTTATCAAGCTAATAAAGATAAAATTATATGAAAACAAAAAGATCATGCTATTGTTAAGAGGGTGATAAGCTACATGTACATAAAACTAATCAACTAAGGATTAGGGATAGGGAAGTCACTGAGTAGTGTTTAAATGAAAATTAAGTAACAGGGATTAGACAATACAGAAAAGTAACATCAATTATGTACACAATAATGGGCAATTAGATTTATGCAAGAAAAACACAACTAATTATATTTCGTATAGTTGGTGTAATTAATCTTTAAAAACCTTTTAAATAATGTGTATAATAACAGTCTTGTAATACTGTCATAAATCATACATTTTAACAATGATATTATTAATCTTATTGTGATAATGAAATATGGGAAATAAAAAAATCATAATCATATATAAAGGTAAAACTTAATTGCACAGTACTATAGAATAAATGAAAGTAAGGTGACATGTGGATAAATAGAGAAAAGTTTTTAAATTTATACAATTAGTTCATCACTTTTAAAGGCACTTGGTAAGAATATCCCTGATATGATATTTGACTGACAGACTTTTTGTGACACCGTGGCCAAATATTGAATAACAGAAAACATTGGCAATGAAAATAAAATATGTCATTAACATTAAATATTTTGCGTCATTAGTTGTAAACAGTGCCAGAAATGTTGTTAGCAAATGGAAACTGTAGGCCTAACAAGAGAATAAATGGGAAGGTCAAACACTCAGAAAATAAAGTTAAGTTTGAAAACAAGCCTTGTTTTGTTTAAAATGAGGTCATTTGTCTTTTCTCGGTTAAAGAGAATTAATCAGAGGGTTAACTCACTAAATTGATCTTCAACAGACTGATCAAATAAAGGATGAATGACACCATTTATCTCATTATCTAGGTAATATGAATAAAGTATTCATTGGTACAGTATATTTGATTTATCTTTCCCCAACCAAGTAATAGTTGATATTTTTCAAGTCAGTTAGTGACGTATTTGTTTAACCTAATTGGATGAGGAGTTTGAATAACATATAATTATTGTGACTTTACAGATCAGATAGAGTGGAATTACTTAACAATTAAAGTGTTAATAACACTGATTTGTTTTGTCTGGTATTTAACTGTAATCATTGTGTCAGATCACTAGAACAAATGAAATATTAACACAATGAAACTTTTATCTAACACATGAGTTCGTTATTTGTCATGTATTATAGATTTTAGGTAGATATATAATAGATAAAACACTTCATTATACATAATTTAAAAGTTCGAACTTAATAAGAAAAAAAATGATAATGTTGTACATTGTGAAAAAGATGATGAATTATGTTTTAAGATAAAATTATAGTTTATTTAGTAAACAAACAGAATTTAAAACTCTGTGAAAGACGATATAGGTTTATCTTCATACAATCTTGCTTCCTTTCGATATTTGCTAATATCAGACTGCAGCTTCCTGGATTATGGCCCCTGATTGTACGAAAAATCAGGTCACAGTTTTTATCATATTTAATAAAACATTCATATATTCACAATAACCATACAAAACTGCCAGACAAATGGAAGCTCCTTGAACACAATTAGTGTAAAGTATGTTCGATTTGGATGAAACTTTTGATTTATATTTACATGTATATCACAAAGATCTTGGTACCTTTAAAAAATCACGCATATCGGAAATAATTTCCTGGATTATAGCCCCTGATTGTTTCGAAAGATATCGTTTTTAGCTTGTGGACACTCTAGTAGACACAATTTAAGTTCAATTTTAAAAACTAATGTTGGTTGAGTTTAAATCTCGTGAAAATCTGCAAACAAAATTGACTCATGTTAAATATTTAATATGGAATATAAGGCAAAAAAAAAAATGTATTGGGACAAAAATGGAATTGATGGTACTTGATGCCTTGATGCTTCAGTATGTTTTTGTGACTGCTTTTAGTTGTACAGTTTCCCCCATTGTCCATTTTCAGGAATCAATAATTATTCAACAATGTGACCAAATTTGTCTCGAAAAAAACAAACGCTACTAATGATTGGCATAGTACAAAGCGTATGTATTGTAATACTAGACTACAATATGTATTGTTTGAATTTTTCTTGCGTATGCATTTTACATAAATTTATAATTATTTTGTGTAGGTAGATCAAAGATTTTTGTAAAGCCTAACAAAAAAGTTTTTTTTGACATAGCAGGTATATAGGAGTTATTCAGGCATGTCCAGACTAGGACTAGTTTTAGAATTCTATGAATATTATATATGTTATTATACTTTGAGCTATTAAAACATCTTCAAGAAATGCAATAAAATATTGAGACTTAATAATAGTGCTTTCTTCTTAAGTGAAAAATAGATTTTGACATATGCTGGGATATAGGTTCGTACTAACCAACCTGAAGGAGAGTTCTTCCAACCTTAAAGGGGCTAAATCACTAACATTTCGGACCTAGAAATTGACAAAAGTAGGTCACACGAATGTATATAAACTGATTACATTCAATGTTTTCCGTTTTTACTCCAATTTCGAATCAGTTGTATTCGGCGAAATAAGCCATGCTGCCCCTCGAGTCTCTTATTACAACTGGGCCTGAAGCAAATTATGGTACACGATTCGTATACCAATGTTAAAAAAGATATTTTATCTTTAAATATCAGATATTAGAAGCTCACTATTCCCGGTAAGTTTTTATCATCAATGTTGATTTAAATTATTGAATAATTTGTGTTCTCGATGTCAAAGATTTTGGAGGATTTTGAGTTACGGACTTAGGTCCTTTAACTTTCATCATTTTTCAAAAACAACAGTTTCTCAATATAGCATCGGTCAGTAATATACAAATGATTAAAAATCCCACAACCATATTATTAGAGACTTTAATAAAGTAAAACTTAAAATTGGTTATCTGGTTTATGCTTGTGTAATTGTACGTTGGAGGTATCTGCTGAAACCTTTGAATTCATTGTAAAACTGATATATTTCTGGTTTTAGACATTTGTTAAATAAAAATGCATGCGGCGAGATGGGATCAGTTGTTAAGGTAAATCAAAAGATGATTTTGTTGCACAGTAATGCGTAAAAAACCTTAGTCCTTTCAGAGATTCCCCTTTGAAGTTATACATATATGTCATTCAGCTTTATGTATCAGAAAATCTTGATGTCAATCTTTAGTAGGGGAATATTTAAACATGAAGCAAGGTCTATACAAGACAAGAATTTTAAAAAAGATATTTAATACAACAAGTTTCAAGTAAAGTGGTAAATCTGAATTTTAATCCCGATGTATTTTAAACTTTGTCCTTTTTTTTTTGAAGTCTGAGAATTGAGACTGTCAAGGATATCAGTGTCAGCAAAAAAGCTCATGATCAAATGCAGCAGGGTTGAGGGGTCAGAGTCAAAGGTCGGTAAAGGTCAACTAATGCTGTGAGAATATATGTCTGTCCATGACCTACATGTTTTTCCACCAAGCCTATTCTCACCAGATAGAAGTGTAGCTGGCTAATTTAGCTTCTCACTCCTTTGCATATTTTTTACATACATGTAGGCCTACTCATTGATAAGTACTGTCTGATTTGCCCTGGTGATTTCTTGCATGACTGATCATAGTGAAGGGAGGGGGTTTGGTATGTGCCAGGAAGTCTTGACCCCTTACTGACCCTTCTTAAAATTGTACAAGAAAAATAAAAATCTCTTCTGTTCTCTGAAAGTTTTCAAGTCATTCAGTAATGAAAAGAAGGATAAATCTAACTGTCGGCTGACAATATCTGCATGACCGATTTCATACTTTTATGGCCCCTCTGTTTGAATAGTAGCTGTGGTTAACATTTGATTGTAGTGTTAACTGGTTTGAATGAAGATAGAGTTAAATAGAGGTATAGTCTATGTTTTTACAAATACACCCAAGTCTTCTTATGTATATAGACTTAATCAATACTAAAAACTTCCACACATTAAGGACTAAACACTTGTAGTTGTATGTCCATAGAGGTAATTTGTGGGTATTCAACTGGTCCACTAAGATTTCTACTAAAAGTTATTAAATTGTGTTTTATGGCTTGTTAAAATTTGTTGTCACCTTATTGGATATCAGAAAAGGTATAATGGTTTGTTTAAAGTTTTATAACCTTGTGAATATATTGGATTAGAGACAAATAAGTTTTAAGAACACCATGTTGTAGAATATTTCCTATGAGCCAATTGAAGATGTTCAAACACAATTAGACACCCAAAATCAGTTTGATTATGATCATGCTGGTTAGCTTATATCCTACTGTATTTGAATATGTAGAAATCCAATTTTGATTCATATCCTGCTGTATTTGAATATTAGAAGTCAGATTTTAGTTTCACTTTAAGGGGCAAATTGAAAAGAAATGAAACATTTCTATTTTACATTAAATGAAATAAAAAATTGTTAAAAACAATTTGATATCATTAAATAAAAAATTTGCATATGAAAATTGTGGTATAGAATGTTATGTTTCTAAAATTGTTTTGTTTTATTGTTAACAAGAGTAACCTTTTTGCTCCTATAAATTTTTTTTTTACATTGTATTTTTCAGGACAATTATGGTTTGAATTTGGACACAGCAGCACTTACTCACCATGGAGTACAGTTTGCCATACACAGTAATGGTAACTTTGTTAGTTCCCAGCAAGGTCGAGGAATTAAAAGAACTAACCATGAACTGCCACCACACTTAAATACAGTCCACTACCTCATAAATGGCCACATGGCTCAAGCAGGGGTTGAAAATCCTGTGGACTTATCAAATGGACGTCTATCCATTAATGGATTGAGTGAAAGTGAAAATCAGTACGAAACCGATGATAGACAATCCCAATCACAGTATAGACACAGTGGTGTGCGTGTAGGCATTCCGGATCAATCACATGGTAAAATGACCAATTTAAAAAATTATGTTTTAGAAAGAGTGTGGGGGAAGGGGAAGGGCGGGGTGCTTATCAACAAATTCTCTAGGCAACGGACAGAAGTATATATATATGTGTTTAATAGTTTAACTATTGGTGTGTTAAATAATAGCCTGTATAAAGTTATATAGAAAGGCTTGACAATCAATCAATTGGAGTTGTCAGTGAAGGCTAATTCAGATATTCGATAAAACCGCTTCAAATTACTCTTAATAGCAAATATAATCTTAAAGAAATACATTATATAAATATCAAAGACTAATTACAAGCCAGAATAGATTTGTCATAGTCGACAATTGACACTAATTACAACAGAATTAGAATAATTGTAGACCTATATATTATTAATTAATAATGAGCAAATAGACACGTACACACAATAAATTATTTCCAATATTTATTTCTCCTGAGAAAATATAAAACTACATGTAGTAGATTTAATTAAAGATTGACATGAAAACTGTCTAGTTGTTCAAATGTATGAAAAAATCTTGATCTTTTGTACAAATTGGCAATGCATTTTAAGGGTGCTTTGACTGCTTTGGGCTAGAATTTGATGAAGAACAGTACATGTAGGTGAAAATGCGATTATCAGGACAAAATTTCTTCTGTGTTCAATAGAAATAAAAATTATCAATATTCAATAGAAATAGAAATTACCATTTGAGATCAAAATGATACCGTAAAGTAAAACATTAACAAGACATTTTAACTCAAACCTTTTTCATTCCCTCTTAGAAAATCAAATGATAAAAGTTTCCTTTGAAATTCTCAAGAACATCAATACTTCACAGACGACAAAATGTATTACAACATTAAACTGCCAGTAATTGTTTACATTGTCAACTTATTGATTATCAGTAATTACCTTTAGTATTAATCATGTAGAAATCATAACTTTAGCAAAGAAAAACACTTGTTATTTAAGACGTGAGACTAAAAAGAACAGTCGCCACGATGAACAAATACTGGTTACAATTTATATTACTTATTCATGTTACAAGCCCCAGTAGCAAAACAGACATAGACACTGTTTAATTAACAGACTGGCCGGGACAATGTATTCACAGAACATTGCTTAAGAAGTGTGGGAAAATCTTGGAGTCTTGCAGATGGGACATCTCTTATCAATAGCTGATAAGCGCTCTATACCATGCATGGCCCTTTTCAGATAACTTAGTCATTGGAAAAATCGAATTCCCTGGAAAATATTGACAGCAAAAATTGAGATAGTCTACCAAACGGTTTCAGAATATTTTTGGACATTGTGGCCCAGGGATCATGATGTCTCATAGCGTTGCCGAGTATGCATACGATGATTTTAGCCATTTTATGATAGAAGGTAATGAGTGATATTTGTAACGATTTTCTCTACCATATGGTTGTTCAGACAGCTGGGTTGTCGACCGTTTATTGGTATATTGTTGTTGTTTTTCTAGTTTAGGTAGGGGTGTGGTATCTGTAAAAGGTATCATGTAGATCATGTGTTACTTATTCATACCTATCTTTCGTGTATTATTGCTGTATGTTGTAGTCTTTGATAAGTAAATAACTATGGAATATATTTCCAATTGATTAATCTTGAGAGCCGTGACATATTTTATCGACCGCCATTTTCAACCATAATGGTAGATTTTTATCAATTATCAAAACAAGCAATTATTGAATAAAAATGCATGGGAAAACGGACACATTTTGAAGAAATCTTTGATAGAATTTGGCACTGGGTAAAATTCCCATGAGAATTACCGACATGCTGCGACTAGTTTTTGATTCTTGTTCTGTAATTCTGTCTCATTGATTTGCCATAACTTCACATGGTTTTCTTCTCACCAATAGATAGTGGCTGGAATCGGATGTTTGAAATTAAGTGATTTCTTGCTCTCTTTATCTGATTTATCTTTTCAACACCATTAGGTTTCAATAATCACGTTTGATGTCTCAACATGTCAAATTGAGATAAACTTGAGCCAGTGAACTTAAAACATTCGCGATTACAATTTAAGTGATAAATGTTTTTAATGTCTACTTTGGGTGCATATACCTACATCATACAAACTTATATATATATCCAAGTTCTTTAGACTTAAAATAAATGAAAACTTGCAACTAAAACATACAAATTTTGCATTATTTTATAAATGAAATTGGGTTTATCTTCCTATTTTCTTCACGGACTGGGCTAATGAATATTGGGTATTTACAAACTGAGAAAATCAATTGGTACTTTTAAGTTAAGAATAGGGCTGTCAAATAAATTTGATACAGATAGTGCAATACGAATCCATCAAGTACATTTCACAATGAAAAATTAGTACCATATATCAATATTGTCATTCTTATATTTTGAATGGTTTTCTATATTCCATATTCTCTATTATTTAATTCATTAAAATAAACAATAAACCTTGGATAAATTAAATATTTCATGAATACAGTAGAACTTGCTCGGGCGTGCACTCCTAATCAGCAAACACTTGCTTTAACGAGCACAAAAAAATCCCCAGAGCGATTTTTAAGTAATTTTACCTCTACTCAACACGCACCTGTTCATTTTTTTAAGTAGGGGTTGGGGCAATATTGGATACCTCTACTCAAAGAGCACCCCCACTAAGTAAGCATTTTTAAAGTTCCCTTGGGTGCTTGCCTAATACAGATTCTACTGTACATGTATATATGCAAAAATGTTTCTACTGATGTTTGATCTACATGTACGTGTAATGGAGTTATTCTCTTGAATTTCAGATTTTGAAATATATTGCCATAATTATTGATTTGCATGGTAGATAATCTGTTAACTAATTTTGAAATATATTGAAACATATACCTATACGACTGTAGCTTTCATTGTGCAGTCCTATTAAAAAAGATTCAATCAATAACATAAGTTTGAATAATAATGACATAACATAAAAGAAATGACATGAAAAGAGATTAACGTCATACTGTCGTGCTCCTATAAAAAAAAGTTTTACAAAAATGCTCGTTGAATCAACAGAAATACTTCAATACATGTAGATTAGACAACTGTGTCATCAAAAGATTGTTTTCAATTTGATTGAAACACAGATCCAGTTTCGTTTTTTTACAGTTCAAAATTTCGTTTTTACTTGTCTTTACTACATTTGGATCTGGACGTCCGTCCGTCCACAATTGTTTGTGGACTCTCTACAGGTCACAATTCTTGTCCGATTTTGACGAAACTTAAAATATAGGTTTATCCTCAAAATATCTCGGCTGCTTTCAATATTGGCATGTATCGGATCAAAACATCATGGATTATGGTCCCTGATTGTACGAAAAATCACGTTTTTAGCTTGTGGACCCTATAGAGGTCACAATTTTGAACCGATTTTGATGAAACTTTACATGCATGTTAATAACCCAAAGATCTTGGTTCCTTTCGATATTTGCACCTATTGGAACGTAAATTCCTGAATTATGGCCCCTGATTGTCCGAAAATTCACCTATTTTAGCTCGTGGTACCTCGTGGTTACAATTATTATCCGATTTGAAAAACTGTTCGATTATATCACCGTTACATCCTAAGGAAGGTTGAGTTTAAATTTCGGAAAAATCGGACCAAAATTACCATACAAAATGGCCGCCGTTCGTACGCAAATACTGTTAAAAAATGGTATATCAAGGTTGTGGATCCTGTAGAGGTCAAAATTTTAATTCGATTTTGATGAAACTTAAAATGCATGGTTATAACCCAAAGATCTTGGTTCCTTTCAATATTTGCGCATATCGGATCGTAACTTCCTGAATTATGGCCCCTGATTATACGCACAATCGTCTTGGTTTAGACTGTGGTCCCTCTGGAGGTTACATTAATTATTCGATTTAAAAAATCGTTTGATTTAAAAAATCGTTTGATTTAAAAAATCGTTTGATTTAAAAAATCGTTTGATTTAAAAAATCGTTTGATTTAAAAAATCGTTTGATTTAAAAAATCGTTTGATTTAAAAAATCGTTTGATTATATCACCGTTACACCCTAAGGAAGGTTGAGTTCAAATTTCGGAAAAACGGACCAAAATTACCATACAAAATGGCTGCCATTCGTACGCGAATACTGTTAAAAATGGTATATCAAGGTTGTGGACCCTGTAGAGATCACAATAATTCAATTTTGATGAAACTTGAAATGCACGGTTATAACCCAAAGATCTTGGTTCCTTTTGATATTTGCGCATATCTGATCCTAACTTCCTGAATTACGGCCCTGATTATACGCAAAATCGTCTTTGTTTAGCTTGTGGTCCCTCTGGAGGTCACAATTATTATCTGATTTAAAAAATCGTTTGATTATATCACCGTTACACCCTAACGAATGTTGAGTTCGAATTTCGGGAAAATTCGGAACAAAATTGCCATACAGAATGGCTGCCGTTTGTACGCGAATACTGTTCCTTTCGTTATTTTCACATATCCGATTATAACTTCCTGAATTATGGCCCCAGATTGTCCCAAAAATCGCCTATGGTCCCTCTGGAGGTTACGATTATTATCTGATTTAAAAAACTTGACTCTATCACGGTTACACCATACAGAAGGTTGAGTTTGAATTTCAGGGAAATCGGACCATAATTGCCAGACAAAATGGCCACCGTTTGTACGCTAATAGTGATAAAATATGGTATATCAAGGTTTTGGACCCAGTATAGGTCACAATTTTAATTCGATTTTGATGAAACTTGAAATGCATGTTTATAACCTAAAGATCTTGATTCTTTTCGATATTTGCGCATATCAAATTGTAATTTAATGAATTATAGCCTTTGATTGTAGGAAAACTCACTTACGATTTTGCTTGTTCTCTAACCATCTCTCGAAAATGTGGGCGTATCCTGCCTGGCAGTGCCAGCTTACTATCTTTTCGCTCTTGTTCTGCTTGAAATGAGGGGTGAGCTAATCAAATAGTCTGTCGAATCGAGTGTTTGACCTTTTTTGCGCGGAACTGTTGGTAGCCATTAAAAGCGATAGAAATCAGATCAAAACAAAAGTAGATTTTCAAAAGCATGGTGGTTGCTAATTGGGTAATCGAATGAATGACGTTATCGGATCAAATGTCGCTTGCTTGGTACCTGATGTCATAGAAGTATAGTACGCGAACTTCCACTATAACCCGTATAAAAAACGAAACGAAATATAGATATATTATATTTTAATTAGATTGGATTGTTAAATGATTAATCCCAATTTTCGTTCATTTTATCTCGAATACTTCCATAGTATTGTGTAAACATATTTATTGCGCGTGCATAACCTAAAAGAACAGTAAGAAATTACATATTCATTTATACAACAAAATTAACACAAAAAATGTCAATTATCGTAATTGTTTGTTAAAAAATTTATTGTTATGATAATTTCCAGTTGGATATTAACTTTTGTTAATAAAAATAATATGATTTATCTGTTAACCCAACAGTTTAGGGTCTATAACAAAAGTGACGACTAACATTGTAGGTGAGGATCCTACCAATGTTAAATGAACTCAAATCTTAGCGGGTGTCCAGAATGTAGTCAAGTTGACAACTTAGATTACAAGGTTATTAAATGTTAGGCAATATGGATTATCTCATTGAATTTTTTAAGACTATATGCTTCACGCTTTAAAGATTTTGAATTTCTGACTTAAAAAAATATGCAAAAGGCCACTTTCAATAAATGCATCTTTACACAAACGTGCCCTCTGTTCTTCTTGATACAGTAGATGAAAGGTGGTTGAACCCTGATACATGTAGGTCAGTGCATACACTCCCGGCAAGTGTTAAAAAGTGCAAAGCTTTTTATTCTTGTCATCTTTAGCCTGGTTGGTGCAGAGAAAAGTAGAAAGTTAATCCCTATTCTATTTCTTTCATTTCTTATGTTTTATATCGTGTCATGTCAATGTCATTATTCACATTCACACCTCTACAAAATTATGTTATTGATACATTTATTGCTTTTGATATTTAAAAAAAAGGTTGGATTTCAACTTAAAGTGAAAGTAGGTGTTTGTAAAAAAAAACATTAGTTAAACATGCATTATTCAAGAGCTAAATCTGCCTAGTGCAGGTCTTTATTTGGGCATGAAATGTTTTCTAAAGTATTAATTAGACATTAATTAACTGATCCAGGCCTTAATCAACTTTGGATGGCATCAGATTGCTCCGATATTAAACAGATTAAAACGTTTCAGCGGTAAATCAAATATGGCGCGCCTTAACGCTTCGAGTCGTAGCTTTGATCAACCAGGACCGTGGTTGAAATTATTGCACAGGTCGGTCAAATCTTTAAATGCCTATATCTTCGCTTGCAATAGAGTAATTTGAATGAAATTTTCAAATTATTCATTTTACATCATCTACTTTCGAACTAGTATAGCAAGAACGGCTAGTTCTTATCTATATCTTGAATAATGTAACTTTAATTTGGTCCTTTCATTTTATTTTCAGATGCAACTTCACATTTATTTACGGGTTCACTCACACCTCCTGACAAACTTAATGGAGACCTTGTTCCTATGTCCACTACCAGTCCCCTCAGTATCAGTACTATTGGTCCCCCCATGCAAGCCCCACCTAGCCCATTACCTACCCCCTCTCCACCCATGCGACACCCGTCGGACGGATCCGGATTAAGAGTTCCAAGTTATGAACAGTCTCATCACAGGTTAGTTGGTTTTTTTCTCCAAAAATCTTAAATCACAATTAAGCCACTGATCATCAATTAAGGAATTTTTTAATCCCTACAAACTACACATTGTGAAAGTTTAATCTCTAAAACAAATATTAGTCCAAAAATGGTTTATTTCTATCTGTATTTCCAAAGATATGATGAAATGATCATTTCACAACATTAAACATCCTCTACATAGACTATATAAACAACCCAGTGCCACCTTAAACATGCTGACGGATCATACACTCTTGATATTTTGGTTGGTATCTTTAATTAAAGGATGAATTTGAGTACATATAAGCTGTGAAGAATTAGATATCATAAAATATGATAATTGATTTTCTTTATCAATGTCAAGTTACATTATGAGTATATTTTTAGCTGTAAACTCAAGTTTTTTTGCGCACAGGGCTTAGACATTAAAAATTCATAATTACTAAGAATAGAACATGGTTTAACTACTGCAATATAAGCCTGACAGCATAGTAGAGTTTTAAGTATTTGCTCTTGCATACAAAATTTTACCAGTTTCCATAAGGGGAAATGACTGCATTTGCTATCTTTGAATAAACCGTGGATTTAAGAATAGTTTTGAAAGTTGAAGGTTGTTTTGAATTGTCTGGTTAACATGCTGAGAGAGAGAAATAGAGACATATTGAATGTTCAAGTCAGTTTCCAGTGAATGCACCTAAATTACCCTCCATTATGATATTAATTGAGTGGTGTAAGGTAAACAGTGTCAATCTCTTTTGTTCCGCTTGACTACATCACTATAATATTCATGTAGACATATTATGTTGAGAAAATATTACTGACCGAATAACTGAAATTCTAAACGTATATTCACATAGGTGGTTAATATTAGGTTAAAATCTTAAATTGCGTAATATAAAACATTTTCTTTTTTATTCATAGCTAAATCCAAGTGTCAGTGAATCAGTTTTTGTCACTGCGATTTTGTTCAAAATTAAAAAGAGTAGGATATAAAAGACAAATGAATGTTTCATGAACAATTATATGTAACTATTCATGTTTGATATGAGGACGAACACAGCATGAATTGTTTGAGACTTTGTGAATTGAATGAAAGTACAACTTGTTATATTCTTTTTTGAAGTCTGAAAATAAAATAACACAATACAGTTCTATGGATAACAATTACTATATGATATACACACAATGTTATGACAAGATTTGATTGATCATTATCAAGCATACAAATAAAATTATATATTAAAATTGACAAACATTTGATTGACCCAACATTCCTAATTCATTCTACTGTTCAAATTATAACTTGCAATAAGTATAAAGCTATTGATGCAAAAGTATCAGATTTTTAACAGAATGATATTGTTTTGATAGGAATTTTGTCTTAAAGGATGTAATCATAATTCCCCCCAACTGAAGTGTATATTTCCTTTTCATTTCAAAGCTTAGTTAATAGTACATTGGTTATGAATAGGTGTTAGTGCACTGTCTGGGCTAGCAAAAGTAATTCATATATAGAAGGCGTGTAATCTGAAACTCATTAGTTATGCGACTTTTATGTGACTTTATATAATAAGGAATATATTATAATCTAACCATTCACATATATTTACATGTATATTGTCCCCATTGTACATTAAGAGTATTTAAATCGACATATGAAATATGAATTACCCTTAATGACACGGTAACATAGATAGGATATATAGATAAAGTTGTAGGTGAGATCAAACTGTACTTAACCTTGTAATATACAATTGATCTAATACATATGGGATAGTATATTTTCTATTGAATATTCTGTTTCGAAAAACATGTTTTTCTTACCACAACATACGACACGATATTATGCTGATATAAATATTTATGTTCACATATTTTCCTGGATAGATAGGCCATCTGAACCTGTCAATATTAATTAAATTGCTGATGCCTAAATAAATAGGGGGGTTGGATGGCTGAATGGTTAGCGTACGCACACTGTATCATACAGCCTGTCATTAAATCAACTGGCGTGGTTTGAATCCCAGGTTGTACATGGCAAGGAGTAGGATCGCCTGTCCAACCTCATGGGTTTTCTCCTTGTCCTTCAGTTTCCTTCCACTGCTAAAGACCCCTACGTGCAAGCAAATTATTGAAATAAAATTAAAAAACTACTCCCGAAATGACCTAGTGTGTGCCGAGTAGACGTTAAACCCTATTTCTATCTCTCTCCTAAATGAATAGGTATATCTTTATATTTTTTTAACAATGATTTATTTATTTTCAGTTTAAGAAAAGATCAGAGATTAACAAGGTAAGTTTATATCGCTTTAAAATTGTGTTTGATCAATAAAGAATTTATTAAAAAAAGTTCAGTGACTTTATGTTGATGGATCTACTTTTATTGATTGCAGTTAGCCAACCACTAAATTTAGTTTGCTCCACAAATACAGTTATTTGATAATATTTTCTCTTTGTCCTTTTCTTTACAGAGAAGCAATGCGAAAATATTTACGAGATAGAAGCGATCAAATATTAGTAATTCTCCATGCTAAAGTCGCTCAAAAATCCTATGGGAATGAAAAAAGGTAAGCAGATTTGGTATTTACTTTGTTAGCCATTATTTAAAACTACTTATTTACTTTCTTTTCTTAAAGCTCTTACTCAATATTTTACACCAAATTAAAATTCAATATTGGTCCATTTCAATCAATATTGCCCTAAAAAATTGTGATCCTAATATCCAATATTTAAGGCATAATGAATAATTCGAAATTAGTAGGATTCATGTATTTCTATGGTTACGGACACCATTTGTAATGAACAAAGGTAAACATATTCCACAAGACAATGCAGAAGTAATTTGTAAAATGGCTAATTTACAAAGAACAAAAAAAATAATTAAAAACATGTAGAATGGACTAAGCAGGCATAAATGACTGCCATTCAATATGGACTGTATACCTATTTCACCGTAGCATGTGCGAGCTGTATTTGAGTCAACTGGGGACTAGGAGTAGGGTCGCTTGTCCAACCTTGTGCGTTTTCTCTGTGTCCTCCGGTTTCCTCCAACTGCTAAAGACCCCTACGCGCATCGAATTATAGAAATAAAATTAAAGCATACGTTAGTCCCAAAAATGACATAGTTTGTGTCGAGTGGACATTAAACCCTGTTTCTCACAATATGCTTTTAGATCCATTTTCGACTATTTTAAAATTCCAAAGAATAGAGTCATAATCCCATTAATATTTACTTAGTTGACCACAAACAATTTTTTACTTGGATCTTTTATTTTGTCAGGTTTTTCTGTCCACCTCCGTGTATATATTTATTTGGGAAGGGATGGAAGAGAAAACACGAGCAAATGGAAGGTGAAGGTTGTACGAAAGAAGAAGCCCAAGTCTGTGCTTTTATGGGTATAGGTAATTCAGATCAAGAAATGGTACAACTTCACTTAGAAGACAAGGTATGTTAATATTGTATGCAGCCAAGCCTGGACACAACTCAAAAATTTGTGCCTGACAAAATGTCAGGCACACATCACTTGGTGCCTGACATGACACAGGTTGTGACTGACAAACATATCGCTGACCGCTGTTGTGTTTCAAAGAAATGAAATAAAACTGTAGGCCTACTGAATTGATGAATCCCCTCTGTTTAGTGTTAAATTATGAAAAAAAAACCCAAACTCATTGCTTAGTTCTGAATGGAGTTGCGAAAAAGAAGTGTTTGTATCTTTAGAATAAAGTCCAATCGCCTTAAATGGCATTTAGTTTCAGCATGGTCAAATGGATTTAACAATCGAAGGTTGCGTGAACCATTTACCCATGCCATGCATAGGCCATAGACAAGTCACGCATTGTTTTTATTCTACCCCAGTATTTCACACAAACTTCGCATTTTAACGAAGTTACAAGACCCCCGTATTTACGAAGAAAAAACATAAATCTGGATCATACTTTGCAAGATCTTCTTTCAGCCATTTGCGCACCGTAGCTGTTTTCAAGGTGTGACTTTTATTAGAATTATTAGGACAAGAAATGTTATTTTGCTTTGACGAGCCGAGACGACCTTCACCCTCGAGATATCTCGTGGACTCCTGCATCCGTTGACATGTCTATCAAGTTATAGGCCTACTGCGTGTATCATCCTCAAACTTTTTGAAGAAAGGTGGGTTTTTTTGCATAGTGCTACTGCTAGCCTACTAATTTGGACCAAATTACGTGTTTTTATGTAAACATAGTAAATACGAAGGCCGGGTGACTTGCGCGGGATTTGTCGTCTGCTCGAAGCCGGGGACCTCGCTCTCGCGTGAAACTTTTAAGTCTCGAATAAGCTGACCTATTTTGTCGCACATAGCAAAGAGTAAAAATAACAGAATAACTGTCTGGGTTGATCAAGACTCCGAATTTCCGGATGTTTACAATCTAGAACATCGTGGAAGTGGCTACTCAGTTTATACATCAGTTACGATTCTACATTTCTTTTAAAAATATTGGGACGGACAAATTGACAGGAACAATAAAATTTGTGCCTGACATGTCGTAAAATTGGGACGGACAACGTCCGTGTCCGGCCGCTTGTGTCCAGGCTTGTATGCAGCGTCTCTTGACAGAAACTTTTGAAACACATGTACAGCGCAGTGGACGTTACGGCTGGCCCCTGGATCCATTCAATTTATTTGATAATTGTTTATTTTCTGTCTTGTCGGCAGGTTTATCTTGTATATTTTTGATTTGCATGTAGTGCAGTCCTCCTGCACTTACTAATAGGTAATAATAAATTCAGCTTACATTACTAAATTTTGCTAAATTGTATAATAAAGTACGAAAGAAAAAACCCTGTATAACGGAATGTATTTAATAGTTGCACCAGTTAAATGTTATAAAAATTATAATTTTAATGTTTGAAATTTGAGCAGAAGCAGAATTCTAAATATGAAAAACAGAGAGGACATAATTAAGTAAAGGATATTAGACTAATAAAAAATGCCCTTTTTGACCCTTTACTTGGCAGCAAAAATAGGGATGTTCGAAAATTGTTTGTTTATTTTTGTTGTGGGGTTTGTATGAAAATAATAATGAAATTTCATTGTTGGAATAGATCTTGAGACTATAGGGCCTGGGAAATTAGAAACAAAAATTAGGGGTCAGCGACTGTGGCTTTAAAAAAAAGTGGGTCAATCTGGTAACTGGAAACACATTTATTTATATTTTAGTATTATTGATTATATCATAAATTATATTTACAGGATTACTGTGCTGCCAAAACTTTGTACATATCAGACTCAGACAAAAGAAAACATTTTATGTTGTCTGTGAAAATGTTTTATGGCAACGGTCAAGACATTGGCTTATTTCTCGGAAAGAGGATAAAAGTGATATCGAAACCTTCCAAGAAAAAGCAGTCTTTAAAAAATGCAGAATGTAAGTAAATTACACCTTGATTAATGAAATAAAGTTGACATAGGAATGATATTGAAATGTACTCTATATATCCTTTCATCTAGGTTTTTTCAGATCATAAATTATCAATATATCTATGATGATTGATGATCTTCAAAAATGATTAGACTAGATAAATTCTATTTTTCACCCCAATTTTTCTTTTAATTTGATCACTTTTAAATAATACAACAATTTCATCGTATATGATTTATGATGCTTACCTGACAGGAAGAGACTATTAAAATTTATTATCAAAAACTTCTGTTATATGATAGTTTATTCTATTACAATCAACTTGGGTAATTACTTGATGTATAATTTATCATTTTGTCATTTATTATGACATAAAGTCTCATAATAGCATATTAAAATTGACGGTATCCCCCAGGTCTATAATTGTAACAGCTAGCGAGTAATAACTGAGTGCAGGAGGATGGGGGGTACAACTGCACTTAGAAGACAAGAAGGTTGGTTAATATTGTATGTAGCTAACGAGTAAATAACTAAGTGCGGAGGTGGCGGGGGGTAGAAAATAAATTATTGTGAAAATTATTATCAATTTACAATTGTTATGACACCAACTGTTGTTTTCAGACATTAAAAAATGAACTATTACATGTATAATTAGCCATGTGATAAAACACAGCTGTATCCCAAGACTGAACAGTAGTCAATGTTCAGAATTTAACTGTGTTCTGTTCAGAATTTAACTGTGTTCTGTTCAGAATTGACTTGTAGGGTCTGTGGAAATTGCCATTACCGTTTTAAATATTGGAAGAATCTCAATAATTAAACCCTTAAATCAAAAGTTAAATTTGTTTGTTTTTTTGTATTTGCAGTGTGCATAGCTTCTGGGACCAAAGTGGCTTTGTTCAACCGTTTACGTTCTCAAACTGTTAGTACCCGCTACTTACATGTAGAAAGCTATAATGGAAAATGTAACTTCCATGCTAGCTCAACACAGTGGGGTGCATTTACCATTCATTTATGTAAGTATAAAATAGGCAACTGTTATTTATTGAATTGTGACAATACATTTTTTTATTGTATCTACAAGCAACTTGAAACCAAGTGTACAATTCAGTGTACAACGTTGTGTTTTGTACAGTTTTAATAGAATTTAAAGCCATATATATTAACAAGTAACATTATATACTGTCAGAAACAAGTAATATTATATGCTCCAACACAAGTTATATTATATAGTGTAAGGAAAGAAATATTATATTGTAAGGCAAGAAATATTATATACTGTCAGACAAGAAATATTATGTACTGTCAAACAAGTAATAATATATTCTCAAAGATAAGTAATGTTATATAAACTGTTAGACAAGTAATAGTATATATACTGTTAAACAAGTAATGCTATAAATACCGGATACTAGTAATATAATTATATATTGTAAGACAAATAATATTATATACTGTAAGACAAGTACCGGTAATGAAATTAATGTGACTGGCAACATGTCACATTTAAAATATTGATATTTTCCTCACCTTAATTTAGCTGTTGCACATTTATGTTTATTTTGTTGATCATTTATTTTTTAGTGGATGATAATGAAGGGGAATCAGAAGAATTTACTGTAAGAGATGGCTATATTCACTATGGCAGCACAGTCAAATTAGTTTGTTCTGTAACTGGCATGGCACTACCTCGATTGGTAAGTCACAAAAAATACTCTCACACTTTTTACTTGTTTAAATAATGAATTTGGAAGTCCTATTTCGAATCTGTCTTAACCTCAAATAATTTGTTTTGATACTTTAGAACATTAGAGGATTATGATTTATTATGTATTTGTTTTTTTTAGGTTATACGTAAAGTTGATAAACAGACAGCATTATTAGATGCTGATGACCCGGTGTCCCAATTACATAAATGTGCATTTTATCTGAAAGATACTGAACGCATGTACCTCTGTCTTTCTCAGGAGAGAATTATCCAGTTTCAGGTAAGTTTTTGTATACGAATTTATGAATATATACACTATTCGAACTTAACTAGAACACTTATAAAGTCTGTTCGCCAACCACTTTGAGAATACTTTTATTAAATTATGCTCATGGAAATTGTGAGCAGGGACTTTGCTCAGACGGGAGTCATGCAGAATGTGACTTTATACTGAAATCTGCCTTATTATAGCAAACCAATCACAAAGCAGTCACCAGTGTTCCTAAAGATACAACAATTTTTACAGTGCATTATTTAAAAGACTTGATTCACTTCAAAATAGAGTATTTTTATTAGTATCTTGATGTATTCATTCTATAATTTTTATTTTGTTTTTTATACGCCCACATTGAAATGTGGTCGTATATTGCCGTCGCCCCCGTCCGTCCGTCCGTCCGTCCGTCCGTCCGGCGTCCACAATTGCTTGTGGACGCTCTAGAGGCCAAAGTTAATATTCGATTGACTTTAACTTTATACACAGTATTTAAGGTCATGAGACGAAGAAGCCTATTGATTTTCAGCGATTTCCGATAATAAATGTCAGAGTTATGGCCCTTGATCACTTTAAAAAATCTTGTCTACTGATTCTGTCGTTTTATTTATACTTTATTGTCTGTTAATTCTGAAATATAACCTTTATTTAAAGAGACAACATAGATTCTCTAAACCCAGTATAATAATGTTTAGGTATTAAACTTTGGGGTTTGGTCTTATAAAAATAATAAGAATTGAACTCGGCCTTTAAACTTAACTAATATATTAAAATATAGCATACAATGAATAAATTGATTACATATACAGGGTCAATAAACTTTGATTTAAAGTGGGTACCTTTATTATTTTTACATATTCTCCCTTGTAACAGTATGTGTAATTTGAGTTGAGTTATACCTGATCAAACTTGTGGGCCTTTGAATACATTATTGAAATAAGACCTTATATCTTTTAGATAAATATACAGCTCTATTTAGTTTTCTTGTTGAATGACATTTTGTATTTGATGTAGGTATAAATGTATGTATTTTTAGGCCACACCTTGTCCAAAAGAACCTAATAAAGAGATGATCAATGATGGTGCTTCATGGACTATTATTAGTACCGATAAAGCAGAATATACCTTTTACGAAGGAATGGGTCCTGTGAAAAATTCCTTAACGCCAGTTCCAGTAGTAAATAGCTTACATGTGAGTTAATATTTTACAGAGTAATTACAAAATCATCAAATCAACATTATGTAAACTCTTTTAAAGTGGCAGATTTTTGATCAAGCACTGCCTTTAATAAAGTTATATCTCAAAAGGCAAAATTGTATTGAGTTATTCGTGTAACCATATGCAGTTGTGTTGGTAAATACAAGAAACTTGTGGCATCTTTGATTTTTCCTGAAGCAGAATCCTATAGATTTTAATCTGCATCCAGATTGATTTATGTTTGAATCTTTCTTATGCTACAAGTGGTGTGTAGCCGTCACAAATCATGTTTTAAAATTGGTACTTATTTAACCAAATTAGAGTACCGGTACTGTATATCAGCCTTCTGTTAAATCCTATTCCAAAAATATTTTATTCCAGACTTAAATCTGAAAAGCTAAATTAGATTTGAATTATTGGCCATCAGACGAAGCTCAAGATGTGCTATAATAGACGATGAAGTCTAAGGCCTAAAATAATATTTGATTGGTGGCGTATGTTTAGAGATGATACGTATGTACAAGGTTTACAGATTTCTTGAATATTTTCAGTTAAATGGAGGAGGTGATGTGGCTATGTTAGAACTTAATGGTGAAAATTTTAATCCTTCGTTAAAAGTGTGGTTTGGTGATGTAGAAGCAGAAACCATGTTTAGGTAATTACATATATTTCTTACTCTATAAACAAATAAAAACAGACCTGTAATAGATCCAGATATATGAATCTATGACCCTTCCCTTAATCTTCTAATCATGATAAGCGATACCCAATTTTTATCACACTTTGGTGGCTCAAGCATGATACAAACCAGCAAGGTTTCGGATTCACTTCCAGTGTTGACTGAGAATTTCCCTTGTCAGTAGTGCGGGACAGAGGTCCTGACAAGGACTGTGTAGTCATTTGGATGGTATGAAAAAAACAAGGTTTTCTGTACACATTAGCACACATGTAAAAGATCCCTTGACAGAATTCAAAATAAAAAGTAGACAGTCGGGACAAAATTCCCCTCATAGCACACTGTATGCCCGTCATCATTAGCCCAGTCAGTGCAGAATGATAGGAAGTTAAACCCCATTTAATTTCACAGTTTCGGACACTTAATAGAAATTAGAGTTATGTTATAATTTGCTATTAACAAAAACGTGTATACTAATCAAATGTTTGGTCATCAGTGTTTGTTTATCAAATCTCTGTATTATGACTGCAATATTCAGCAGTTTGTTTATTATTACCATCACTAGTAATCGTAAAAAACACACTCTTCTTTCATTAGACGCTCCTTTGCTTTTGTTGAATTCTATAAACTGAATCTTAAATCCCATCTTTTAATTGTTGACCATAATGTTACCAAAGAGCAGCTTCGTTTGGATTTTATAATAATTAGGATGCGATCGGGAGGAAAATGAAATAAACATTAATGGGTTGTTTTTTTTATAAAACAGGGCAGAAGACAGTATGTTATGTGTGGTACCAGATATTTCAGCTTTCCGAGCAGGGTGGAAGTGGGTGCGACAACCCTTACAAGTAAGTAAATATATGAGTTCTAATTAATATTACCTGTATTTTAAGAAAACAAATTTCTTTTGAATATTGACATTTTTCATTATGAAATTTGAATCATTTAATAAAAGGAAAACATCTATCTAAAACAACAAAACTCATACTTATGGAGAACAACTACTAGTGTTGTTATGCTATTCAGTTACTAAATGCCATTTAAGGACCAATCTATCCATTATTTGCTAAGATATTATGTTAAAAGTCAATTTTTGCTTCCAAATTATTTAATAACTCATAAATGTTTTCTATTGTAGGCTCCAGTATCATTAGTACGAACAGATGGTGTAATATACGCCACCGGTCTTACATTCACATATACCCCAGAACCTGGCCCCAGGCAGCATTGTAAAGATATGGAAAGATTAGTGGGGCGAACCTCATCAGCCAGTCCTGATTCTACCTCACACAGTACCTTGTGATTTGGGACTGTCCTAATGTATCAAACTTTATAAAAAAAAATAACATTGGGACATAGACTATAGATACCATATGGGTTTCACAATGTATACAACACAGTGTGTGCTTCACAACAGTTTTATTAAACGCCAGTACACTGTTTAATAACAACTACAAACAAATATAGTGCTGTTTATAACAACTTCAGGAATGAGTGCTGTTTAAAATGTTGTTTTAAAGACTTGATAAAGAAAAAAAACAACTATTGAATACAGTACTGTGACAAAATATAGAATACCATTGTTTTTATTATTATTATTACATTCTTAGAAGACAGTTCAACTTACATCAACATAAGAAATTCAAGACGTTCTGTGAGCTGTGCTGTTTAAGACTGAAATATGCATAGTGCTGTTGAAAACATTTAATTCACAGTGTGCTTCTTCACCAAATAGCTGGGATTATATGTGGTTTAAACCTGCATTTAATACTAAGAAAAACCCACTTTCATTCTTTTTCTTTATTCAAATCCAGGAATATTCTTTGGCCGTCATTGTTTAAAAACAAGTCATCTTTAGAGTATATTTTAATCTCTTGTGTTAGGATTCTGTTTGCCTTTTTTTAAGTTCATTTATAGAGATCCATTTATCATTCACAATTCTTTAATAATAATTATTTTAAGTAAAAACCTGTAAAAATTCCATATTCAATAAGTTATTTGAACATGTCAAGAATATGTGCTATTATAAAATCAAGTGAAAAAGTTTGGTTTGTTATAGATTTTGTTAATGTTATTTGTTCACCAGAAATATTAGATTGTTTCTCTTTTTGTTTTCTTTTCAATGAAGGGTGTGAATTTTTTATTCATTCACAAATATTTGAGCAAAATTTTTTTATAGTTTTTTTTATGAATTAAATATGTAAATGAAATTTAAAATTTAGGTGGGTGGGAGGAAAATAATATATATAGGTTTATAACAAGGAGCGTCACTATTACCACCTAAATCACTTTTATTAATAAATCAAAATGTTTCCACTTTAACGACAATCCTAGATTATTGGGGGTGATTTTTATTATTGGCACCTTTGACTGGAATATATACACCATCAAATATATTATATATATATTATGTTACTTTTTTTTTGTCTTCAAATGTATAGTATTTGAATTTTTTTCGGTGACAATCAATAAATACCATCATTTTATTATATAGATAATTGAATATATTTACATAAACACTACGTATACATATATCATTATAAAATTGGCTTGTACAAAAAGCCCTTTATTGATCTTAGAAATATTTAATATATCTTTGTACAAAGGAATGTATGAAATCAAAATGGCATTAATAATTTTTTTTTATTATTATTATTTTAAGTTTTAGGAAAAATCTATAATAATAGTTTATAACAAAAAAAAGTGACTTCTTGTTGATATCCAGAAGTTAAGAATTTCTACTTAAAAGTGGTTCATATTAAAAACCTATGAAATGTGCTATATTATAAGAAAGAAAAAGGTTAATTTGTGCCTTGTTTATTTGTGCTATGGTTAATAATTAAAGTGCCTTTTAAAGGTCTCTGTGTAGGATATTTTATATCTCTCTATGGTTAATGTATTTACTGTATATATTTCATTATTAAAAGCACAAAACTCAAACCATTTTAACATGTTTTCATTTTGATGAATAAATAACAATTCTCATATGAACTTCTGTGTCTTGTGTTCTGACACAAAGCAAAGGAATGTCTAGATATAGTGCAGTTACAACAGACTTGCACAAAACAAAGGAATGTCTGGAGTGCAGTTACAAGACTTGCACAAAACAAAGGAATGCTGAATGTCTAGAGTGCAGTTACAACAGACTTGCAAAATATAAAATATATATAAATTATATTTGATAATACCCAAAGGTTAATTTGATCTAAAAGATAAAAGAATGGAGTAAAGATACTATCGGAATCATTTGCATGATTTGTGGGCATGTACCATTGACAGGTCTAAAATACTTGAGATTGTGCTTGGGTCAATTTTAATCCAGGAATAATAAGTGAGAAGATGCTTCAGGATTTTTCAAGCCAAATCTCACATAGAGTAAAGGGTAATGCACAAATATACGAACACGGCCATATGAGATAAAACGAAATTCGGGTAAGCCTGAGGGGAAAAAAAATGGGATTTTTTATCAAAATTTGTTGTAATTGGCCTAGTTAAAGTAAAGCAATAAATGACTGAAAAGTAAAGAAAAACGAATGTAGCCTAGAACACTACATTAAGGGCATTAAAGATTCCTTCCCCAGTTAGCTATAAACTGTGATTTGAATTTGATGATCTATTTGGACTTAAATCATATTCTAACTTAATTTTTCTATCAATAGTTTGTATTACATCACTTTCAAAACCTAAAAATCTGCAGAAATCTACCCCACGTCTCAAGAAGCCGAGAATCAGGCTTGTTTATCACGTGACCTGATTGAGAGAGAATCCATTGTCGGTTTGTGTCTGTCGTTAACCATAAATTTTGAAGCCTGGGGCCCAAGTAAATTCTTTTCACACCAATTATTCCTGTCTACTAGATTTTTTAATTTTATTGATGTTCTCACAACCGTTAGCCATTAGATCAACAAATATAAGGCACTGCTTACCTCACTCGAAGAGACCGCGGTTGTTATTTAGAGATACCCTCACATTTTGTTCTGTAAACGCCACATGTTATTTTCAGGAAAACCAGTATTTTTCAGATTGGATGCGTCTGTATCCTTGAGAAAATTGCCTTATTTTTATTGGAAATAACTACCTGACAAATATTTCCAGGTTTTGTTCTCTGCATCAACTGGAATGAGTTCAATAATACATCTGTAAAGACAGAAGATCCCTGTAGATTTTGTCTCAAAGTTCCACATTTTTTATCCCCCCAAAATTGCACAACAATTAACATGATCGCTTTGTTGCATCCGATTGTACTCTTCTTTTCCAGTGGTGAGGCTCAACCAAGGTCCACAAAATGTGTGGTTATTTTCCTGAAGCAATGGCCCAAAAAATCACTCTGGCCATTGCTAGATTGGCTTCCGATTCTTAAACTGCTGGGGGAGTGTGTCTATTATAGACCAGAGGGAGAAGGGGGGGGGGGTATTAATATTATCCAAAAGGTGGGCAAAAAGCGGGAGTTGACTTTTCTAGAAGCATTTTTCATCAGGAATCCGAAAATGGTGGGTGATCAGTCAGGCGAGGGAGCGTTCAGGAGTTATCGAGGTCAAAAGGTCACCGGAGGGTATAAGGAGAAGGGGGTATTATCCGAAAGGGGAAAAAACGGGAGTTGACTTTTCAAGAAGCATTTTTCACAAATTCTAATTAAAGGAAATTCTGTGAGGAGTGTGCACATGTATCCCATCAAGGAATTTGCTAAATTTTCAAAATGATAATTCATTGAGTTATTCCCCTTTATAATTGTATAAGGTTGTGTTAATATCTGATCACAAGAACACCGATCTCTAAGTTACTTGCACTTTTCTGAAAATATCATATTGTCGACACTGCTGTTGACATGTTAAAATGTACACATATTGATTATTTGATATTTAATCGGGACAATAAAATAAAATGGCAATAGTAGGATCAAAAGATCAATAGCAAGATACGAGATGGAAGTGGCTTTTCACAAAATATCATCTTTTCCACAGCTGTTGACATGCTAAAATGTACTCACATTAATATTTGACATTTAATTTAGAAAATTAAATAAAAATGTCAATAGCATGATCGAAGATAGGTTTCCAGGCAACGAAACATACGCCCACAGAAACTAAATCGTTTGGGCAGTCAACAAGAGTTGTCGCATATTTTTACTTTTTTTGGTAATGAAACATTTATAATATACTAAAATCTGATTAAGAGTAACAACTTATTAAGTAATTATCAGAAAATCATTAGAATTTGTTTGGCTTTTATAAAGTTTTCCTCTATGCTAAGTTTTAGTATCAGAAAACATTTTATATCATGGATTTAGCTGTTCAAGTAATCAAATGTCATTGAAAATCAAAATCCTTGTCCATCTCAAGACCTTAAACTCTGTGTATCAATCTAAAGTCAATCGGATGATATGACTTTACTATTGTTTTGCTCCTAAACTTGGCTAATGAAGACAGGCATGCTATAAGATAAATTTTGCCTGGGCAGCGGCCTACTCTAATAACGAATTCTAACTGCCAAGGGATCTTTTACACAGGACATTGGTTTTCCGTACTATCCGAACAACTAGACACTGGCAAGGGGAAACTACGCCGGAAAATCTGGATGTAATTTCTCGGCCACCGCAGGGATTGAACACCAGCAATCGGATAACTTTAGCCTCTAGAGCGTCCACAAGAATTTTTGAGTGATCAAGGGCCACAACTTTGGCATTAAATATGGAAAATCGCTGAAAATCAATAAGCTTCTTCGTCTCATGGCCCTTAGCCTCAAGAGTTACTTGTGGACAATGACAAGATACAACCACATTTCAATGTAGGCCTATAAAAAACAGTATTGAAGAGGTAACACAATGTGAACATGTTTATTATATTAAATGACATGATAAATAGTGTGTTATACATGATGACTGTTTGTATTCTTGATAAAGATTCAATATAAAATTAATGTTGCAATTACAATACATTTATATAATTCTTTACCATTTTCACAGGTTAATATTCTCTAATTTTATATGTGCAATTTCAATGCAAAAGTTTTGCAGGATACATTCTATAAACAGCATTATAAATGTATGCTGATAACAATACTCACCATGCACAACAGTGATCAACTGGATTGTCAAAAATGTTGGCCGCCAATATGAAATTACACAAATGATTTCTAGTAAATTGAGAATAATCAGTTTTCACTGATAATAATTTTCAATAAACAGTTTGAAATATCAAACACTAATACCAGTAAACAGTGGATTTTTGTGAATAAAAGTTGCCATACTCTCATTAAATATAACTAGAAATAATACAATATTCTAAACAGTGAGCAATGGTAATCAATCTTACAGAATAATTTTTGCATAGCATTCACAATGCTTTCAAAGGTAAAAACACCAAAGGTAATAACCACTGAAATTCAATAAACTTTTTTTTGTCTTTGATGATAGTATAATAAAGAATGATAGACCTATCACAGCTATAACATTCGTTTAATATATTTTGTTATCTAATACTGGTCAACTATACTGATCATGTAATCTTCTAAATACAGCCAAATATTTATCACCACTATTTCTAGTTACTTTCTGTCCTTCTTCTGAACTATCATACAGTTTCGCTACAACTATATCACTACTCTAAAATAAAATAGTACAGGTAGGTCATGTATGTATTAATTTATTTTTGGATTTTCTTTTTACAGACATGAGAGAGAGAGAGAGAAATGGGGTTTAAACTTAAAGCCCACTCGGCACAAACTAGGTCATTTTGGGACTAACTTATGGTTCAATTTTATTTCAATAATTCGCTTGTGCGTAGGGATCTTTAGCACAGGTAGGAAACCAGAGGTCCTGGAGAAAACCCACAAGGTTAGATAGGCAACCCTACTCCTTGTCACGTACAACCAGGGATTCAAAACCAGTTGACTCAATGACAGGCCGTATGATACAACATGCACGTGCTAACCATTCGACCCCTCGTTACAGATATGAATTATAAGGTCAGGAATCATGCAGTACAGAGAAAGACACTGCAGTAACTTGGGTTTTTCTGCGGTATATTCTGTAGTATTTAATGAAACATCAGTTTGTTACGAGGAGTTATTAATCATGAGAAAAAAAGAATTTAAATTCATAGCTATTGGTCATGGTCTGGTGTTCAAATCTATTTAATTATGATAGGAAAGATTTTGACAATTATTGCACCTGTATGGGTGCATTGGGTGGGTGCGGGGGTCTAACTGGTTTTTATTTTATGACTATCAAATAAATAATACTTACTAATTCTTCTTCTGGTACCCTTTCGAACAGTGGAAATTTTATAAAGTGTTCAACCATCCATTCATGTAAATCTTTAACGTCAGTTATTGTATAAACGAAACCCTAAAATAACAAACATAATATCAGTACTAAATATTTTTATTACAAGAACCTGACCATACGTTTTTAATATAGAATATCAGAAGTATTTTGGGATTTTTTTTAAAGGATTACTTCCTTTTCACTCCTACAGTATCACTGAGATCCACACTGACTGGCACTGTTCCATGGATTCTTCTAACCACAACTTCTGTAAGAAGTTTATTCTTTGCAGTCTTCGAGTTACTAAGTATTCAAACATTTGAGTAAAATACTGTTAACCATCAAAAGTTGAATGGCAATATTTATAAATCTTGTTCCTCTTCATCTTCTTCGAAAAAAGCTCAAGGCTCAGCCATTCAAGTAAGATCGACATAAAACTGTGCAAGCCTGTTCCTTGGATAATTGCACATTGATTAACAGAATTTCATATGGAGAGAGAGAATGAAATGGGATTTAATATCCACTCGACACAAACTAGGTCATTTTGGGACTTACATATGGCTTAATTTTATTTCGATAATTTGCTTGCACGTAGGGGACTTTGGCAGTGGGAGGAAACCGGAGGACCCGGAGAAAACACATGAGGTTGGACAGACGCCCCTATAATTCTTGCCACATACAACTGGGGGATTCGAAACCCCGCCAGTTGACTCAATGACATGTTTTATTATACAGCGCGCTCATGCTAACCATTCGGCCATCCAACCCCTCTATTTCATATGTCTGCAAAATTAGTCTACAATGCAACTGGACACATCTATTAATTTTGAAAATAATATAAAAATTCTTTCTATTATACTTACACCTTCTCTTAACACATATGCATACTCTGCTAATAAAGTGGTACTGATAATTCTCCATTTGTGTTTGGTCTTTTTAAAATGAGGATCAGGAAAAAGGAAAAACATTTTTGACAACTGAAAGCACAAAGAGTATTAATCAAAATTAAACAAACTGTTTATATATTTATACATGTACATCTATAATAAAACCAGGGTACGCCCACATGCTCCTAGAGATGGATAGAGAACAAGCTAAAAAAAGCAATTTTTCGTACAACCAGGGTCCATAAACCAGGAAGTTATATTCTGAAATGCGCGAATATCAACAGGGACTGAGATAGGCCTATTTGGAATATAAAGATATATTTTAAGTATTCCAACATAAGTATATTCATCAGATGACCAATTTTTGTCCAGATCCAGATAGTTGGTGAATTCAGTCTTGTGGGCATATAAACTGTAATTTAATTAAACAGTATCCTTATAATAAATGAAACTATGGAACTGAAGCATCGCCCTCCTAACAGAAACAGAGAAAATCTACCATATTTGCCACTTACCTGTCCTTTGCGGAAGAAATTAGGAAGATATTTCATGGCATTTGATCTTATACATGCTATATTTTGATATTTTCCTGGTTCCTTCAATCGAAGAACCTGTATTCTATCTTTCACAAAATCAGACACTTTAACTCTTATCTCCATTCCTAACATTAGTGTATCAGGAAATAAGGGAGATAATTTCACTGAAATATAAAATAAATCAAACATCTGTATTTGTTGTTTTTCTTTTATTGTGAGCATTGTATGTTATGAACCAGAAAATAACCATTACATTTGATTTCCCAAGCTGTCCCGTTCTTACTGTAATAGTTCCGAAATACATAATTCAAAATGAATATACTAAAATTTCAGTCAAATTACTTTATTCTGATAAAAGTTGTGAATATCTACTAATATCTCATTTCAGACAGAGGATGAAAATGAAATTAAAATTGTATTCACTTTGTATTATAAAATTTATTGTAGAGTACCTAATAATCCACCATAGCCACAACCAATATCAGCAAATTCTACTTGATGTTTGACAACAGTTTTATCAACTGTATCTGATGGTGGCTTACAATAATCCGGAAAATATGTTGACCAATCCATTTCATCTGGTTTTATAGGACTGAAAATTACAAAACATGAAATCAGACTGTGCTATAGGTATCCTTCATTCCTAGCTCTTACCATAACCCTCAATCTTTATATTAAAATATTTTGTACAATTTTGAAGATCCAGTATTCAAGTATGTATTGCGCATAAGAATCTGTACTTAAACAACTTAAAAGAGCTAAATCGCTAGCATTTGGGACCTAGAAATTGACACAAGTGGGTCGTATCCCATATAATATCTAAAAACGCTGATTTTACGTTAATTTTAGTGATGGGTTATATTTCAGATAGTTGATGGACTAAAATTAACGTAAAATCAGCGTTTTTCGATATTTGGTCGCTCCTCGTAAGTTTTCCCACCTCTCTCCGACAATGCACATTGTTTTCCAAATTGGCGATTCATGAATGGTCCAATCAACCAATAAATAGATGGTAAAATGTTTATTTTGTCTTAAATATTGGATATCAGAAGCCTGTGTTTTCCCGGTAAGATCACAGCATTCACTGTTGATTTAAATTGACAAATAATTCTTGTTTTCAATGTTGAAGATTTTGGATTAAATTAAGTTTACTTTTAGAGACTTTCACTTTTAGCCCCTTTAAAAATAAGTAAAACACATCATTATGACACCAAGCTTACTAATCTAAATTGTGGTCAGATATCGGATTCGAGTGGGCTCGCTGTCTATAATATTTTTTTTGGGGTAGTTTAGGTTCATTTTTTTCATCTGTGGAGAGTTTTGCAGAACTTTCGTCCACATGTTCCATGTTTTCGTTTTCGTCCTCAATCATTTCCCCAGTCACCCCTAAGTCACACTAGAATTTCCAGTCGATAATATCTGTCGATGGTTGATTACAATTTTAAACTAATTTGTCTAATTTAAATAAAAAATGCACTAATTCAAAAATATCATTTTTTTGCGTGTTTCCTTCAATAACAATCCTCTAAAACAACCTGTAGACATAATTTTGTGTAGAAATATTACTATAATAAACTTAAAGCGTGTCGCAATAAATCTTTAATTTAACAATCAAATTTAAACGTGAGGGATAAAAACAAAATAGACAAAAAACGATGATTTGAATTAGTGCGTTTTCTTTGAGTTACACTATTCCAAATGTTTTATCAGCCATCGTCTGATACATTCGACCATTCGACTGAACTTAAGAGTAACTCAAAACGTCTGGTTGTACGAGTCTTGTTTACAGGAAGCAGGTACTTGAAACTCTCAAAACAAACTTGCTAATCTTTATATTCTATTGATATGAATTAAAAAGGAGTTATTTGATTATGCTACTAGCTTTTATATGACATATAATAATTTCAAAAACGAAAACGACATTATACTGTGTATCACTTGTGACAAATAATATAAAAATATGAAAAAGTAATGGAATGATTTCTTTTGAGATTATTGTTGACATGTCAAGCTTCCACCACTGTGGCAGTTTTTCTTTGCTATCTTGGTAAGTTTATCTGGAGAAGACCAGAGGGTAATTTTAATATCTGTTGTTAATTGGCCAAGCAATAACCATTAATATATAAAGTCAGATATACGTTTTATCACTGTGTCATCAATTATATGAACTTTAAATTCCCCTACCCGAGAGACAGTGTCATAGTCATAGTAGTAGAGTAATAATCTAAAAAAAAATAGGCCCTACCATTACACCAAACTATAAATTGAGATGAAATGGATGTTTAAATTAGTTTAATTTCCTACTGTTCTGAGCAGACAGCGCAGTGAGCCATGAAGGAAATTTTTCCAAGACATCCACACTACAGCCTACTATACTCTTTATCAAACTCCAACTGTTAGTGTTCTTTTACATACATGCCAAATGTGTATACGAACCTCAGTTTTTTGTACCATCCGATGGACTATACATTGTCCCTTGCCAGGCCCTCCATCCTACACAACTGACAAGGTTAAATCACGCGGAAAATCATAAACACAGGACCCCCTGCACCTGGTTAGTTGGCCAACTAAATTATTATTCATTTACAATTATCACTGGGAGTGAGTAAGGTGCTATAGCCTAGGGGAGAGCGAGGGGTTTACTTTCACAAGTTCAAATAGGCCCAAACGCACAATTGTCAACACATACCATTACAGTTTGGTAAATATATTATGACAAATAGTGAAGACTGGACCACTAAAATAGTTACCGAACAGTTGTTTTTTTTTTTTGTGGTAATGCGTAGAATTTGCATAGTGAGGTTTCTTGTAATGATGTATTATGCAAGCGCCATAACATCTCGCAGGTTAAAATTCGGCGTAGCAGATGGGTTTCATCAAATCATATAATTATGCGGTAAGGCTTCACCTTTGTTTCAATGGGAATTGATTTATTATATGTTAAGCTATGTGCAGTACTGTTTTGGGTCAGTTTATGTGTAAATTAGGAGAGCTATAGGCCAGTAACCTTTTTTTAGTCATTTGACTAAAATATTTGCGCAAAGGAACTCTGTGGGATGAACCACTACTGCGACTGGAGTAAGGCGAAAGAGGTCAGTAGTGGAACCATTTCTAAGCGGGGTGCAGTGAGCATGATTTCTTTTTTTTTAGTAAATTGACCAGAAGTGAAAACCTACAGAGAATCAAACTATGTACTCAGTTGAAGCCAGTCATATGTTCGAAATAACAGTGATGTTAGGAAGTTAATAAATTGAAACCATTTTTGTGTCAATCATTGTAAACCCATATTTTTTTTTGACCCAATGTGCCCCGTATGTGAGGTACACTGGGTCACACTATGGGACACAGTTGACCATTAAGTATGTTTCTTAAAAAAAAAAAATATAGTAACTTAGTAAACACTGAAAACCATAAGAACTGTAAAAACTGATCTTTTAATTCAAAATAGAAATTTGTTTTAAGACTTATTAATTTTTTAAATAATTTATATTACAGGTATGGAGAAGCCAAAGTAATTTCTACCAAATCAGCCTAATTAAATGTGTTCATCATGAATAAAGAACAGCTAGACATAACACCTGTTGTGTATTCCGTCTTTATTTTCCTGTCCATTCTGTGTGCCCTCCTTCAATATTGGGCCCACAGGATCAGACGAGATGAAGCAATCGGAAATAATCCACAGTTTATCAAATTTCAAAGAGGTTATTTCGCAGTTTATCTTGTGGCTATGTTTGCAGATTGGTTACAAGGACCATATTTGTATAAATTATACAGCTATTATGGATTTCAAGAAGAACAAATTGCCATTTTGTATGTGTTTGGATTTGCCTCAACAGTTATTTTAGGTACATGGACACCAATTGCAGCTGACCAATTTGGAAGAAAGAAACTTTGCATTGTATTTACTATTACTTATTCCTTATCGTGTATGCTCAAGCTATCTAGAAGTTATGGTATTTTACTGATTGGTCGTGTGCTGGGTGGAGTGGCCACTTCAGTTCTTTTCTCAGCATTTGAAGCCTGGTATGTCCATGAACATATTGAAACACATGATTTTCCTAAAGAATGGATTTCTGTGACATTTGCAATGGCATCGTTCTGGAATGGTCTGCTTGCGGTTCTGGCTGGAATGACCACCAATATTTTCTCAGAATGGTTTGGATTTGGCCCTGTTGCCCCATATATGATGGCTGTGCCTTTTCTGATATTTGTAGGAATTATCATATCAACTCATTGGAATGAAAACTACAGTGCTCATAAAGTAAATTTCACTAAATCTTGTTGTGAGGGATTAAGAAACATCGTTTCAAGTGAGAAAATATTTATGATTGGAGCCATTGAATCTCTTTACGAAAGTGTTATTTACATAGTGATCTTTTTGTGGACACCTATTTTGGACACTGGTCACTCAGCATTGGGTCTTGTTTTTGCCAGCTTTATGGTCAGCATCTTAATTGGTCAAGCGGCATTTCACATTTTGGCATGGAGGAATATTCCAGTTGTTGCCTTGCTACTCTCATCAACAGGTTTAGCAGCCGTTGCGAATATTATCTGTGTGTTTTCTTCTCATCCAGAAAAACGTGATATCCATGCTTCATTTATTGCATTCCTAATATTTCAGTTTGGTGTTGGCATGTACTTTCCGGCAATGGGATATTTACGGAATCGTGTAATCCCTGAAAACTACAGGTACAGTATAATGAATTGGTTTAGAATTCCACTAAATCTTATTTCATGTGCTGTACTAATGTTGTTACATGAAGATGTGTTTCGTCATGGAAATCGAATGATTTTTGTTATTTGTACATTTTTACTGTTTCTCGCATTATTGTGCGGAGTGCGATTTTTGAAACTCTCTAAAGGAGATGAAGAATTGAAACAGGATGTGTATATGATGGAGAGTGAACACATCCATAATATTTTCTAAATACAGGTATTGTCTTGTATGAAAACAATATACCCCTTGGAACAAACTTCAGGTCATGCTGGATCGGTAATGCTGGATATATTGGAGTAATACCCTTTTTTGGATGATCAATGCAAGTTTACAAAATTTACATACATTGTATACGTGTAATTGTCGTCACATCGCCCTTTTTCCTCATGGATACCTGTCACATGGAAATTCTCTTTCAAAAATACCATTAAACTAAGTCTAAGTAGACCTATAATGTCTAATGCTAGAATCAAATTTTTAATCAAGGTTGTAAACTCAATTGGTAATTATTGCGACTTGTTAACCAAAGAACTTTGAGCCCAGCCTCACTTTAATGTTATTTTTGAAAGATTTCCCTTATTATGGACGCCAGTGGTAATTCGGAGTGTTTTAAAACTGGCTTAAAATGACAATTCACAATTTTTATAATATTATGTTTTGCATAGTAAACTGAGAGAGAGGTTGTAATAAATGGGATGTATATTTAAAGGTGTATGTTATTGGTGCAACAAAAAATGTTTTAATGTATTTGTTATAAATTATATTCAGATCTATATTATTGTGTTTTATTATACTCCCAAATAGAAATGTGGTCATACAAGTGAATTGTCGTCGCCTATGTCCATCCATCGCCCACAATTTCGTACTGACTACATTCATTATTTAACCTTTATTAAATTTATGGGTGTTGTTTACGTTAGTGGGACAAAGCGTCCTATTGAATTTCATCAATTTCCTTTAATTACTTCTAGTTTTATGACTTGTTTCAGTTTGTAGAATCTTTTGAAATAACTAACGTCTAAAGTTATCATCTGATCTGTATTAAATTTATATGCATTGTTTAATTTAGTAAAAACTAAGAAGCCTAATTAATTTCCGCAATTTAAGTTAGAAACCTATAGTGTAATGGCACTTATTTAACTTTCTTGAAACTTGTCAACGCTCAGTGTCTTGTAAATGCTCCCACTACCAACAAAAGAATAAATATGCAATTTATATGCATTATTTAATTTAGTAAAATTAAGAAGCCTAAATAATTTCTGCAATTTTATATTAGGTTTAAAAACCTATAGTGTAATGGCACTTATTTCACTTTCTTGAAATTTGTGAACGCTCTAATTGATATCAGTGTCTTGTTAATGCTCCCACTACATGTATCAACGAAAGACTAAATATGCAATTCTTCTTGTTGACTGCTTGGACGATTTAGCTGCTGTGCGCATATGTTTCATTGCCTGGCAACCTATCTTTATCCATAGATAGCTTCAGTATCAAAAGGGTGTGAGTTTTGTAACATTGTACTTATGGTTGTATTGTTATGCTGTTGAATATTGCTCTAGAATTTTGAAATTTATTGTTACTTTATTAATATTTGCTATAAACCCTCATTGCTTACATTTACATAAGTACTAAAGTAACATATTTTGTTTTCTTTAAGGATCCTACAATGTTAATAGCAAATTTATGAAAATGTGACAGCTGGGCCCATTTTTAATCATAATTGAAGTGTTATTACAAATATAGCTGTATTGAACTATATTGTATAAAGCTTGACACACCCATCAATCAAAGGTGTTCGGTAGACCTACATTTCTCAGTATATATATTTTCTTATTTTGCTTGCTGGCTTGCTGACAGTATGGATTTTTATAAATTGTTGCAGAAGAGATTATTAGTACTAATACTGTTTGTCTAAAAAAAATTGCATTGTATTTGAAAAGGGTACTGAGATTAATTAAAAAGAAGAAATGCCTATTATAGTATTATTGAAATACTTCTGGGATTCAGTGCATTTTATGTAGATTTGTTTTAATGCCTTATATGTACATGTATTGTATTATCTCCTGCCACTGAATATTCATAATTGGCCTTGTAACCATACTAGTATGTGACCAACTATGGCAAAAAATCTGAAGACATCTGTGCATAATTTTATTTTCTGTATTCAGATATCTTTAAAAAGGTATATGATATAATATGAAGGTTGACTGAATAGATCAATTAACTTGAAGCAAACTCTTGGGAGTCTTGCTACCAACAAGTACGATCATTGAATGAAGGCCATCAACAGCAACCAAAACATTTCTCAGGCGCATGACATGTTGATGGTTGATCAACCACTCAACATTTTGCCAGTGTTGTGTGAATCTCTCATGAGAGGGTTGAGCACTTTATTGCCAATGAGTTAAGAATGACAAAAGTTTCTACAAAATGCGTTCCAAAGCTCTCGACTGCAGATCAGAACTGTAAAACTGTATCAAATAATCTGTGTCGTTTGGAAGCAGATCATGATAATTGTTTGGCCGTATGGTTCGTTGCCAGACATCTTATCATTTGATTGTCTAAATTACAAAAGTATCTTAATAAAACACCTTTGCCTTTTATTGAATTAAAGAATCTTTATTTTGCATTGTGTTAAAGAGTCTGAAACAACTATAATAATGTTAAATGGTGCTGTAGCTAATAACTATCAATTTACAGCATTTCTACAATCATGTGTGTTAAATGTAATTGCCATTATATTTTTAAATTACAATCAATTTTTTTTGTTAATTGTATATAGATATTTATTATTGGTGAATAAATAATACCATTTATAACATCTTCGGTTATTATTAAAATGTGGCTGAAAAGTTTCTTCAGGATATTATGGTGTGGTTTCCTCTTGTCAGTGGATGGTCTGACCAGGATAGCTATCTAGTCATCAGGATGGTACGGAAATATAAGGTCCTGTGTATACATTAGCAAGCACTCAAAAGATCTATTGGCAGTATGAATTTGATATAAGAGTAGGCCGCTGTCCAGGCAAAATTTCCCCCACAGCGCCTTGTTTTCTGGTGTATGCCAAGCATTATTCTGCATCTCATCGACTTAGTTCTAAGCTTTTTTTTCACGTTCAGCTTTGTGATTAACTTGTAGATAATCCAGGGGCTAAGTGAGCGGGACACAATGACACACTTTGCGTCATGGTTTTCAGCGCCCCCTCGTATTGACTCGCAAATGGCAAAAAATAATGCTGTTTTCAACATTATTGTCATAATCAGAATACCAGTGTCAGACATATACCTGGGGTCTAAATTGTTACAAAGCAACTCTTAGAATGTTCCAAACATCCCATTATTACTTGGTGGCACTGCCACATACACCCCCCCCCTCCCACACACATTGTTTTTAAAGGGCCCAGAATGCATTCTAGTTCCTCATGCAAATTCTTGGGTCACCACACCTCTGAGTTAATCCTGTGGGGATGATTAATAAACAAACATGCTTTAACAATGACTGATCAATACGAGTCAAGCTACATAAGGGAATTTTCTATCAGAGATGATGTGTGGCCCGACCGTCCTTTCTTTAATTCCACAATACTAGCCATTTTGTTCCCCCAAATGTCTCCACACCACATCTACCTGCAACCAGTGATTAATTAATGGGTTATCAGGTTCGTTGTCTGTTTTTTAGTCCATTCCAAGGATTGGGAGGCTACAGCAGCTCTAGTTCCGAAAAGTTTGGGAACCACTGATAAATGAAAATTCATGTGATCAAATTCTTAGAGCCGACACAACCAACACTTCATAAATTTCACGGAGTTCAGTTAAAGCATTTTCATATCATTCCAACATAGATGATACCCTATGTACCTCATGGAGTGGGATGTTGATATATCAGATGGATCTTGGAAAGTAAATGAAATGGGGTTTAACATTCTACTGATCTAGGAATGTACCAGTAAGTTTCCATCTGTTGTTTACAGCATCCATAAGAAACTTGTACCCAAACTGACTTCATCTCTCAATTTCTTTATCCATTATCTGCAATGAATGGTTGTTTCGGTATGCAGTTTACCTAATAACTTACGGAAAATGTTCAATCCGCCCTTTAATAATACATCGTGCACATTTCAAATACAAGGTGATGGTCTTTTTTTTCTAAACCAATTGATTGCAAGACATACAAGAATCTGTCTCTGTCCCTGGACATCTTTCTGTTCAACTGATTTTTGTTGGTAGTTGAAGCAGAGACAATATAGTATGGACTACAGAGCGATCAAGATTATGTGTGGTTTAATGGTCGAGGGCGAGACATTAAGTAATATATTGTAACAACAAGAGGACCGTCAGGTCAGAGTGTTTTTACAATATATTACTACAATATTTTACGCAATGTCTAAGCCAGAGACGATTAAACTACTTAAAATTCAGACACTCGGTCACACTCCGCACGTGCGTTTGCAGTGAAAAACGGCATGCCAGTCTAATATTGAAATAATGTACTATTGGCAAGTTGCCCGTACATTATTTGAGATAATGGTACGCCAACATCAAAGGATGACGTCACATCTGTATTTTAAATGCAAGTATGATTTAAAAGTACCAAAATGGTTATGTCAGTCTTCCACTGGAATAGACAACCCTCTAGAACAGTTCTAGTTGTGTCATGTGAGGAAGACCGATTTTCAGCAGACATTACCTTTTTCTGCTAACAGTCCTACACACTAAGCATCAAGGTTTTTTATGTGTATAAATATTATACCTAGTTGGATAGGGTTTGGTAAGACACTGGCTCGCCAGTCTTGAGGTCATATGTTCAATCCCTGCATTAGCCAAGACAGTTCATCAGGTTTCTGTCTAGTCATTCTGTTGGTATGATAAACACATGTCTTGTGTATGCATTGGCATGCTGGAAAAGATCCCTTGGCAGTAATTGGAGTTCAATACAAGAGTAGGCAATAGTGCAACACTGTATGGCGTATACCTGTCTTCTTTAGCCCAGTCGGAGCAGAACAGTAGGATGTTAAAACACATTCCATTTCATTTCTTTAAATGGGATGATATTTGAAACAAACTGAAATAAATTTTAAACATGAGACAAATGCGTTTATTGACTTCAGACACTTACCAGCAATAGCATCAAAACAAACATTGAAAATATTTTAAATAAATTCTGATATAATTCTTAAAATTCTTATCTATGCCATAAGACAACAAAATGGATTTAAATGAAAATATTCATTGAATATCTTTGAAATCAATCTATAGAAATCATTCATATTAAGGCATCTCAATTTAATTTGGTAAAATGCAAAGAGATAGAAATCTATAAAAGAGAACAAACAAAGATAATTACTAATGCATAATCTAAAAGTAAAAACAACATTTCAATAAAAACATTAAACTGTTTTAAACATAAACAAATGTACAATCTGAGAGATGTTAAAATTATGTCTACGTAAAAAAACTAGAAATCGTCTAAAGCTTATACTCGACGTCTATAATTATATTATGTATTAATACAACTTCAAACAAAAGTTCTTTATCTATAGGCTACACACCTTATACCATCTAATAATCACTAAAGTTACGTTAAATAAATTAACATTATATTGATAATTAAGGCCGTTTTTGCCTACAATGTATACAAATGAAGAGGGGAGGATGTATGTATTAATTATTTTAATGCACTAAATGAATAATGAATTACAATTGACAATAATTGACATAAACTTGATATACATATCTTTGTCCATTTCATCTGTTGACCTTTCACAAGATAAACAAGCAGTGCATAATTCGAAAGAAATTGTGAATTAGAAATAGTTGTGATTCAACAACTGCATGAATGATGGGACACACGAAAGCCTTTGGTACATTTTAAACACTCTTGAAATCTTTCAATTTAGGAATGATACAAGTACACAAAAACATGGACGCTGTTTACATGGATCATCCTCTATATAGACTATTATCATACTGATGACAAAGAGCATATTTGTTAAAGCGATATTTAGAACTTGACATATAATGTCGTACACAATATTTAAAATGCGTTAATTAAAACCATAATATTTAATTTTATTATAATATTGACATAATAGCACTGAGAAGTATAAGACTCTATTTGGTAGATAAAATGGGCAGATAAAACAAATTCAAAATTTTTGAGTGCATGTAATAAATGACCATCTTTCTAAAAACATCCATGATTTAATCGGCCATCAACCGATATAGGATATTAAACCATGATTTATTAATGCAGCACTTTTCTCCTTCATGGTTGATAAAATGATACAGATGCCTTCACTATGATTGCACACCAACAATTACCATAAACCAGTTGATCTACCACCAGGTGGGTTAGCTACCCGAGTATGTCCTCGTCTTGGTTTATCATCATCAAACTGAGCACCTAGAAAAATAAACAAAATATTATCACGCTTATAACATTGAAAACAGCTGGAACAATATCAACAGAGAGAGAAACGGGGTTTAACGTCCACTCAACACAACTAGGTCATTTTGGGACTAACATATGTTTTAATTTTATTTTAATTATTCGCTTGCCCGTAGGGGTCTTTAGCAGTGGAAGGAACCCCACGAGGTTGACAGACCTTATGATACAGCACACACATGCTTATTATTCAGTCATCCAACCTCCCTACTTGTCATGTACAAGGGGTGAATCGAAACCATGCTTTACTCAATGAGACCTTATGATGTAAAGTTCACACCTTAGTCCATTCAACCATCCAGAACAATTATCAGAAGAGTTAACTAATTATCCAGGCAGAGGGTATATCACATTGAAATGTCATTAACATGCTCGATTCCAACAAATAATACAATTTAATAAAATAAAATAGAGTTGTACATACCACTTAAACTAAAGCTAGATTCCTGCATATTGCGTACACCATCTACTTTACTTCTATTATTGAAAGATTCAGGTGAATTAGGTGTTATAGGATTAGCGGATTGTACTTTATTAGCTAAAACTTCTTGCATTACTTCTATAACAGGTCCAGTATAATCTTCTCTCTCTACTTTTTGTGGCTGACACATCTAAACCAAACAATCAAAATATTTTAATATTAAAGCAGCAATACTCCAGAAGGCAAATATACATTTTTCTTATTAAAAATATTACTAAAATGAGGGCTTGAAAATGTTCCATAAATACTTACTTAAGACAATTAATAAATTTTTGTTGCCAAATTGGCATTGATGTTTATAGTTAAAAATGAGTTAATTGGCCTATTAAGATTTTCTATATGATTTTCCTATATTTGTATATTCTCTGAGTAAAGAATTTTTATATAACTTATATATACTTAAATTGTATATATTTTAAATGCCATATTACTGTTTTATTGAAAGAATTAACAACTTACTTGTTCCCTGGTTCGTATTTTACCATAAACATATTCTGGATTACAAGGTGTTTCAATAAATCTTCCTAATCCCTGGGTCACCTTTAACTGTAATAAAAAGACCAGGTACATACAAAAATAGATAAACAAAAACAAATTTATATAAATTTAACAGAATTAATTTGATGCAACCATTGAAGGAAACCATGGTGATTGATGAAATACAGTGCTGGCGCTCTAACCTGCAGATCCAAGGTTCTATCAATGTGTTGCTCAAGAATGTTCCCCATGATCTTGTTGCATGGATTTGTTTATCTAAACAATATTTTATTCATTTAAATTTATAAAATCTATATAATAAGTATAGGATACGATAACAAGCTTTATCAGCTTATATAAAATCACTTCCTTAAAATGGATCTATAACAGATTTACAACTACAAGTCATAGTATTAACACAAATATTAAGTATAAAACATGGATTTCCCCTAGAATTGGTACAGGACAAAGGGTCTGGCAAGAAAGAGCATCTAGTTTTTGGATTGGACAAAGAAAATTAAAATCACAAAGACACACTGGTGTGCATGTAAAAGAACTCTTGACAGTTGGAATTTGAAATAAGAGTACCAGGTAGGCCATTGCGATGCTGTTCAGACAAAACTTCTCCCATAGCACACCGCATTGCGTATGCCTGTCTTCATTAGCCCAGATGAAGCTGAACAGTACTACGTAAAATCTTAACTCTGAACATGAAGTCTGCAAATTATTCCTTATTGTAAGGAATTAAGAAACAATTTCAATTAGTAGGAACTATGGTGATTTAATTCTATCTTTTCAATTCAGAATATTATTTATAACTATATCTTTACCTGTCCTTCATCTAAGACAACTTGTCCATTTGTAATAACATACAAGGGTACACCATGTACAGTCATACCCTCAAATACATTAAAATCTACAGCTTGGTGATGTGTTTTAGCTGAAATAGTTCTCTTCTCATTTGGATCCCAGATAACAATATCAGCATCTGAACCTACTGCTACTCGACCCTGTAATACAAATTTCAGTATTGATATAGATACAAATTTCAGTATTGATACAGATACAATTACAGGGTTCGTACACTAAAATATGAATGAAATTCCAGGACTTTTCCAGGACTTTCAAGGACCAAAAAGGGCATTTTCCAGGACCAAAATTAGGGCATTGCACTGAAGTTTGTCTATGCATGTTTACTTAGATCTATTTTTCTTTACCATGCTTTTCTTTCGTATAAGTTTTACAAATTGAATAAATGGGATCAAATTTCAGAGAAATGGTGATTACTGGGCAGAGGTGAAAATATCATGACTTTCCATGATAAAATACTCATATTCCAGGTTTTCCAGGCCTGGAATTTTCATAGGTGAAATTCCATGACTTTACAGGTTTTCCAGGAAGCGTACGAACCCCGTTTTTAATATTGAAATGAGGTTTAATGTCCTACTGTCATGCATCTAACCTGGGCTAATGGAAGATGGGCATACGCCATACAGTGTGCTATCAGGGAAATTTTGCTCAGGCAGCGGTGCTACGTCCTACTCTTATGTCAAATTCCAACTGCCATGGGATCTTTAACATGAACGCCAATGTGTACACAGGACCGCGATTTTTCGTGCCATTCCGAAAGACTAGACAGCTGTCCTTGTCAAGCCCTTTGTTCTGCATCACTGACATGGGAAAACCATGCCGGAAATTGAGATAAATTTTCTTGGCCAATGCAGGGATCAAACAATCGACCTCCAGGCTAGCCAATATTGATAGAAATACAAATTTCAATACTGATAGAAATACAAGAGATTGACATATAAACATGTCAACTAGTTATCAGATGTTCTAGAAAGAGTAAAATAATATCTTTAACTCTGAACAGCCAATGTTATGTTGACTTGTATTGAATATTGTATTTGTACAAAAAAAGAATTAATAGGCTTTGGCTTGGATTTTGTTACAATGTAAACTGGGGGGCGGGGGGCAAATTTGAAATCTGTTTTTGGTTGGAGATTTTCAAATATCAATATTAGAAGGGTGAGGTTAACCGTAAGCATTATTTCTCATTAACACAATAATTTACTAACCTTTTTAGGATAGAGATTAAATATTTTAGCAGCATTAGTACTAGTTACAGCTACAAATCTACATGGGTCCATTTTACCAGATCTCTATAAAGCAAAAACAAAAAAACATGGATAAGTGAACAAAATAATATATGTGTGATACATATAAATGTATTTAAAAACTTGATATATTTTCTGCTAAATCATTTATTTCTACATCAAAATAGCACTTTAACAATATTTTCACTGATCTAACTTTCCTGTGGTTTATACTGATAGATTTAAATGTTATTTCCCCAATACTGGCAATTAGATTCCCAGAAATAATGGTAAATATTAACTGACGAGTATAAATAAATGTAAGAATGTAAGAAACTTACAACTCCCTTTTCCCAAATAATAGACATTCTATCTTCAACACCATTAACTCCATTAGGTATATTTCTAAAATCATCTTTACCAATAGCTTTCTGATCAGCATTAAATGTACAATTATCAGTAGCAGATACAGACAGATCATTACTAAAAATAACAAATAATATTATTTCAATTTCAAAATAGAGCTTTAATACACATTGTTATAAATCTATATATCGGTAATTACATTAATCTATCCTTTAAAATTGAAAATAATTTTTCTTTTGAATAAAGTTTTGCCAAAATAGTATTGTACAGGTCTACGTACTTTGCTAAGAGATCCATGAGGTAACCAGGGGTGCTAGGGTCAGGACGAAGAGGTGGTCCCATCACATGACCTGCAGCATGTCTCCAACATTTATTCCAGTAATGAGTTCCATCAGTACCTAAACCAGCAGCCAGTGCTTCACCAAAAACAACTTTACCTACATAATTAAATTATTAAACCATATTAAAAATAATATTTTCTCCTAAAAAAAAGGTTGGGCTAATGAAGATTGGCATAACTCATGCAGTGCGCTATGACATGAGAGTGACAATTTGTCCAGACAGCAGCACTCGACCTGCTCTTCTCCCTGATTTCAATTGTCAAGGGTTCTTGCTATGAGGAAATGTTTTCCAAGGAATCTTTTATGTACACACCAATGTGTACACAGGACCTCTTTTTTATCCCATCTGAACGACTAGGCAGCTGTCCTTGTCAGGCCCTCCGTCTGCATCATTGACAAGGGGTAATCAAGCCGGAAAATCGAGATGAACTTTCTCGGCGAATGCAGGGATCGAACACCCAACCTCCAGGCTAGCAAGCCAGCACCTTAAGGCCCGTTCTCTGGTGCGACTTGTAGTAACTACTTGTAGCAATTACGTAATTGACTTGTAGTATCTACATGTAGATTACAAAATCGTATATAAATGAGTTGATACGACTTGGAATCTCGCCTTGTCTTAGCATAATGGCGTCATCAAGCGACAAAGAGACGCTGGCTATTAATGCCCTACATTTGATATATAAGAACAAAAAGAATAGAGAAAACCGAAATCCGCCTGGGTTAGACAGTGGATACTGCGTAGACCCACTGCCGGCGCATACAGTTCCCTATTGCGTGAACTTGAAGAAGAAGACCCTCTCAAAGGGAGAGAACTCGTGTTTGTACTAATACTCGATGTCTCTGATTGGTCAATTCCATACGATCTGTTGACTGAACTAGGGAAATTTCTATTTTGCCCAACTCGCTTTCAACTGGTTGGGAGCTTGTAAAAATTGGGACGACTAGGGTGTTCTCACGCTGCATCTCGGGTCGATACTACAAGTCGCACCGTGAGAACGGGCCTTGACCCACTTAGCCATGTGATCCCCAATTAATTTTGTAAATTTTAAGTAAGCTTATAGGCACAAGTTGTGACGGTAAGCTCCTTAAAACTGTACTGGACATATTTAGAAGAATAAAGTGAAATATTATTACCTTTTCTTCTTTCATTAGCTACTACTTCACCTGCACTCTTACTCATAACATGTACTATATACAGTGGAGCATTAGCTTGATTAGCTATAGTTATAGCTCTCTGTGTTGCTTCGGCTTCAACCTTTAATAATAGAGACACGTTTTATTTATTAAAAATATTTTCATTTCCAAAACATATACATGTATCTTGTTTTTGAATAATGAAATAACTTAAAAATATTTAATTTTATACAGAAACCAATGTATAAGATCTTTTTATTTGAGAAACATTCCATGTACAACAGATCATATTAAAGTCGAAATACAGAATAAAGTTATTTCTGATTACAATAAATGAAATGCATACCTCTTCTGGTCGACACATTTCATGTGCTTCTGGTCCTGTTATACCCTGGGCAACCATTTCTTTAGATTTCTGAAAATAAATTAAATCAAATCATAACAACAATCAATACTAAACTATGTAAATCATTTTAATATGATATTTTTACAGGTTTAAAATCTACTCCAGCTCTAACACACCCTAGTCTGAAAAATATTTAGACGCAAATGAGCTATTAAATATGTATTCTTATAATACAAATGAAATAAAATGAAATGGAGTTTAACGCCCTACTGTTATGCACCTAACCTGGGCTAATGGAAGACGGTCTTACGTCATACAGTGTGCTATGAGGGAGAGTTTGCCCGGGCAGCTGCGCTACGCCCTACTCTTATATCAAATTCCAACTGCCAAGGGATCTTTTACGGGCAGGCCAATGTGAACACGGGACCTCATTTTTTTTAACCATCTGAACTACTAGACAGTTGTCCTTGTCAGTCCCTTTGTTCTGCATAACTGACAAGGGGAAACTACGCCTGAAAATCGAGATAAACTTTCTCGGCCAATGCAGGTATCGAACACTCGACCTCCAGGCTAGCAAGCCATGTGCATGATCTCTCTCTTATAATACAAATCTTGTTTTACTTACAATATCAATAAGGTGACCATTTTCTGCATGCACCATAGCCACAGCACCTAAATCACTACATTTTCTAAATACATCATACATATCATCATCAGGTAACATAAACACATCTTTATATGCCATAAATACTTTAAATGAGTTGACACCTGCAACAAACAGTCAGAATATTAAAATATTCCATGATAAGACTCTCAAAGTAAAAGTGATAAAATATATGAATTCACTTATATCAAATTGGATACTTTCTTTTATTTTCAAAGAAAAATGTTATTTTCTTTCTATTGGCATCCAACATTTTCCTGAGCATTACTTTGATATACATGTATTGTAATATACTCTACAGTGAATATATAATAAAATATCAATATCAGTCAGATATCATGACTATCAGTAAAGTAAATCCAAGTGTGCCCCCTTGTTGACCTTACCTTTTTCTTTACAAAGAATTTCCATTTCTTTTGCTACCTGGTCACTCCACCACGTTACACCAACATGTAAGGCATAATCACAACAAACTTTGGCATCTGCCCATCCTCGCCATTTTTCATAAGCATCTAACAAAGATACTCCCTTCTGATCTAATACAAAGTCAACTGAAAACACAACACAGCTCATGTTAGGATGTATCAAATTATTGTTTTCAGTCTGTGCTTTTATATCTATGTAAAGGGAGATAATGTATAAGAGTTGTCTCCCCTTAGACCACAGAAATCAATGAAATTGATCTGAATCTTTGGATTGTCAATTTTCAAAGATGAACAGTAATAAACCAAACAATTTCCTGGAAACTTTGAATATACTGTTCGAAAATGCTGAATTTAGTCAGCTGTAACAAAAAAAGAAAAATAATTATCTAAAATCTTGAGCTTACTTATCATGGTAGTTCCACCTGCTAAGGCCGCCTTGGTTCCACTGTAGAAATCATCTGCTGCTGTTGTTCCCATAAATGGAAGCTGCATGTGGGTGTGGGGATCAATACCACCTAAAACAATCAAAATTATTGTACAATATATCTTTATATTCACTTGATTTTTACTTTATTTTACCCTCGAAAAATTTAATTAAAGATAATCATATTACTCTGTATTGACACTTGTTAATACATGTACTTTGATATGGCATGTGTGAAACAGTTACTTTTAACGCCTACTTCAACAATGAGAGAGAAAGAAATCCGGTTTAACGTCCACTTGACACAAACTAGGTCATTTTGGGACTAACGTATGGTTTTCAATTTTTATATAATAATTTGCTTGCGCGTAGGGATCTTTAGCAGTGGGAGGAAACCGGAGTACCCGGAGGAAACCCACCAGGTTGAAAAGGCACAACTATCGCCATGTCACATATGCTCAAACTAGGGCTCAAAACCACAGCCGCAATCCAGAGGTGACTGGCTAGCTAGAGGTCGAAATGTGGCACTCTAGACCACTAGGCCATCCCAACCCCCCACTTCAACAATGAAGTGACATAACCGACATAATAAGTGATATAATTAAAGTAAGGATTTTTATGAATGCCTCATTGAGCTTTGAAAAGTTACATATTGAAGCACCTTGTTAATGACACTAATATTGAAATGTTACTGAGCTGAGTATGGGACAAGGGAATACAATGATCTCTTGCTCCAGAACTTGGCAAATGCCTGTGTCTACATAAAATTACAAGTGTCAACACTTGGAACATATATACAGATCTTGATGTTCCAGATGGTCAAAGTCTGGCGTTCTAATATAATATACATATGTACATGTGTATAAATATATTTGTTTCTAAATTTTAGAATGGCCAAGACCAATCCTATAAAGCTGAAATTTTTATGACTCACAAGATATCATCAAATTAAGGATATTGTTAGCACTGGTAGACTGTGTTACAGCGACCTAAAGCAAGGTCAATTACAGTTTCCAGGCAGAAAAATAGAGACTGTTTCCTAAGGCACTAACCTGGAATAATAAGTTTTCCTTTAGCATCGATAGTTCTGGCGCCCCCAGGTATAACCAAGTTTTGACCAAGTTGCCTGTAATAAACATTATTTCGTATAAATAAATCAAACTATGTCTGTATATATAATAAAGGTCACTTTGCTCTCACCATCGACTATCTGTCCCAAATAACTAGACAGGTTTAGGGGGTTTTGGGTGAAAAAACGTGTACATATAATATTTTGTGATACTTTAAAAGGCTAAGGTCTATATGTTCTGCTCTTGATTCAGCTTTAGTCATATATTTTTGACACAGTCTATGTAATGATTGAGTCAAGATACTTACTAATGTCAAGTTATTCTACCATCTAATTTATTTGTATATTTAAAATTCAGAAATATTAAATAATATGTAATTAATAGATGTAATGTACCAAATAATTGTTTTGTTAAAAAATCAAAATGGTAATTTTCATAACTTGGCTTTGTGCCCAAAAGATCTATACCATATGGAATGGTTATCAAATAATTAAATAGACAAATTAGATGTACACTGAATAACTTACTTGATGATGCCATCTTCAATGTAGACATCTGCGTAAAAGGTCTGATCGTCATTGACGATTTTTCCACCTTTTAAGAAAAGTCTGGACTGAGCACTCTGAAACGATAAGAAATAATTGATTAATGAGATGATTTAGCTACACTTTGGAAAACTCACACATTTTCCATTGAGAAATAATGGAGGAAATGAGATGCAATGACCATGTTAACTAGTATATAACATAATATAACACTATATACATGTAGTGAACAATAGAATATGTTAGGAATGCAATGTGTTCCACTTCAACAAGGTTATAACAATATACTCATACTATACACATGTATATTAAACAATGAACTTCAACAATAAATAATTACTAACATTAACAAGTCATTCCATTATTAATTAACTAAAAACATCATTATTTCCTACAATAATTCCACATAATTTGTTACCATTTTCAACAGTTCAGTGTACAATTCCTTATTATCTCTCTATCCCAACCAATATGGTTAGTATAACGTTTGTAGGAGTTCAATGTTATACCAGGCGTGTATTAACAGCAGGAAAAAGGTTATCCTGCTCCTAGACAGAATCCAAGTAGTGAGTTAGAGTCTATAACAGACAATTCTCTCTACAACTAGGAACTGATCAATGACTGAGGGGACTTTGACCTAATACCACATGGAGATTGCAATAATGAAACCTTCAAACACAGCATGGTAGCCTTTTTTAGTGGTTTAACAACCAATGAAATCCAGCTTCTGTGACCTGTCAACTATATTATGATAATCCTTTATCTCTAGAGTAATCATATGTAAACAATTAACAAGATTTAGCTAATTACTCATATCCTCGTTTGATTTATGATGTACAGAGGATAAGTAGTATTACATCACAGTATATAGGTGAGTATAATACTTATAGATAAGCACTGCCAGATAGAAGATTACAATAGTTCTCTACAGATAGATCACTAACAATGGAACAAGAAAACATGCTGATAATTCTTTTAAGACGAAATTCGCGGTAATGACATCCAGTAAAATCAAAAAATCTTAATTAAATTTTTAAAATTATTCGAACTCTTATGAAAGTATAAATCTCAATCAGATGAAGATATAATCCAAGTCATCTATAAATAAACTCAAAGATGTGTTGTATTATGTATATGTTTGCTCATCACGCTTTTTTGCCGCAATCCCGAGCATGAACCTATGAATGTTTTTTAGGCCATCGAATTTGAACCCTGGGCAAATTGGGGTCTCCTGCTAGTTTTGATATAATTTAATCCAAGTTATTTCTACATCAAGACTAATCGTAAGCATTTACTGATGATTTTCTTTTCAAATTTGAACTTCTGTTGAATCCTGATTAACAAGCCAAGCCAAATTTGATCAAAATCACAATAAAGCCGATCGTTCATGCATTTCCAGACAAACATGAACACACTGCCAGACACTAAATATTGGAAAGATGAGACAATTTAACATAAACTAAAATGACTTACAAAATACTAATATTACCGGATTCCACAGAATAAAGCTGTTTTATAGTATGAAATCAAGGTTTTAGACAATTGCCATATAGGATAAGATTAATATTGAATTATATTTCTCGGCAAGCCCAGTGTGCTATGACTATGAGCAAAATTTTGTGTGGACAGAAGGGTTTCCTGAATCAGCAAATTAACAACACTAGTTTAATCACATCACTCTTTACCCAAACTTTTAATTACATAGTAACGTTCTAAATTTTAAAATTCCTACATTTGAACAAATCATCCATATCTGATCATACAAAGTCTCAATTCATTTTCTGAATATTCTGTATCAATAATGAGAAGTGATAACATGTACATTCATGCAAATAAAGAATTAAATAAATTCCATTCTTACAATATGATCAGTACACTGACAAAACCATTGATCCTTCATCTTCATGTAAAACGTATCACTGAGAGATATTTCAACACAATACACTCGCTTTCATTCCTTTTATATATATGTACACCTGCACTTATTATCGAAATATTATCTTCTCAAAATTGTTCTTATAGAATGCTCACACATGTAAGCTGTGGTGATAACCAATGTAATTAATAACCATGCCATGTGTGGCGGCAAAATGGTTTCATCAATTATTCACCTAGTCGACCAGTAATGATACGAAGAAAAAATAGCAAACTCATTCGACCAATAATGATACGAAGAAAAAAAAAGCGAACTCCTTTGATTAATTTGCAAACATAATCCATTTAAACAAACCACATCACCCCAGGTAATAGGTTCTGCTACTGCAGGTTAATGTTATGGATGGTTATAGCCTAGTCTAGGATGGTCTGTTTGTTCCAAGTAAAAGACAGATCCAGAAATTACCATTCCTCTATTTTTAACATCCTGCCAGAAGTCAGATATAAATTTATATATACAATCTAAGTAACCTGCAGTGCTAGAAATCTCATTATAATTTTCTACTACATTTAGACTAAACTGTAGACTTACAGAACAAAATTAATGCCAATTTCAGCCCTGAATCTTCACAGTTATGACTCAATTCTAGATTTTTAAATATAGAAAGGTATTTTGATTAGATAGCCTTTGGTACCTGTGCACCTGTTCGTTAGATACACAGGCAGTCAAATTAGAAAGTGAAGTAATATTACTTTTAAACTTCTATAGCAAACTGATCAAAAGAAATATAGCCTAACTATAAAATGATTTTTTAAATTGCTATAGGAAAAAGATAACAAACAGTTCATCACTGGTATGAAAATTAAGCTAAGAATCTCCTTCTTAAGCATTAAAATGTATCTAAATCCTTTTTAAAAGTATATATAACAGCACCAAGTAATCATTCCAGTCTTATGATAATTCATAACTCAATTAAATAACTTGGCTGGTGACTTGACTAATGGCACTTTGCTCCAAGTAAACTATATTATGCATTCAAATTTCGAAGCAAGGTATGCTTACTATTTTTAAAAAAAACAGATGCCACTTCTTGTTTGACCAGATCACATAATTAACAAAATCTTAAATGTAATGAACTGGAGTTTAATGTCCAACTTTTCTGTACCAAACAAGCTAATGAAGATACATGTACATTACAATGTGCTAGTGCTACAAGGAAAATTTTGCAGACAGCACCATTAGAATTCCAAGTGCACACCAACAAAAGAGATGTTCCTAACATACGTAATGAATAAAACATAATATCTTTCATAGTAGATTATGTACTATTGTATGTATGAATATGTATCCTATCAATGTACTAGTATGTGTTTTCTGTGTAATGTATCATTAGATTTTAGATGTATGTGATTCAGTGTAAATGTAGGTATTGCATGCTGTCCGTGATGGAGGTCTTGAAACTCTTGATGCAATGACCTATCATCTAGTGTTTCATTTCTAAGCTCCAAAACCTTGGGAACTAACCTGTCTGGGTCTACCAATGAAATCAATAGTCTGAAGTTGTAATGACAGACGTGTAATTCATCCATCAGTCAGTTTGCAAGTGTACATGGCTGCATGTACTTCATAATATAAAAGTTTAAATGATAAACCCCATTTGTTAGATCCCATCCAATTGGGAGGTACAGTATTTAAATTGTTTAAATATGGAGCATCTGCATCATATTAAAAACCATATCGATTTACAACATTTAAGTAAATTTAACTGATAAACAAATTATATTTATAAATAACCAGTGTGGTAATGCTGTTTTAACCTTTGATAAATTATAATAAATGCCAATTTAATGAATACATATCTTTTCCTAATAACAATCTGTCCACAAAAATGTCTTGGAAGAGATTCTTTTACTGTCACTTATTCCAACATTCCTTGTAGGAGTTACCTCCCATTATTTCATTCTAACATACAAATCTCTCTTTAATAATGACTCTACTTATTATTGTAATATAATTCGTTTTACACAACAATGCTAGCAATATATGGGGTCTTTTCTCTACTTGTGGACAGTTTGTTTGTGACCAAGGTTCAATCGTTCATGACAGTAACTTGACAAAGCTCCATGTACACCACAGATTTCTTGTAGTGGGAGAGGACCTTGTTATCAGTACACCAAAATATATATAATTGATATATTATCAATTATAGAACTTTGAAGAAAAGCATCTTTAGAACAAGTTTTATAAAACAGTTTTCTGCCCAATGTTAGATGTATATATTGTAAGCTTACTACTACTTCATGAGGTTACTATAGTAACAAAGAATATTTGCCAGTTGCAACTATTCTTAGTCCTGGAGTGAAGGGAACAATCTGAGTCACACCATCTTATATGTTGGAATGTGGAGTACTGGAGTTAGACAATATATACAACTGATTGCACATAGACTTGAACCCCCATTACAAAGCCAAGTGGATCAAGCCAGGAGCCAAAATCAAAACCCAAAAAACATGTCAATGACAAGCTGGAATCAGTTCTTGTCCAATTGAGTCTGTTCATAGAAAGATACAAATAGCTTAAAGAAAAAATCTTTCTCTTTATTATAAACAATGTGACTCTTTAATGGTTGACTCTACTTAGAAAATAATTACCAATGCCATACCTAGTTTTATATTCTTATCATTGACCCTAAAACACCCACACTTTACATGGTAGGTACCATCTGTTAGAAGACTACAAGGTGTTTTACATTCACAATGTTCAACTTGACCAATGTTACTAGATATGCATACATGAACAGGCCAGGCCATGTTAAAGCTGAAAACTGATTGTGAATATTTTGTAATTTTGCAAACCTGCATTTGTATACAACTGAAGCAGCTGTTCCACTGGATGAGTGACCTGTTCAAAAGATAGAACCTTTAAAATAGTATTCTCCTCAATAATATTTGCAACAATATAGGTCAAGCCTATTGGTCTACAATCTGTTTTAATCCATACTTTCTAAATGACAAACTGTGAAACCTTGAAACTAGCATCAAAAAAAAAGAAAAATTACAAATCCAATATCCAGAAGTCAAATCTAGCATAGAAATATGTGTACGATTTATACAGCAATTTAATAAGTACATGTTCTTACATTAATTCTATAGATCAATCTCAATCACCTATTTAATTCTATGGAACTGGTGTGATAAAATATTTTAGAATTACTGGTAGTAGGTTATGGTAGTTGACAAAACTATATTGAAGGAGCTTAATCTCTAATATATGGGACCTAGAAGATGACACAAATGAGTCACAACGCATATAATAATGCAATCTGAATGTGTATAAACTGATTTACATTGAATCATTTCCATGTTTACTCAAAATTCAAATCAGTTATGTTCAGTGAAATACGCCAGCAGTCTCAATATAGAATGGCCATTTCTAGTGTCTGGTCATTCCTGTCTAGATAGCATTTATTATGCATTGTGGCAGCATGCTCTCCAGATACGAATATGTCTAGTCATGTTCTTTGAGTCCCTTGTTGAAGTACAATCAATGGTAATTTTTTTATTTTGTCTTAAATATCAGAAGGCCATTTTTTTCCAGTAAGATGACAATATCAATGTTGATTTAAATTGACAAAAAATTTGTGTTTAAATGCCAAATATCGAGTTAACCATTACTCTAAAACTAGATTGCCGTCTTGCAGCCATTTTTTATATTATGATACAATCTCGTTCCCAGAGTCAGTCGCAGGGCCGGAGGCCTTTGGGGCCAAAGACCGTCCATTATCTTCAATTTTTTTTACAGGTAAGCCCCGCCCATTCTGACCTCTGATTGGTCAATCTGTTTTGGGTCGATTTCTCGAAACAAGATGTTGGATCGTCGTTTTGTTTGTTGTGAAATGATTCTTGAGTCAAAGTCAACTCACTGACATAACAAAAGTGGATTAAGTTTTCGTAAAGATCTATTTTTCTACGCGTGTGTATATTTTTAGGTGATTCGGTCATCCACACTTAAAATAAATACAGTCGTGTGATTCGTCCCTTTCGGGAAAATGGAAACCCACTGTCACCAGAGAAATTTCTTTCTCCAAAATTGTTCTGGTTCGAGATTGATTATGATAATGACTGAGGTAAAAAAAACTAATTTTTTACTTTGCATGTTTATTGTTTGTTGGTGAACTTGACACAACAATAGCAATATAATCTTCCAACGGTATATAATAAATCTTACATACTCCCACCAAATACTGTGGCATTAGGCCAAATATGTTACTCTTCTGTATACCAGGTAATAAAGTCAGTTCTGTGTATTGTTCAGTTGCCAACCCCTCGACATTATCAGGTAGCTGCTCACCCAAAATTAATAGGAACGACATTATATTCTTCTAATTTAGTCCTTTGACATTTTTAGCTAGGAAGCCACCTGCTTTTGGGTATTAACCTTATGTATTTTCAATATTAGATAAGACACTTTCTATGTATATAAACTCACTTCTCTCTCTTGTTTATGAACCTAGATTGGGCTTTTTCATATTCACAAATGAACTTTATATTAAATTCATTAATTTTGTTTTAGTTAATACCATTATACATTTGAACTATATGTATATGATGATGTTTTGTATGACTTTATCGCATGTTTTCATGGTAATGCATGTACATGTACATGTAGATGTAGGATAGTATTTCCTCATCCAGCTTTATATTTTATCCACCTGTTATTTAAGTAATTATCTCTAAAATCAGTAAACTAAACTGGTATGCAAAGTTTTGGTGATGATACTCTTGTCTTTCAGTATTTTCTGGCAAGTTGCAAAGGAGTTTGCAATGAAAGTTACATAATGCCATTCATAAAATAATCTGTAAAGTCAGTCGCAACATAATCTGTAATGTTAGTTGCAACATAGTCTGTAACGGTTTGTAATGTCAGTTCAAATTGTCTGCAATTATATTTTTAACTTTGTTTGTAATCTTAGTTATACCATAGTTTATAGTGTCAGTTGTAACAAGATTTGAAATGCCAGTTAAAATATAGTCTGTAATTTCAGATATAACATGGTTTATAATGTTAGTTATAACATAGTCTGTAATGTTAGTTGTAACACAATTTGTAAATTCCTTGTATTTATAATAAGTAGAATATTGAGATTATTATAGTTTATATATAATTTATAAGCGATATCGATTGTGTTACAGCTGCTTTATGTTTATAATACAATATAAAATAATCAATATCAACACTGGCAAGATATATATATGATTTACATTCCAGTTCATTAACATATTATATTATACAATATACAATACACAAACGTATCACTGACAATACATACATTATTACTTATTTTAAACAGTTATGCATAATAATATGGAAATATGTGATTTTTCTGACTAAGATATTGTAATTCTTCAAGTCAGATTATACTAGGGTCATACACCTGTAAAGGCCGATTGCAATTTCTTAGGCTTTAGAGCATCATGATAAAGATATGAGCATTCATTTACCTTACCACAGTTAAATCATTTTTGAGTCATTTTTTTTTTAAAAAGTCTTCTTCAAGTTATACGCCTACACGAATGCTATAGGATGTGATTGCATCTCTGTAACTAAAGATTTTTTTTATTCTATTGCCTGAAAAGCCTGTAGCCATAACAACAAGTATCTTCATATAAACCTGTCTAGGTGTAATGAATTCACAGCCTTGTCTGGACAGTGATCTTACCAGCACCTTTAATCATAATATTTACTTATTCTTATTTAACTACTCAGTTATAGAACAGTCTAATATGTGAACTCAGGATTAAGAATAGAGTTATTGAATTCACTTGATACTACTATCCTGTTATAGTATATTATATATTTAACCCACCCTCTGTACATAGAAATATTGATAAATTCATTTTATTTCACATGAATCATTGGAATGACTAATGTTTTATGAGTAAGTAACATCCTCATATACATGTACGCTACATGTAGTATGAGAAATTATGACAGAAGAACTTATGTGTTTTAAACATTAATTTACATATACCATTACATGTAGAAGGTGTTGAAGTGAAATGAAATGAAATTGAGTTCAACGTCCTACTCTCGTGCACCTAACCTAGGCTAATGGGAGATGGGCACATGCCATACAGTGTGCTATGAGGGAAATTTTGCCCAGGCAGCGGCGCTATGGCCTTCTAACTGCCAAGGGATATGTAATGTGCACGCGAATGTGTACACGGGACCTCGGTTTTCGATCCTATCCAAACAACTAGACAGCTGTCCTTGTCAGGCCCTTCGTTCTGCATCACAGACAAGGGGTTAACCACGCCGGAAAATCTAGATGACCTTTCTCGACCAATGCAGGGATCGAACACAAGACCTACAGGCTAGCGAGCCAGCACCTTACCCTTGTGATCTCCTTAGAAAGTGTTGACATTCATAAAGATCACTCTATTTGGCTGTACAAGATGTGGGTTTTTTGTATGAGGCAGGGTATGCTTACTCTTTCTAGAATGTCTGCTATATTGATTTCATATGCATGTACTTGTACAGTCTAAAGTATTCATAAGTCATCATTCAACAAATTTTAAATTCATAGATTGATGAAAAGGAAGATATCAACTTAATATATATATATAGGCTACAATTGCCGCTACATTACATTACTTATTATGCTTATATTAGTTCCTTTGTGGGTATAAGATTACAAATTTATGCAAGTTCACTCATGATATACAAATATACCAGTCATCATAGATAGGTGTACCTACAGTAGAATCTATCTAGTAACAGACATGAATCAATTTATAAACTAGTCCGTTTGTTTTAGGAAAATGAATTCCCTCACCTTAGTTTGAGATGCCATGGCAACAATTTAAAAAAAAAACTAACTAATATTACATCTGTAGAAAAATACATCATGCAGTTACACGTTATGTACATGTACATGAAATGAACAGCATTATTTTGATATTTCTTCACATTTTGACATTAAATTACATACTTAACCTCACTTTAAACATGTAAACTTAAGGATATGTGTATTGTATTAAAACAAAAATCAGTTTATTAAGTAGTTGACAGTTTCAAACGGATTTAGGCATTCCAGTCAGTGAACTGTCAAGGTATAACAGTGTAATGGTATATTGACATTTAGTAATCACCTCTCTATGTTTACTTAAACTAACTATAACCGGTAGATTAACAACCTTTTCCTTTTTACATTTCAGAAACTTGAATGACCCCTTGATATTATAGACATTACCAGTACTTGATGTGTATAAATATACCTCATGCTGCCTTGAATCAAAGCAATTTGATATGATTCTGATAATGTTCCATAAATTTTTCTCTGTAAGTTCATGCTGCGACAAGTTCTTGTTTTATAGATCTGTGGGATTAAGGAAATATAAGAAAAAGAGAGAAATTGGGTTCAGCTTTTGCTCGACACAAACTATTTTGTTTCAGGACTAACATAAGTTTAATTTTATTTTAATAATTCACTTACAAGTGCCACTTGAACCAATGACAACCTTGTGATTTCATGCACAAACATTAATCCACTACTGCACTAGGACCCCCCCCCCCCATATCAAAGAGTATCAGCTTAAAAATGTGTCTCAAATACTCTCAAATGCATAAGCCTATATAAATAACCAAACATTATGAACAGTCAAAATCAAGATTGAATACAGACATAAATAACCACACATACAGGTAGTAAATCTTTGCAAACAGTAATTACATTGTTTGATTTCACTGACCAGGTCAAAAATCAACAGGTTATCATAAGGTCAAGGTTGTTTTTAAATCTCTTAATCAAACCCAGCTACCAGGTGAGATTATGAATTGAAAATCATAATGTACAAAATACACTAAAATAAATCTTCACTTGACAGGGTGCAAATGCACAATTGAAAAAAAAAAGGAAATCCTTTATCACCTTTACAAACTGCATAATCTAGATCCATTATTGAATATGATCTCTTGGAAGTGTGAATGACTGAATAGCACAATATAAATTTGAATACAAGTATGAGCAGATATAGAAAGAAGTATGCAAACAGTTTTATCAGATAGTGCATATTTGAATTTGATAGTATTTTATCTACATTTACCTCATCACCATTTACATCAGTATGATTCTTGTCAGTTTCCACTTCTGGCATTTTGATAGGTATTTAAATCTTTAACAGAGTGTCGTTTGTAGCCAACTGCTGTCTATATATGCCTTCACTATAGCTATTGAGTACACAACTAGGCAACGAATGGCCTTAAACTACCGTAGATGTCCTGATTCTTTACAATTTTATAAATGAGTCGTCTGCTCTGACCTTTTTAGTAAAGCAAGTCAGTCATTCACGTAAACTGGGAAAAGCTCAACCATACTAAATATAATATATATTTACTCCGATATAGAAATCAATATTAACTTTATATAGCAAAGTCTGTTGTAAATTGATTAAATTTATTCTAAAAAAATACCTGAATGCAGATGGTACACATAATTAATTCAAATTTAGAATATATGCTCATATAAAATTGTTGCAGCATTAAATAAGTAGGATAAAATTATTGACAAAACATCATTATATAACCAATTGTCTAGATTACATACACTTTAATTTGAATCAAGTACAGTATTGGTCAGTTCATGATGCAACAAGCCATCGATCAATAGATTTCATAAGGCAAAAGAAGATCGTTCATCAACTGACCCATCTTCATTAGCCCAGTCTTTCAAGTGATCTGTTAGTATCAATATAATTATAGAATTTTAAAAGATACATTTTTCAGGTTTTTTTAAAGAATTAAAATTAAATAAAAAATTTCACTTCCTACCTGTAAGTAACAAACATCATGTATTGGTAATTTCATTTAATTAACTCTTTATTTAAATACTTGCCATTTTTAGCTTTCAAATTCAAAATCACTCTATAAATGTATTTGATTGATTATATATTTCCAAACCTATGACAAAAAAAAGTCACTAGATGGAATAATTGCTCAGCCTAAACTGAAGAACAGATAATGCAGATTATCTCCCCTATGCATGTAATGTCAAGTTTCAGAGAGAGAGAGAGAGAGAAATGGGGTTTAGGACAGGCGACCCTTCTCCTTGTCATGTACAACCGAGGATTCGAACCACACCAGTTGACTCAATGACAGGCTTTATGATACAGCAAGCACATGCTAATCTTTCAGCCATCCAAGTAACAAGGTAATGGTAACCAAGAAATCTAAAAGATAAGCGTCATTAATATTTATTCACTGAAATATAATTACAGATAAAAGGCTCAACTATGGACAATATGATCTCCAACATATGAGTTACTAGTTAGTATTAATGATTTGATATGAAAGTTGTATAATATCGCCATTTTTTTAATATATTATTTACATGTACTTAAACATACATTATGCAAGAGCTAAATTTGTCTATAGCAAGTGTTTCTTTACGCCTGAAATGTTTTAAAAACTATTAGTTATACATTTATTAACAAAACAAGACCATAATCAACTCTCGATGGCATCGGATACTCTCGATATTAACTATATAATAACGGTTTGCCATTTTGAATTATTATAGCAAGAATGACCAACTCTTTATTATAAACTAATGTATCTTTAATTTTCATGACTTTCCATATTATTACACTAACTTTGGAACACGTTCCTCACCTTTTGTACAACAAGCAACTATTAGTCTACAAAATATCTGATTAACATGAGCTCAAAGGACATATTTAATACAGGTAACTGAAACATGTACATGTACTTGAAAATAATATACCGATAATTATTTTGCGCAATGCAATATCAGGGTTAAATTGTAATTCATTATTTACAAATCTTTCTGTGTAGTGTTTACATGTACCTAACCAAAAATACAAGTTACAATTACGTGCAGGGTAAGATTTTTTGTTTACAAAAGCATTCCAAACACCAGAATATAAAATATTGTTACACATAACTGATTCTAACCACAAATGAATGAGATAATTTTGAGGAATTCGGTTGAAGCTGCATTACAAATTTTATCAACTTTTATTCATTGATCTGACAACTCTTCCATAAAGACTCAGCATTTACATACATGTATTACTACAATGGATGCCTTTAGTAGACTGTTAAGACTCTAGCTATTGTTGTTCATCATTAATAGTCATTTATTCCATCTTTGTTTTACATATTGGGAACATGTTTGGATCAGTATTTATTGATTTTAACTATAGAATAATCAGTCAAATGACTCATCTCTTAACATTATCTTAACAAAAATCAATTGATGACATATACTCTCTTTGATGCTCAACATTCTTAACATTTTGTCTACAGAATTATCTATTAGTTTCAGATTTATGCATCCAAATTAACAGGCTATAAAAGCATATTACAGTCGCAACAAGCATTAACACTATCAGCGCTGAGCCACTGCTGATTAACCATGCTGCTACATTTAGAATCTTAGATGATGAGTGAATGTTTAATAAGAATGGAATCAAATAGGGTTTAATGTCTTGCCAACACAATAAGCTTACTCAGGTCTGAAAATAATGGTTTTCAAAACACAATTAAGAATCACGTGTCAACAAAATATATTCAAATTATGTAAAAGAAAATAGGTGCATCTTGTTATATTTCATGTTTAAAACCTGTACGGTATTCATATTTTATGTCAATGATATTCCTACAAAATTACATAACATCGTAATAGAATGACATTTTTCGGGTCATACGTCGGTACATTTTTCAGCAAAGTCTGACATATTAAAGAACCTTTATTTATGTGCATGCGCATGAGGACCTCAGTGTTTCATCCTATTCCAACCCTGACAAAACTTGAAGTTTCTTCTTGACCCACACCCAGTTTTTAACTCAAGTATTTTAGTTGATAGTCCAATGCCCTGACCAATGGACCAGTTATGATTATGAATGAGTCGTTGCAGATCAATATTCAGTAATAAATACAAGCTTACACAAATAATGCACATGGATCAGTAATAACGATATTGCTGACTCGTCATACTCAAATAATAGGAGTTAATCTATTAAAGTAGAGACAGAAGGATGTCTGTCGGGAATCTGTATAAAATATTCCATAGTGGTGCCCAGTTCAGTTAGAATACATACAATTATCAAGCGCATGTTATATATTACTTGTTTAAAATGTGAGCCAACAAGAATGATTGATTACATAGTGAATAGCAAACATATAATTTTTTTTATTTTATTTTATTTTATTGAAGAACATTGCAGCATTGCATAGCAACTGGCATAAATGATATTGGTATTGAGAGCTTTTGTATTGATTTTTCTGCTTATTCTGTTAAGTTACAAAGACATACTTCCTGCAACCTATGTCATACATACATGAGCATGAAAGAACCAGTCTAGTCAAGAATATTAGAATATAACCTTTCTATAACTACAATGTACACTGTTCAAACTTCATGATATACCGATCCCAACTGATCAATACCTGTCAGATTTGATGACCTCAAGTTATTTCAATATTGATTTTATGTTTTATTGTGAATGAAAATATTATTGAATTGTTCTTTTATTCTGTAAATTGGGTTTCAATATTTCAAATCAACAAATGAATTAAAGTTTACTGCATATATTTTGTGTTTAAAATGGGTGTTACTTTACATGTAATTGTATACCTTGCATTCCACTGATCAATTTTGTAGAACTTAATTAGCCTGACTTGCTCATCACATTTAGAATAACAGAAATAAGGATGAAAAACTTAAAGATTGTATTTTTTTGTGTATATTTTTGTGGTTAATGATTTGCTACCTAACCTTTAATCTTCCTAGTAATATTATGTGTTAATCACAGCTGTGATATTTGCTAGTATATTATATAATTAAATACACTAGATTTCTTAACAATGCTTGCCTGTAGCATTTGTAATGAAATAAGGTAACCTACCGATTTCATCTCGATATTTAAATTAAAACATAATCCACTCCTTTATTTTCTAGCAAACAGAATTGAATTAAAAGCCTAGTTTTCTACAATCTTTTAATATAGCTTTAGTACATGTACATGTAGTATCTTCTTCTGTTTACTTAATAAACAGATGTTAAAATCTATTTATTTTTCATCCAGCCTTATGATTTTAACAGCAGGAAGTCAACTGTATCAAGGTATGTGCTGTTCAAGTTTCCTGATATAAAGAAACATGAAAAATATCAAACTTATCATGTATGTATATCAAATATTTTTTTATATATCCAGTAGATTATAGTTATTTAGTATATTTAAGCAAGATCCATATCCATGATAACACTATATTTTATCCATTAGAAGCTTAGAATGTGACAGGTGTTGACCTTGTTTCAAAAGATTGTTCATTCAGCCTCTTTAGTAGGGCCTTTAAATCAATGAATTAACATACAACTGGGGTCAGCCGCTTTTACTTATCTTATTTTCAATGTATTTCCCTTTTATTTTTGTTCCTGTTTAATTTCTATCTCGTTCTCAAAGACAAATCAAAGCACATCTTTCACGAGTACCTCAAAAGTCAGCAAGCGGTTTGCGATGCCAGATGATGCCCACATTTAGCAAGAGATGGACAGAGAACAAGTGAAACAAAATAACAGATTTTTGTGTACAATCAGGGCAGAGGTGGATCCAGGAAATCCAGTTAGGGGGGCCCGTGGGGGTCCCCTGAGAAATTTTTGAAAAAATTGGGGTGTCAGAGGTGATTTGTGGCGCATATCTATTTTTTATACTGTTATTTATGGATTTAGGAGGGAGGGGCTCGTTCTCAAAGACAAATCAAAGCACATCTTTCACGAGTACCTCAAAAGTCAGCAAGCGGTTTGCGATGCCAGATGATGCCCACATTTAGCAAGAGATGGACAGAGAACAAGCGAAACAAAATAACAGATTTTTGTGTACAATCAGGGCAGAGGTGGATCCAGGAAATCCAGTTAGGGGGGCCCCCCGAGAAATTTTTGAAAAAATTGGGGTGTCAGAGGTGATTTGTGGCGCATATCAATTTTTTATACTGTTATTTATGGATTTAGGAGGGGGGGCCCTGGATCCGCCTCTGAATCAGGGGCTATAATCTAGGAAGTTACGATACGAATATCGAAAGGAACCGAGATCTTTAGGTTATAATAATAATACATTTAAAGTTTCATCAAGATCGGATAAACATTGTGACCTGTAGAGTGTCCACAAGCTAAAAACATCTTTCATACAATTAGGGGCATTTATCGACAATGCTACAGGGGCGACAACAATATATATACGCCCACATGAAAATGTGAATTCAAATAAAAACAAAGTGGAAGTAATCAAAAACCATTTGAATAACATAAACTTGTGCATTACTTTATAATGAATATTAATTAAAATAAAGATAATATACCGCTAAATGTATTATCTCATACAAAAAACACATTTGTTTTTTTGTTTTTTTTAGAAAATTAACAATTTTAATCACAATCACAGTCAATTTAACTATAAAAACCACACACATTCTTATCAAATTTCAGAAGTACATGTATAACACATAATTTCTATTTCCAGCCAAACATTATTTTTAAATCAAGATATGTATAAAAGTAAAGTGTGTGACGAGTGATGAAAGACAGACATACCATGAAAGACAGACATACTGGTACTCATCTTGATTATTACTATAAAATTGTTTATAATTATGGGCAAGGTTTTAAGAGAATTTTATCAGTTTGTACAAAGTTTAGTAGATGTTGAAGACATGATTTACATAGTTGAATTTATATTCTCTAAATACTTTAAACAAACTGTAAACACCTTTCATGCAGTTCCAGCTCATAAAACATTATTACTGTCAACTATTTTATGCACTTTTATACTTAAATTTAAAGGAAGTGAACATAAAAAATGGGGTTTTATCGTCCTACTCCTTCTACTCCGATTGGACCAATGAAGACGGGCAATACACTATACAGTGCAATACAAGAAAATTTTTGTCTGGACAGCGGAGCTACAACCTACTCTTATATCAAATTCCAACAGCCAAGGGATTTTTCACATGTACATGTACAAGGGATCTCGCTTTTTTGACCTTTCCAAACTATCACATGTATACGTTGTCCCTTGCCAGGTCCTCATTACACCGTATGCAAATGAGCCTATGGTACAGGTCAAGATTATGATAGGTAACTTTTTGATCTGGGATTTTATATATTGATATTTGTCTTCCAAAATAATAAAATCAGTAAACAAACAACGATCCGTTTTATACTTCAAATAAAAATTTAATCAGACCTATAATACCATAATGTATCCAAACATTGTTGTCCCATAAAACTGTATTAGTTTTTCTTTAAAACTTTATTTCAATTTAACTTTGACGTTTAAAAAGTTTGATTCTCTAACCATTTATTCTAATCTCATTACTAATCTCATCTACCTTTAACAAATATTAACAAATGTAAGTTTCATGTTACTATCACTTGAATCCCTCTTTACCTGGTATATATTTGATTAAAAATAAACATTCTCTTCACAGTAAGTTTACACCTAGAACACTTAACAATGGTCTCATTCACAAACCCTCATAAAATGTACAAGGACCTGACTAAGTCCTTTGATCTTTTACCATGTCATCTTTGTTGTCTTTTCATCAGCTGATAGTAGTAGTGATATATAAATTTACATGTGTGTTTATTACATACAATGTATCATATCAAATAATGGACAATTAACAAAAATTTGATAACGCTGACCTTTGAACAAAATCAACCCGTAAGCCGCGTGTAGTCAACAATAATTATTCAATTCTTTGGGGAATGGAAACAACTGTTGCATGCATGACAGAGGTCAATAATGGACCATTTAATGGTTTATTCCATTTAGCATGATAATGAGTAATAAACTACATGTATAACTGACCTGTACAAAGCATATAATAGCTAATCAACTTAATGATATACAATAATGCACACATAATACATGCATGTGTGACAGCTGTAATAACCAAGTCCTCTAATATAACTGTCAAAAAAAATTATAAACAATCACTTTTATTGCATAACTCTTCACAACACGAAGCTATTAAACAGTAACACTATCATTTACAACAGTCTGGTATGGTATCATGTACAGAAATTTTAAGATAAAGAAGTACTAGCATATGAAATACATGATTGTGGGTGTTTGTGAAGGGATTTACCCATTGTTTTAACTGCTATAACCAGTCATTGATAACTAAATGTCATGGTCTGATGTGAAACTTCATTTTAACATTAGATGTAGTCACTCAATTTATATAAGTGTAGGGTGTGGGTGGTGCATTATGATGCAGTATTAATTTCAATGTGCATGATTGTACATGTGGTAACAAGAAGTCCTAGGTTTAAGTCAAGCCAAGCTGAGCTTCAATCATGATAAACAGATTCATGTAGACCAGAAAAATCTAAATTGAACCAAATGGCTCCCCGACTTCAGTTTCTCTATCTGGTTTTCATATCATCTACTGTGTCCATCCATCACTGTCAGCAATTCCTTAACTACCATCTCAACTTTCACTGTTACCTGGACCTACACAATATTTCTTATTAGTGTTATCATAATCAAAGCCAAGTCTTAATTAACCTAATGAATACTGCACACTGTTCCAAGCTGTGTTATTTTCATATGGTGAAAAATAAATACTCACTGACACCCTTCAACACTCACACAATTCTCAAACAGGCAATAACACCAATATAAATATTCCAATGACAAAATTATATCTTGCAGCTCTCCCATTCAAAATAATGAAAGTATCACATAGAATTGCACGTGTATAAATAGATCAATCATGGTTAGAATTCTCATAACACATCAAGCCTTGTTAGAAAATTAAATATGACATTTAATAAGGTTAAAGAACTAACTTGGCTTCCAGATCAAAGAAATTGTTAATAGTACTTCATCATATCTATTTTACCATTCTGACAACTAACTACAACATGATTTTAACTGACAGATCTAGTAATGCATGTTTTCTAAAATGCAACTTAAACTCAGTGTAACAAAATAGTAAATGGAGGCCTGCACACAAAAGTTCTAGTAGCACTAGCCAGCGCTAGCACTATGAGTATACTATGAAATACAGTAGATTTACCCAAACTGGAAACTTGATATTTTTGTTTTACAAAAAGGGTATAACTTTTGGTTAACCAAAAGCTTCATTTATTACCAGATCTTCTGTAATGCATCACAGATTTTTTAACAACAGAATGATTCTTGATTGTAACTGAATAACATACTCTACAATAACATTATCATCTAAGTCTTTTAAAATTGCAACAAACAGTTGAAAGATGTGACTATGATACATGTAAATTTTGTAATATACCAGTACATGCAGAAAGTGAAAATGATAATTAAATGCAATTTAAGTTTTACAGTAATTTCTGTGAACATGAATGAAAATAACATTTTGATTAGAATTAAATTCTTTATATGATTTTTCATTTATATACATGTATTTGAACAACATGAATTTAAGTACAGAAGACTAAAACTGGCAAATCAAGCCAATCTTTCATTTTAAACCCACATCACACTACCAGTACACTATACATGTAGTACAATGTACCAGTACACCTGTAAAGATAAAAGAAATCAACAGTCTATAACAGTATAACTGGACATTATGACATACAACAGATTATTTACTGGTCAAATGATTTAGAAAATGTAAGGAATGATCTGTACTATCAGACAAGTTTACTGTAACAAAGTTGAAGTCAATAGACTTTTTCACCTCTCTCATTCATCTTTGTTTTGTACTCCCAATGTTTGCTTTATACTAGCATCTACTACAAAGGACTTGGTCATATACAAACAAATCTCCTTCATCATTCATCAAATTTCTACCTTTTGTAGGTGAAGTTTCAAGACACTTAGCTTAGCGGTAATTGAGAGTAAATCCAGAGACTTGGTTCAAGTTTTCTTTGTAAAAAAGAAAGAAATGAATCTACATCGTTAATGCTGCATATTATCAACTGGTTTAAAAAATTTTAATGACGTTTTTTAAAACAAACTACAGATATTATTGCCTGTGATCATTTTTCTTAATGAAATAACACAAGACACAAGTCAAAATCATTACATCTGTACATTTTGACCAGATATGCGGCTAACTCACAAACAATGTGCAAAATATATTATTTTACTCTTACATGTACATTGGTTTCAATGAAATGAATATCAAACTACAAAATTGTAATGTTGTATGGTGAAGATCAGACCAGTCCTTTTTAATAGATATCAAGTCTATCCAGTAATTTAGTATTATTACTGGACCTCTCATATTGTTCAAGATATAACAATTAGTTGTTCCAATAATATATCTTCAAGGGATCGTAAAAGGAATAAACCGGTACAGCTAGTCAGCTATAATAACTTTTTGGAATATTTTTACCTCATACAGTAGTGGAAAAATTTAAAACATTCTCCTATGATGCATCTAAGATAAGGAATGCATGAAAATGTATTACATGTGAGGGGTACATAGTGCCTCTTTTTAATGAATTACTATCAAGAAAAAACACTAAATCTAGAATCTAAACTAAGATCTATCATATTCAGTGTTAAACCTTATTTGCTAACCTTTGGAGATGATCAGAAAAAATCTAGTCAATGTTTGCTAACCTTTAAATATAATCATAAAGAAGCTAAATGTGGATCTATGTGTAGTTACCTATATAACCTTAGTAAATACAATTGTGAGTATATGTAAGGTAGGCTAGTTTGAGTATATCTAGCATTATGTAAATAACAAATACTAACAGGTGGGGTACAGGACATAGGTTATGCATACTGAGATGACCTTTCTGTTTCAGTTCCTAGTGTAACCTATGTTTTCAACCAACTAATAGAAGTGTTGATGAGTTTGATGGTCACCGCCAACAAAAGATGACAGATGATTATTTTAGATAATTATCACTCCACATAATCAATTCACATAGCATTTCACAAATAAAAAAAATATTGCACTAGAGGTATATTAAATGTGTATTTTTTTGTAGCTCTTGGTTGACAGAACATTTCTCTAGTCTAAATCTTAATTAACAGTTACACTGGAAATATGGTGATGCAGAACAGTTTGTCTGATACTAGTGATACTACCTAACTAAAAAAAACAACTGAAGACTTATTTCAATACCACATCAATAAGCTAATTGGACCAATAGGCATGGTAACCTAGAATATCTTTTTTTATATTATCACAAGTATGTGGTGGTACAATACATGTGTTTGGTACATGTAGTATTGAATTAGCATTGGGTGCCACCGGTGGCATTACTTAGGTGGCATTACTTACATCGTAGGTAATTCAACCTATTTGGCAAAAAGAGTAGTGAAATATGTTGAGTTAACATGTATCAAGCTTCGATAAAAATAACTTGCCTGCTATACTTCAACACCTCATATGAACTTATGATAAGAAAAGCTAATAATATACAGAAAAAATATGCTACATGTAATTATGTTTATGTTTTTTTTCTAGATGTATTTTTCCTGCTGACAATTTAATGAATACCGGTACATGAAAATATACATGTAGGCTACTACTATGCACAACTTTTTAATACATGTATATGTACATGTAGCAAAGAGGACAGCATATTTTCTTTGGGATAAAAATGGGCATTGCGATATCAGTATATTTCCTTTATTTCAAATATTTAAAGGGACAGTCCCGTATTATACAGAGGCTCAAAAATAAAAGTCTGAGAATGTATGAAAATAAAACGCCACAATATAGGGGAATGGTGTATATACCTTGTCTCAAAATTTCAACTCAAAATATTGAGTCATTTGGACGTGAACGCCACAATTGCTTATCCGGACACGTAACCCTTTTAAGATTGATGGTCATTTTTTTCATTTGGTGACCTTATAATCGATTAACGTTTCTTGAGAGGTCTATACATGTACTGTACTTGATAACAAAAGGTAAATTTTACCTACATATTATTTTTATAGAAAATAGTCTGGTTTTATCCAGATACTGTATGATACAAAGGTCTCCATTTCCAGATGCAGACTGTCAGGTTTAAGTTATTTACAAGCGTATCACAAAAATCGGGTTAGTTGATCTGCCTTAGATAATGGGTTTTAAATGATTTTAACACAAAATTAAGCAGTTTTATTCCCAAAAAAATTATCGGGATTGGCCAGTCTATGCGAAATGATATTTTTTTTACTGGACATTTGGGCAGGTATTATTCCAACTATTACTGGACCGAATGGGATTTTACTGGTCCAAAAATGATAATAACAAAAATATGCATAAAATAGGTAATAATGGCCTAAAACTCAAAAATTTACAAACAGTATATAAGGGGGCAAATACTTTACTTTATTACAAAGATTGTCTATTGTATAAAGAAAATAAATTTCGCACCCCTAATTTTCATTTTGTGGCATCTTCATTAACATCGGTTACGTTAAGAAATTTATTTACATTTGATCAATTTTTTTTATACAGGATGACTTTGTGACACAGGTCTAAATTATTCGTATTATAGCACAAACTCCATTCATTCATTCTTGACATTTCATTTCTCCATCTTATCGGTACTTTGACAGATCACGTATTTTGACATCCGGTATTTGCCAGTTTCAAGCCGGTTGATTTTATAAATGCCCAACAACACCCCCAATTCTTTAAATGATTAGTTATGCCATAAACATTTGTAAGCCTACCTTTGGATTTTCAAACTCAAAATGACAAATGAGTTTGACTATTTAGCATGCCAGCTATATTTCCAAAGAATTTACTACACGTGGCTATTTCTACTTCTACTCCAGGGTGTCTAGAGGTTTCGTTGATACGTAACCTCTAGGTGCCAGTAATAGTTCAGCCATTGAGCACCGTCCGACTGAATTTTTTGCGCATCGAACTGAAAGGTTTCAGTCGATAAAGCATCGAGCTGAAAGGCGCCAGTCGATAAAATCTGAATGCATGTCCTACCTTATTGTATGATCCTCCTTGAGCAACAATGACACTTACTGACAAACAAACGTTGTTCAGTGAAACCGGTTTATCCAATATCACACTGTGACACACACACTACCATTTCATAAAGTTGCCATGTTGGGATAATTTGACCTCTTTTTGACGTCATATCCTCCGCATTAAAATTTGAGAACACGTTTTTATCGAAACGAAATGCATTTTTGTACAATATTTCTATGAATTGCGTATGTACTGTTTTTGTACAGATTTTACGTCGGGAAAGGAGACAATGTTTATTGAAGGAATAATTCATGACCAGTGCTTGAAATTATGATTCTACTACAACGGCACCAAAAAGTTGACAAGGCATGGCTGTCTTTCTTCATAATTATTTAAAAAATATAATCTTTTAGTGGCATTTAGCGATTGGAGACATATCAGAACTAACACAATTATATGGGAAAACAATCACTGGTTTATTATACACATAAGAGGATACTTATCGAAACGTCGTGTTTGTGTATAATAAACCAGTGATTGTTTTCCCCTATAATTGTGTTAGTTCTGATTTAACAAATAGGCTACTGTTGTCATTTGCCGTCACTGAACGTGCAATTTTTATATTTGTAAATAGACGCCCCTGCAATGATTTTCCGTGTCAATTAACTGGTTCTAATAGCGTTTGGGGATACTAAGATAACATAAGTACCGGTATTTAATTACAGGGTCTTCTCGGAGTAATAACATCATCAAAATTTGTACCTTTTGGTCATTTAGTTATTCGTGTTCCCAGCGATTGCCATGTCAACCATAACTAACGTTGATTTATCAAATTTCCAACAGCTCTACCATAACCTTCTATAATAAGGGCACTATTTATTAGAAAGTGGGCATTCTTACGAAAAAATAAATTATAACGGTAGGTTCATCCAAATCTTGCATTTCTAAATTATTGACCTCCTAATCCCAAGCCCAGCCGCACCTGAACGACTGTGTTATTTTGGAAAGTTATTACCTATGCATTTCATGCGTCTACATGTATATAAAAGGCATAACTTTTTGATACGTGTACATGTGGACAACCGCGGCGCAATTTGGGCTAGTTTTATTACCGTGGCAGATCCGTGTTTGCGCAGCTTGTACTTTTTACGGCAGTTTTGCCTTTGCCGTGGTAAATTCTAGCATGGGTGGCATGATTGAGATTATTATTTATAAAATGTTGATTACAATATAAATCCTTAAATTTATCGGCGTTAGTAGAATGTGTTTAATCAATCAGTTGATTATGATAGCTTCTGTCTTGTCAATGTCACGTGACATTTTCCCGCTTTTTCTATCTATAGAGTTGAAATATCTTTAAAGCATTGAGTCTCGTCAACAACAAAAATAAAAGGCTGAGTGTCATTTTTAAGTAAAAGAGTCTTTAAGACTAGAGATAATGCTTTGTTCCCAATTTGAACAATAATTTATGAAAAGATATTTGGCTGCCGATTTAGTCATTAACAGATAATGGCTACACAAATATCGGTAAAATTGCTTCGGCCAAGTAGGCTATTGAATGGTGAAACCGATAATCGGACCATCACTACAAATAAAATTAAAATGATCGCCTTCAAATTATAGTCTCATTATTTCGTTTCGTTTAAAGAACCCCGTTCATAATTTGCACCATGCCAGATTTCAACTTTGACCGCTGTAAGCCATTTCCTGTTTCACGGTGATTGTTGGTTGTCGGCGAAGGTTTTTGTGAAATCTCTCAAAATATACAGCAAACATTTTTTTTTTGGAACATAGATGGATATTATATGTAAGTTTAATGTGTTAGCAGTGCAGATAATTGAACATTGTGAATTTCGCGTTCCGCTGAAAGAAGTAAACTAGTTATCAATTTCTGCGGCGAGCTTTTGACCGTTCGGATGTTAGATGTTACGTTGTCAGCATATCAAAAGAGTAACATCTAACTTGTTGGATTATTTCTACTTCCACTGTAGCCATGCTGTACGGTAGACGGTAGTACTAGTGACCCGTATGGATGTCGTCAACTTTGACCTCTCCGGCATTGCTCGAGCAAGAATGTTTTTACTGTCCGGACGAGGTTAATAAATACTGTTTGTCAATCGGTCGCTACCTATAACTCGTGGGGTCATCTCATGTTTGGAAGAATGATTACAAATGACGAGATCAATATGAAGTACATATAGCTCTACAATGCCTGTGTCATGCAGTATACTAAATATAGTAACTTTGGGCTATGTTATTATTATGCACATGCCGTTATTATTATGCACATGCCTGGATAGCAAAGGCTTTTCTGGCATGCGCATTGTGTACCACGCAATCTGGTATAACTGCTTCCTTTTATATACAAGTTTAATACATTCATTTTACGAGTTGTGTTGTGTTTGTGGTATTGTTAATGGTCTTTATTGACGCTGGATTTTAAAGGTCAGATACACTAGCTCAATATACGGTACTACGTACTCGAGATAAGATTGTGTTTACATTTTAAACAATAGTGAAATTAACACAATAAATTAAATGAGAATTCAACAGTCCGTACACGAAGTGCCGTCAGTCAGTGCCAATACGGCGATGATTTATACAACCAGCAGTCAGTAAACTGGGTCCAGAATCTTTCCGGACAACTGGGCCGGTATTCATGATGAAAATACCGGACCGAGAGCTATTTTATCGGTAATGACTGACGGTCCGACGGCTTTCGCATAGACTGGGATTGGCCCTTTAAGATGTTGATGCACACAGGATAACACCCTTGGCCTTGATGAATGTGGACGTTAAAGTCCAGAAATGAACATTAGATAGCTTACACTGATTCAATCGATTCTAGTTTAAAGAAACTAACAGATGTTACCATCATCTTTTCAATCACTGGTCATACAGATGTTAATATACCTATTGATTGAGAGGGAAAGAGACTTCCTAAGCAGAAAAATGCTTTTACATCACAATCGATCTGTCTAAATTATCTCCCTTTACTAGCGGTATCAAAAACTTACTCAAAGATACAAAATATGATTGATTTTTTAAAAAATGAATTATCTATTGTTAATGTTTTCTATTCGACATACTGATACCATCTTTAGTCCATTATCAATGATCCATCACAGGCTTTACTGTATACCAAAACACAATTTTTCACACTTTTTTTTGAATTAACTCAATTTTAATGAACCGACTGAAATATTTGGTCCTAATTAGTATTGCACAAGGTATTTGGTTTTTCTGCATAAATCATCGTGCCGGAACATGACAGTTAAAAGTACAGTAACTTTGCTGCTACAAATAATATTTTACAAGCCAACACAAAAGTATCTGTCAAATTGTTCTATTAGTATTACCTGCAAAATTAGAAACAAAGAGAAACTCCCAAATTTCACTATCTTGCCCTTACTCTCACTGGTAGCCTAAATGTTCCAAATACATGAATAATTTATATACTGTAAACTTGTAAATAATCTAAAGCCAATTCATCAAGAAATAGGATTTTAATTTTTTGCTAGAAAAAATTGTAAACCTGAAGAATGATGAATTAATATTACCTAGTACTGATAGATGCAGCTACTTAAGTTATAATAACCAGATTGAAAAAAACCCAACAAACTGATACAATGTTGCATCAAAGACTACACGAGAACCTAACCTCATGGAATAAATTAGTAAGGATATAAATATTAATAATGCAATGTCATTTGGATTTGTTGGTATTTTACAAAAATACATGTAGGCCTACATTGTATTGTTCTTTGAATCATCAACAAAATGCATTTTAAATTACAACTCCATTTACGGTAACGTGATCAAAATTCGTTGCCTATGTGAATGTTATTCAACTTACAGCTCTTACTCAGTTGACTGTGTCAATAAACAGTGACCCACATTCAACAATTTTAACAACACAGTGACATCAAAACTACTCATTCAATCAGACCATGTGTAGTATTTCAAACTATAATTCTCAACAAACAAAAGGAGTGAATGTATAACAAATTAGACTGACTTGTCCTGGAATGAAATATTCCATCAGGGAGCCTCACAGTCATCACTGTCATTCCATATTTCTGACACACTAGAATCGTTTTGCTATTCATAATAAAAACATCTCATAATGCATAATCATGCTTACCTGCAAATGAATGGGTACTTTTTTCACCGGCGTTCTGTTACTCATTGTGATTTTTTTGTGAGATCAAAGGAACAGGATTTATTCCATATGTGTCTTCAAAAATAAAGCCAACAACTATTGCACCAAAGGACGTTATAGCCACTGTTTAGTTTCACTCAACAAGATCACTCGCAGTCTCGGAACTTCCAGGAAATTATCACCAGATTCCAACCGAAAAAATAACACGGGGGTGGTTGGTTCTTTGTTAAAATGTCGCCACTCTGTCGTATAGCACTAAAGAATGTTCGGAGGATTGATGATAATTTACAAGTGCCCCTGTTCTGCGTAATAATCCTTCAAATTAACTAGCACATACAACAGATACTGGAGAAAATATATAGCGACAGTGTAAAAATGGTTCCCGCTCAATACGCGACCGTATCGACGTGCTGGATTCGTGTGGCCCTAACCATGAATTATTATCATAACTTAGTCTGCTTGCCGGAACTACTATTTATAAGCGCACGAGACAACTATTTTCATAATAGATGCACGTGTTGCAGAAATGACAGGAGCAGACGAAAATCATTAAACCATCAAACTGGGTCGGCGTACCGCAGTGAATTTTTTTTTGAAGGGACCTATCACCTCTGTTAATATTAATTTATATATCACCAAATTATACTCAATTTCTTAAATTGCATCTAATTATTTGATCATTTAAAATAGTTGTAAAGGCCTACTGCAATTAATTCCCCCCTCACCATCCATAGACAATTATTAGTTGTTTTTTTAGTTTTTTTTTAAATCCAAATTTATCTGGGTGGGCTTTTTTTATTCTATTTCCTAATCTATAATAAAAAATAAATTGACAATAATATTAACTAGCAACATAAATTTGAAACGAATCTAACTCAATTTGTTCTTATGAAAACGAAAGAGATTGCAGATAAGACAGGCCCTTAGCCAGGGGGTGGCAAGGGGGGGGGGGGGGAACTGCCCTCCCAATATCGAGTCTTGCCCCCCCCCCCAATTGGCCTTTACTTCAAAATTCATGCAGATGCCCATGCTAGTTGGCCCTCCCGAAAACATCTTTGCCCCCCTAAAAACAACTTCCTGGCTACGGGCCTGAGATAAGAGAAGGAAAAAAAATACTTTAAAATTTATCTAAAGGTATTTCCTATAATAAGTAAGTTATTCCATGAGAAACCATCTTATTTATTTGCAGTTGTGGTAAGTATTAACATAATATACTTGAAAAATACACCATCTCATATTTAAAGGTTCTGTTCAAGGTGGGTTACGGACATAATGGCCTTAAACCAAATTATGGCAATTTTGACAAATGCAAACTGTCCATTCTGGTTTATGGCCATTGTGACCACATATCTTTCCAATTTAATAGGGTTTAAATATGAAAATCAAATATGTTTTATTTACTAAAGTTTACCAGGACTGATTCCTTTATATAGCAATCCATCAAGTAATGGAAAAATCCAACCAAAAACAAACAGATACCAAAAAACCTCATCTATACTTCAAAAATGAATATATATATGTAGAGTAGGGAGGTATTTATATAACAGCTGTTGAGGGATGTCAGACTTCTTATGTTACCTTCCAAAACACACGCCTAATGACTCAACCTACCCTATACACATGTAAGACGTTCAGAAATAAGAAACAACATTTAGCTCGGTAAACCAATATATTATTTAACACACAAAATTTTCCATCAACATATTTACATACTTTATGATATGTTTCTGCAAAACTATCTATTGAAGTTTAGAATTTGGTTCAATTTGCCCTCTTTGAAGCATAATTAATATATTTATTACTTTCTTATCTCATGACATATATTTATTACTTTCTTACAAATTTCATAATCTTTAAAAACTCAATATTTTTTCACATATGAATGTTTGACATATTAAAAAAGAAAAAAAAATTGTGTTCCTTTATTTTTCTTTTTTACTGGAAAATCATGACTTAATTTTACCTGTAAAGAATATAAAGTTTACCTGTAAAGAATATAAAGTTTAATTTCCCCATTTATACAAATATTATAATATAGCTGTTAAAAAAATCACTATAGATAAAAGTTAATGAATTCCATGACCTTTATCAACAGATTAGAAACAGTTCTTAGGTGTCAAATGCCCCTCAGTGATCTCTTCATGACCTTTGTAAGACCACACTAAGACACTTGTCAAGATATTAGAAAGACATATATAAAACAATGTTATAAGCTGATTCTATCAGCTTTGTTCACTAGACCATCGTTAATCCAGTTTAGGAACAAACTAAATCTTTTATCTGGCATAGTTTGAGTTACATAATGTCATTAATACAAAGGTTAGCAAAGCTTCCCCCAATAGGGGTGGACTACCCTGCAGGCAAATTCAAACCGTGACCTGAGACAAATGGGATTTTTATAGAAAACAAAATACATGTAGTTATAAGGCGCCTTCAACACCCTTCATACCTGTTGTCATTGGTACTTCTCTTTCTCTTTCCATAGATGTTTAATAAAAGACAAAATAACCCTGTCCTCTATCCAAAAACATGTTACATATTTTGCAGTTAATTTCATAGTTACGTTAAAGCTACAATGTTCGCTCAAGGTGTATTAGGTTAACTATGCAACCTAAAAATTTGAAAATATGATATTTCTAATCAGAAGATGAAATTAGACTTGAACTGATTATTAAAGCTGAAAATTCTTCACATTTGGCATACTCTGCAAACATTATAAAACAAGCCAGTGCTGCCAATAAGTGTTGAATAAAATAATGAGCCTCTATTTTTAATTCAACTGAATCCATGCTCGGAGATTATCAACTGTTTATATTTTGTTTCACTAATTTTGGGTATATTCTAGCATGGATTAAGCTGTTAAAAGTTAGTTGTTGTACGAAACATGCATATGAAGATCAGCATTTTAAAGCTCACAATAACTGAAATAAATAAATCTTATCATGTTTACTAGTGTATTTAGCAAGTATGGTTGTTGTGTGCTGAAGAAGCGGGTTAAATATTACAACTTTAATTTAGCATGCCTATTCAAAATTCTGTAAATGACTACATTGTGTTAAAAGCAGAAGATATTATTTAAAATTAAGATTTGCAATAAAAAAGAAATTTCAAACTAATGCCAGGAAAATTTATAGATTTCTGCTACAAATATATTTTCTGGTAATCTTGATATAACATTAAATAAATTGTTCATTGATAAAAGAGCCTTTAAGTGTTCTTTAGATATCAACATACACAAATGTAACTAAATATTGTAGGTTTATACCATCTTCTTATCGTGGATAGTAAAGAGCTATCATTCAGATATAGAATAGAGAGAGAGAGATTATAATAATAATAATAATAATCACGTCATTTTACAAGGGTAGCAAATTAGGCCTGAGGCCTTTTTCAAATTTGGCCCTTGGCACAGATCGTGCGAATGATTTATAATGGGGTTTCACTCCACTTGACACTAACTAGGTCATTTCGGGACTATCATATGTTGTTTTTGTTTTTCAAATTTTTATTTCAATAATTCACTTGCATGTAGAGATGTTTAGCAGTGGGAGGAAACCGGAGGGCCCTAAGAAACACAATTTGGCTGGACAGGCGACCCTCATATTCCTGAAGCAACGGCCCGAGAAATCCCTCTCTGGCCATTGCTGGATTCGCTTCGGATTCTTGACATTTAAGTAAATGTGTCTATTCTTCTCGTTCAATCAAATCTACTACTTACGTACAGTAACATGACATTCCGTCGTTTAATCTTGGGTCTTCCTTAATATTTTGGACAAAGATTTAAGTTATTAAAAACGTTAAAAGTCTGTTCGTTACCATACCGTAGTGTTTACTTTACGTCAATATCGATAGCCTCGTTTGTCACGCAATTAGTTTTGCTGCAATATCCTGCTATGCGCTGGTTAATATAGCATAAAAAAAACGTGCAGCCATGACGTAACGTTACGTAAACACAGTTGTCCTAATTAAACGTCTTGTTTTAAAGGTAATACCTTTGTAACGAATTCAGTGATTGGTCAGTAATAGGACCACTGGCCAGTCATAATTAGTGACAATAATACCCACTCAGTCCAGCAGGGAGTAGTCAGATTAGCTCTAATCAAACGGATCACTGCGAGGAGGATGGGCGACCCTAATCCTTGTCACGCAATACCATGAATTCGAAACCACACCAGTTGACTCAATGACCGGATTTATGATACAGCACACATGCGCTAACCATTAAGCCATCCAACCCCCCCAATATAGTGTAGAATGAATGAATGAATGAAATGGGGTTTAACGTCCTACTGTTATGCACTTAACCTGAGCTAATTGAAGACGGGCATACGCCATACAGTGTGCTATGAGGGAAATTTTGCCTGGGCAGCGGCGCTACGGCCTACTCTATCAAATTCCAACTGCCAAGGGGTCTTTTACGTGCACTCCAATGTGTACACGGGATCTCGGTTTTTCATCCTATCCAAACGACTAGGCAGCTGTCCTTGTCAGGCCCTCCTTCTGCATCACTGACAAGGGGAAATCACATCGGAAAATCGAGATGAACTTTCTCGGCCAATGCAGGGATCGAACACCCGACCTCCAGGCTAGCGAACCAGCGCCTCATCCACGAAGCCACCGTGATCCCCTATATAGGGTAGAAAAGACAGCAGGCGGCAATGTGAACTCAAAATGATCATAGGTATAGTTGGGTGTTTAAAGACTATATTACCTGACTAATTAACTTGGTGATCATAAAAAAAAATTTTAACTGTATATTTTTACTCAAACTTTAATTGGCTTGTTGCCAGTGCTCAAAAATAAAAGTGTATAATTATAAATAAATAACATATTTTTTTGTTCTTTCAATTTTTTTTTGTCAAGCCTGATAATAAAGATCAAAAAAGACATATCACAGATTTTTTTTTAAAATTCAGTACAAGCATCGGTGTAATGGTTTTTTTAAGTCATGTTAAATTCTCATAGTGTAGAGTGGTATTAATATTTTGGTACAATAGTACTGCTGGAGTTACTTCCCCTTGATCACAGAGCTTTTTAAATACAAATTAACACCTTTTCAAAAAAGCAGTGGCTATTGTTACAACAAGTCGTAAAAATAGTCCCCAGGCTATTGTTACGACAATGTTTTCAAAGCCCTCTATTGGAGAAGTTAAAAACTGAAATGTCGTAAAAATAGTCCTAACCCTTTCCATCTCTTAGTTGCTGCCTTCAGTTCTAAAAACGATGAAAATACGGCTTCTTTTTCAAAGCTGGTTTTGGGGATATTGGCAGCCATTTTGGAATTCGTTCTAAACTTTGCTCAATCTCGTCGTAACAATAGCCACTCTGTTTCAAAAATATAATAATAATCAATGTTTAATTAAAATCAATGTTTTTTTTTTAATTTTCTCGTACTGACTCTTACTTAACAAGTTTTATCATTGTGTTGTGTTCTGACCGTTTTCAATATTGTGTAATTTGTGTACTGCTTACAGCCAATGAAAATGCTGTTGTTCCAATCAGGCCAAAATGCGTTAAAAAATCTATTTTTAAATTCCTTACTGTTAAACATCAGCCAACCGTTAGATTTTATCTATTGTAATCGCAAGGAAATACCCCAAGCTATTAAAAGAAGTCATGTTTGTGTCACATGAATTGGTCACTGACACGTGCAAAGCCAGAGGAGAATTCATTGCATATAGAAGACAATGTAAATCGCTGTCCATCGCTGTCCATTGCTGTCACAAATATCAAAGCCTAATTAAATTCTAGGATTATCCACTGCCCACGTCTTTTTCCGTGTTTTTTTATCTCACTTTTTCCTAGTCCGCTCAACATCAAGTTTATCAAAATAAACATCAAGCACTCCCAAACGCTGATAGATCAGACAATCTTCACGTGCAACCCGTGACGTCACTCGCATAGACTCCAAAATCGCCTTTACATGTTTGAACTGTATGCGTTCCATGGGTGTTTTTCAGGGTATTCAGTATTTTTCTACTAAGACTGGATGTTTCTATTTTCCATATAATCCGAAATTGCCATACTTTCATTGGAAATACCCACCCGATAAAATACTTTTCTGGGATAGTATCTTTAACTGTCATGTCAAACAGCTTATAGCACAATCATGCATATCTTCTATTAAACATTACATGCCATTGTCTTGAGCTGAGATTTAATCTAGTGTAAATAAAGTTTTGTCATGTATTACACATCAAATATTGTTCAATATTCTTCATTGCTTTAAAGCCCCAATAACACTCTTGTTGTAACTGAATAATATGTTCCAATCTTTATTCTGGTCAACAATTTGTACTATTTTACAATATTTCAATTAAAAAATGATACAAATTTCATCTTAACACACCTAATTTTAAAAATTGGAAAAATTCAACTACAAGCCGTAACATGGTTTGAAAAGCCTTACGTAAGCTCTTTCAAATGCAACTTGGATTTAAACATATTTTCGAACCCTCTGGACAAGTAAGATAGGTTGTAATGAATAATTTACACAACAGGTAGGACACTTAAACATCCTGTAGTTAGAATAAGGCTAATTTTTTTTTCTGGACCTGTCAAGCCAGCAAGAGTGTTATTGTCAGATAATAGGATGTCATGTTATCAAATGTTTTATCTTGAAGCTCATTAGATTCTCTCGATAATGAACAATGGCGGGACCTGCAGACAATCAGACAGCTCCTCTCATTAAAGAATTCAAATAATTACATTTATGAAATACAATTATGAAATATTAATAAGAAGCCAATATGTGCACTGATGGAGTATAAAGTGTTCATATTAAATGATGGCATGTTCATGAATCATTTTTGAATTATAATTATATAATTGAATCTAAACCTGAATATTCTTTTGGTTTGATTTTTAAAAAAATTAACCGCATGATCTATATAATTATACAGCAAGTTTTCAACCATAAACTATAACAGGCACCGGTTCTCAACATGCCATTCTGGTAATCTAATTAAGCCTGTCAAATTGTAGGTAAACAGGACTGTTAAAGGAGGAGTTCAGTAGGAGCATGTCTGAAACTATGGCATAGATAAATATCAAGTATCGGTACCAACTTTAACTGAATTGGTGCCCATATATTCTTGTAAAAGTGATAACCATTTCTACATGGTAAAGTGGCATTTCTGATTAGTATTCCCCTGGAGCAAGGTTTCTGTTTCAAAGTTTTGACTGTCTAAGGTTTCTCGTATTTCGCTGAACAGAAACGATTGAATTATTAAATGCACTGCAACCCACTAGTATATGGTGCCAAAAAATAGTGATTTAGCTCCTTCTAATATTTTCAACAAAATGTTCTTATCTATTCATTTCAGACCTGGATGATAACAGCTGCTAATAAGCCCCTTCAATAAGGGTCATAATGACCACAATGTTACAAAACATACCCACAGATGGCTCTGCTCAAGTTGGCTAGACTACTACAAAATACAACCACCAGGAACAATGATTCATCCTGGCAGTGTGTTATAAATTGTTGTATGTTACCACTCTAAGTTTATGTAATAAGACTACTCAATGAGAACTACTGCGCATACATGATATGCAATGTAACATGGTACTATGGCACCATTTAATTTCTAACAATTTTACTAATATTGAATTCATGTCATAAGTATTTCATTAGATTTATGGTACCACAAAGCAATCAAAACCCAGACACATATTTTATTGATTTATATTTCTCACAATAATTGGATGGCATAGTCATCAATATTTTTGACTTTGTGTGCATGTCTGGAAGATAAACTTAAAGATAAAGCAAAAATATAGATGGTGTCATTACATTTAAATCCCTTTTTCCCCCAGCTTCTTAATTAGAAATGAATAAGGTATGATTAAAACATCTGGTTGCATGTTTTTGTATCAAACATTAAAAGACATATTCATTGTAACATGCAAAAAATAAATTATAGGAAAATGAAAACTACCCCAGACAAAAACAATTTACAAGAACTGACTTCCCATTGTTCCAACAAATAATGTTTGGTATTTTTACCAGATGCTGCATGGGACAACATTAAGCATACACACATGTCTCAAAGTTTTGATGTACTTTAACCAAAAAACATTTAGCTATATTTTTTACAACATTCAGTACAAATGTATAGATTTAGACCTTTTTCAATTTCCAACATGGTTTATCTGTACTTGTGTCTTGTAGATGTGCTCCATGTCTTTTTGTTCACACACATACAATATATTGATCCTGTTGCACAGTTAGAACACATACAGTTAGTGATATTAGATGCTACATAACAAAATTGTGTATCTTTGACAACAATAAACGATTTACGTGTTTTAAATAGCCAATATCTTGATAACTGGGGTTGTATTACTGAATCTCAACCAACCAAAACTACAACTTCCCATACAAAATGATATGCATAAACAGTCCATACACTTTTGCAGTGGCCCCTTAAGAAAAGTACCGGTACCCTGTATACAATACTATTTGTTTAGGTTCCAGTTATTTTAAATATACTTTATACCTATACTAAATCTTGAATTTATGCCAAACATCTGTCATCATGACATTTGAAATAAGGAGAAAATTCTGGAACAATAACACTACTCTTAATGTCTGATAGGTAGAAGTTAAAGTTAGTTCAACCAAAGTATTAAATTCTCCATTCTTCTAGTCAATAAATTCAAACACAAATGAATAGGTGGCATTGAGGACTAATGTTCATTCATTTACAAATGTTAAAGTACATGTACACGTATGAAAAACAACAATTGTCTTTTACTTATTTGTATAAAAATTCTTTCTCCAATGGATAAAAATCTTATCTTGCACAAACTAAGAATATGCAGCCTAATTCCAGGCCAATATTAAATCTATTATTTGATTAAGTTTGAGTTAGTCAAAACATAATTTAATCATTCACATCTAGCATTTAAGGATCTTAATAAACATGCTTAATAAAATCTTCTCAAAATATACCTTAATATCTAAACTGTTCTTACATGATATCTGTTATGTTTTAGTTCCATATGCTGTCAGATAACATGGTATTTAGTGTCATGTCTTGTAATTAACAATTGATATGCTCTGTAGGTATGCTAAGTATATGATTGTATCTTAACAGCAGAACCTGTTGTTATTGTAAACATACTACTTATAATTTGAACCACATGTCTGGATGGCCATTGGGCTATAAAAAATAGAACATAACAATTTCTGATGAAAATCATAATATTTTCACATGTCTGGAGTGGGCATTTTCTATTTGTGCCTGAAATAATTTATCAGAGTTCCGATTTAAAGTTTTTAATCATATTAAACATTTACTTATCCCTGAATTTTGTCCATTAATGTTTAACCTCTTTCGTTGGGTCAAAGCTATAATCATCAATTTCATTGGTTTTTTTATGTTCATTAGTTCTTTGGGAGATAACAATAGAAAATTCTATGCCTAAAGAAGAAGCTATGGTAGGTAGTATACCAGTAAGCTGAAAATGAAACTAAAATGAGTAAATGTTTGATTGTATAGAACTTGCTCCAGGAAACAAGACATCAGATAAACAAAATTCAATACTTTATAATCAAAGTGGTTTCAACTCATGTAAAACATTTTACTATAATTAACATACATACCGGTACTCAAACATAGCTTGCCAAGCGAGTTAAGTTAACATACTCGGTTAACATACATACATTATCAGCTTCATCATCGTCAACACTTTAATAAGACTTTTTATCTTAATATTTCTTTCCCCACTATTAGAGTGATTGGGGGTTTGGTACTATAAAATAATTATAAAATTTTGCACTAGTTTATCAATGTGTGCAACCATAATAACTCTGAATGTAATTACTTGGAGTAGCAACATAAAATGTTTTGTGCCTACAGTGATCACAACATTCTACAAACTGATAAAATGGCCCAAGGCAATATTTCTTTTTTGACATATCATTTTATAAACCAAAATAGTTTAGTTTAAATTATGTAGTTATATTAAAACTATCAAACATATTTAGCTGTGAAGCTGATTTGTCCCATAAAATTTTCAAGAAACTCCAAAAGTATTCTATTTCGAACATTTCTGTCATTGTGTTAACAAGCTAGAAGAACTGGGAATTTTATACCAAAAAAAAAGAGAAGAAATTTGAAAGTATTGCTAGTAAAGTGAGCTAGTAACTTCAGGCCTGGCAGAGTAGTGTGACTGGGGGGAGGGGGCTATAATTTGGCTGCAAGTACATGTACTCTTTTCTTCAGGTTATTGCGGCCCCTGGACCTTAGCCTATAGAGACTTAGAATGAACCCCACCCCCATCAAGAATTTCTTCCGCCGGCCCTGAACTTCAATCACTTTCAATGAAAAATGTATTTAGAGTAACAAAAATTCCATAAATGGGGTCAAACAAGTCACAATTACATGTAACGTAAAGTAGGATGTGGAGTATTTTTTTAAAAATTATTTAGTTAACTGCTGACTGTTGAACAGATTTTGTTCATTTAAATTTCAAGAAAATTGGAGTTTGTATGTCCCTTTAAGACTGCTATGGGTTACCACTGAATATTGCTGACATCTGGTGCCAATTATTAGGTTTTAACCTTTGCTCCTTGATTGACACAACAAATAACTTTCTATTTACAGGTATGTTAATTAAAAAAGGGAAAACAGAGGTCAAATTAAATAAAAGGTAGAAGTAATAAGTGACTCAAAATTCAAACACTGGAACATGTTGATCTCTAATTTGCATTTCAGTTCAAATCTGTAATCTTAAATTCATTTCAAATGAAATATTTTAAAATAAAATGAATGTCCCGGTCAACTTTTTTTAAGATCTAGACAAAATTCTACCTTTTTGGTAATATTTTAAAATATTAAAGCATCCATCCCAGATTTTACAAGGTCTCTATCATGTTTGTTTTAATATGCAAATCTGCTGGTTACAACAAACACTAATTGAATATTGAATAATCATTGTTTGAATTCTATCTGACTCTTTAATTTAATCTGCACCACTAACGGATATTTAATAAATTTAATAATCATATCAGACCAATCAAGACTATAACCTATTCTACAGACACAGGTAGAAATTTAAGAATATTAAACTAAGTGCTGATAGTAATTAGATCTGGGAGTAGTTATTTAGTCAAACGATAAACCAAATTAACTATACATGTTAGTTTACTAGAATTAACTACCCATATATTTTACCCAAAACAATTTTATTAAAGATACTTTAGGTAAGAGCTAAAAATGCCTATTGCAGGTCTTTATTTTGACTTCAAGTGTTATACAAACTATTATTTAGGTATAACACATGACACAATTATATGGAATACAAGTTACTTTAAGAGTTTATTTCAGTGTCGTTTCGACGAGGGTTCTCCTGTCTTTATTTAGGTATTTAGTAATATGACAAGCCAAGTTTCCTTTGTAGAGTACTGTTGCTATGATAATAAACAATCTATGTGACATCTTCAAGCAGTTATAATTTAGCTCAAAATACAGTAATGTGTGAATGAAATTTTCAATATATATAATTTTAATGAATTAATTTTAGAACGACTGCTTTCTGAAGTGTGGCTTTTAAATTTTCACGACAAGGGGCAATAACTATTAATAAATGATCCATAAAGTGTTAGGGAAAAAACTCAAATCTTTGACCTGTAGACTGACATAAGTGACAACATAAAATGTGGGTGTATAATAATATTGCATAGAAAATAGTACAGTCAAGGCAAAGCACAACCAAATTGACTGCATTAATTTTCTTAAATCTTTACTATGTTATTGAACAGCTTAAAGCGAACAAATAAATCCAAAACAACAAGTAAAAAATAGTTTACCAGTGGGTTGGGTTAGGCTATCACAGTATTAATATTTCTCTGTACCCAGGTCCTATGGTGCTAGGAATATAACTGTGTAAATTTTGATGTCTCACTCCCACATCTATTGACTAAATTAACTTTATTTGAACAAATCTTAATATGAACTATCCAAGCAACATCAAACAAGAGTCAAAGTTTACCAGACAATTTCCTCTTAAACTGTTAAGCAAAATAATTTAAGCTTTTAGCATACATGTACCATGTCTTACAGCTAGCCTCCGGATCCATTCGCTCTTTTTGAATTGTTTGTTTGTTGTTTTTTGAGTATGGTGTCTTGTCGTTATGTTTGTCTTTTGTGTAAATCATATGTGGTGCAGTCCCCCTGCACTTACTATTAATGGTTACGATTTTATTATTTAGGAGATTTTTAATCTCTGGCAAAGTTAAAATCTTTTTACCGAATATCAGTCAAAAATGGTCAGTTCCATTCAGCATTTATAATGACATAATGAAATGAAAACAGAATATGATCAAAACAAACCAGTGCCTATAATCTTTACTTAAATCTTTTGATGGGCCTCTTTTTAGTCTGACGGAACCCAAGGTGGGAGATTATCTACTGTTGATAAATAGATAATTGTTATCTTGATTAAATGCTAAGTAATGAAGTAATTAATTTGAGTGCATTTTAGCACAATTTAAGCTATGATGAACATTTAGATATTGACCAAAAAATGCAAATAGTGATTAGCAGCTTTCTTGCCTAAGCATACCAACAGCTGGTAAGTACTCAGGTGGAGATTTTTTACTAGTGTTATCATAGAGACAATCAGACAACCCATCATCAAAAGCTGGTTGAACAATGCTTATACATATGCATACCCATTCCTTATTACAGAAGCTTCTCCGTTGTGACAACTTCCAGTTATCTTAGCCATAGATTAAGGTCCAATGAAGAACATTTTGGGACAAGGCATACTATATAGCCCTTTCAGCCAATGGTCCAATGGAATAAAGACTGTTCCATCCCACAAAAGCATTTAACACTAAAAGCACAAACATAGTACATGGAAACAACACACTTTTAAATACATGCTGGTATGAAGTATTTACCCCTTTGGAAGTGTCCCATGGTTGAGCATCAACCACACAATATTCTTTAGATTCCATAATTTCTTCTACTATAGGTTCAGGTTCTGGTTCCGGTTCTGGTTCTTTCTCTTCTTCAGGTTCTGGTTCAGGAACTTTTTTCACTCTCCTCTGATCACCTGTGAAAGCAAGTGATTTTTCTGAATATGCATCAGGCACCATTTCAAAAAAAGAGTTTTTCACTCGCGGTTTTGGATTTGGATGAGGAGCAAAAAAGTCAAATTCCTCTTCTTTCTTCTGCTCTTTTGGTTCTATTTCTTCACTAGTTCCGTTGCTTGCCATGATTCTGTTTGTTACTTATTAGGTGGATGATACAATGAAAATGGCCTGAAATACATTAAAACAAACTTTAATAAATACATAAATTATAAAAATATTACAATCTTTGTAATCTATTTGAAGTTAAATTGAAGTCTTATCAACACAGTAAAAAAATTACAGGGGCCTGTTTCACAAAATTTTAACTAAGATAACATCCAAATTTTTGTAATTGGATTGGATAATATTAAATTGATTTTGGTGCTTAGCCATGTGGATTCTATATTTAGTTAAGATTTCGAGAGATAGGGCCCCAGGTATATAAACCAAAGATTTTGTTTTTCTTCTGCTAGTATATTTTCAATCTGAGGAAGTTTTTTGTTGAATACTGTTACCCAATACTTCCTGCAAGTATGTAAATAAAGGAAATGAAATAAAATGTAAGCAGTGTGCTATGATGGAAATATTGTAAGCGCTACGGCCTACTTTTATTTCAATTTCCAACAGTAAAGGATCTTGAAGATAGGCACACCATACAGTGTGCTATGAAGGAAATTTTTCCAGGACACCAATGCCACAGGCTACTCTTAGATCTTAAACAGACTGGCAATGGTATGAAGTGAACTCTATTTTTTTGGGGGATTCATTTCTGACGCCTACATCCTTCGTCTTGTGCCACCGATGTGGGGAAACCTAGATAGAAAATCCGATGAACTTTCTCAATCACACACCAAGGAACTCTGGCTATGTCAACATAATGGAGTAAGATCTCTTTGATGAAGGTCAAGAAATAATGCTATGTATTAAGGTTGTGTCATTTTAAAAGCAGGACTTCAATGGAAATGCAATATTAGGAATAGCAGGTCAAAGCGTTAACATCAAATGACATAACCCCTTCCAATTTTACTGTTAGCGAACTTAGCTCATCAGACATGGAAGCTGAGTTATCAAAATGTCAAAGGTAACTTCATTCACAAATCCAGCGCACACACACACACACATGCCACAGATTAAAACACTTTGTCTGATTCAGAATTGTTTTAAATGAGTGTCTGCATTTTCATATTCAATCATACAACAAGTAAGCTAAATCAGTGTGTTAACAGAATAAATTAATCGCATACCAGGGTGTTTCCTATTTTACAATAATAAACATGTATAGATATTAACTAAGGAATTTTACATAGACATGCATTAATTCTTCTAAAAGCAGATCTGTGTAAATAAAAAAGTGTTTCTGAAATAAAACGAATGTTTACACTTACCTTCCAAAGTAATCATTATAGTTTACTTTACTTGTTTTCCTTTCTGCTGATTTCAATTTCAGATCATTTTACTAAAGGTTTTCTTCCAAGATGTAAAAAAAATATTTATTTGAAAAAAATCTTACCTGGTGATCACAGATATTATCACGGTATTCAATCTGTGTGTATATCTGTTTCATTCAGACAGAATCATTTCCTTTGATCAAAATACTAGTGGTAGTGAACAAGGGTTTGGCAGTCCATCGGACAGACATTCAACAGATTTACCATTCTTCTTTATAAGATAATGAACCAGGTGTTTTAACTTTTAACTTAATTCTATCAATAATTGTTTTAGTCAGTAATTGTTTTAGTCAGTAATTGTTATACCAATAAAGAAACCCAAGCGTAAATAACTTGCTTCAATTTATTCAGAAGTTGGTGTTGATTTCTTCAAGGATGGTCATGATATTAAAAATATTTCTATAAAGTATGTCTGCGTAATCAATGAATACAAATTTTATATAAAGCAGGTGTTGACCTGATCATGTTTAGTACTGGTAGATGCAATGCTAATCGTTTGAAAAAAGTTCGGCAAATATGTTATATATTCAATTTCATTAGATGCTATGCATACATTACTGATAATATCATTTAAGGCATGTGTTTTTAATTTTATTTTCAAATTAAAACATATTTTGTAGCTACAATACATGTTAATATACAAAATATTATTTTATGAAGAGTTGTATTTTGTCTTAAAACACACCTCGACAGTTCAGCACAATTTCTTAGGAATTTTGAAAAATGGTGGGGGGGGGCACATATGAAAAGAGGGGCCAGCCAACCACCAATCAACTTTATTCACATTCTTTTTGTATCTGTAAAGCATAGACACTAATTTATAGTTCAGATATTAAGTAAGGCTGATTCAATAACATTCTTGATCGTTAAGCCAAGTTTAAAGTTGGGGCAAAATATCTAGTTTAAAAATCCCAGCTCATTACCAGTCTTGCCAGTTTTTATAAAAGGTGGCTTATCTTGGCCATCTATGGGTCTTCTTAAAAACTCCCGCTCCAGCTTGCTCTGGACATCAACCCTAACTTATTTCCAAGGAAAATGGTAGCATGTGCCTATACTCAAACCTCTAGCAAACAATGTTTCACTAGTTAAGTTGGCTTGGCTTAATTTATAGGTGAACACTTCACTCTCTTGACTTAAAACACCCCAGCGATTTTGAACAAGCTTAAATATGTTTTAAATAATCTAATAATATACAATTACAAAGGAACATATCTTTAAATAACTATGGAAATTAAAGCTGATTAATAAAGAGCTACTCTTTAATTAGACAAGACATGAATGCACAGTATGCACTATTACATCAGATATTACATCTGTGAAATATTGGGCGATACATAGATTCAAAACTGAGAGAAAACAGTTTTTGTTAGAGAGAATTTTGAGTATATTAAAACATAAAAATATTTCATTTGGAACTGAACACATGGATACTATAAAATAAATCAATGGCAGGCTTATGATATCTGTCTTATCTTGCTGTTCAATACCTGTGTCATGACAAACAGCATGACCTCGAAACCTGTACAATTCATCAATAATGACATTAAGACTGACCCTGTAGGGTGCACACTGCACAGCTGCTCAGTATCAATGGCAAAGGTATAGGTTTGTGTGTGCACAAAAATTAATTAATTTTTGAAAAATAAATAGTTATTGTTAACTGTGCTTTAATTACCACATCATAATCAGATATGGTACTTATTGCATTAGATTTTATTTCAAGCTTTATTTCAGTATTTGATGTATATTATACTTTTTGTCTTTTCTGGTTCATTAAGGTATGTGCCCCAATTACTAAGATACATTATGGAAGATTAGATAAAGAGCTGGCAGTTCTCACTATATAATAGTTAAAAACAAGATAATGTAAAGGGAATTTGAAGAAAAATTTAGTCAAATTGATCTATTGTGAACCAAGAATTTAGCAATTGATTTTCGGCTTATCCTCGATCATCATTATAGTCGGTATGATAAAAAACATAGTCTCAATTATCCATTTTATGATTAAATCGTGAATGAAAGTTGAGCAGCAAAATTGGATTCTAATTCAGTAAAAAGTCACCGGCTAGCAGTGACATCAAGTGTTGATTATGATCTGGATAAGTTAATTAATGTCTAAATCATAATTTAAATAACATATCAGGCCTGAAACAAGACTTGCCATAGGCAGATTTAGCTCTTACATAAATATGTTTAAGTTACTTGTGAATGATATACTGGTAGTAATTACCATTCAATGTGTAATGAATAGTATAATGTATATACATATTTTTCAATTTTTCTTTAGTTGTGCCAATTTTTCCTGGTTTTCACTTGCACCCTTTTCTCAAATTCATGCCAGTAGACACAGTTATTGCCATATAGATACCGATCAGAGAATGTTTTTAGAAATCCTTTTCAAGTGCCAAAGTGCAACCTTGTTGTTAACTTGACAGATTAAAAAACCTATGAATATTATATTTTACAGGCATTTCTGTATGATGTAATAACAACATGTACATGTATCCAGTCTAATAAATAATAAAACCTATTCAAAGGGGTAACCCAGAGCAATTCATGTGCTGTAGTTGCAATGAACTAGAATAAAAAATTAACCAATTTTATTCAGTAAATTATACTCTCAAAAACTACTGGATTACACAGAAATTGAAATCTCCCTTCTAGAAGCTGTCGAACTCAATACCTTTGTATTTTCTCATGGAAATGACTTCTTAATAACATATTCAAAAATAGATTAGATCCAAAAAATTAACGTTAGCTTACCGTGTATGATCCATAACCGAACAATTAAGTAATAAAGTCATACAGTTCTTACTATCCACCATTTCTGGTTCAATTCTGATATTATGGCATAAATATGTTCCGTATTTACATTACATGCTCATGCTGCCAGAAAATCTATAATCTGCTTAATTTACAATCAGGATTCTTTAATATCAACTTGTTCACACTCGATTGATCTATAAATGATAAACATCTGAGGTTTTTTTCTTCAAAGTTATAAAAAATTACAACATCAATCAAATTTCATATTTTATTTTGTCTTAAATAGTATTTGAAATGGTTTTGATTATCTGTCTATTGAGCTATAATATATACAACCCTAAATGTCACCACAACTTTTAAGATTTGTCATCGAAAGGGATGAATGATGATTAATGACGCTACAGTTTTACTCATAATTTATAACCAAAATACTCATTTTGCTTCTTTATTTGTTTAAAGCAACCAATAGTCATTTACTCTTTCCAGACAATATCTAAGGTTTTAACACTTAATAACCCACATAAGAATGTAATCAAAAAATAATTAACCATAGATAGTCTCCCTAATTTGGATTCAATCAGATTAAAAAGATTTTACCAAATACCTATAGGTGACGCTGGCTTGTTTATATTATCTGTACTGAACAGATCTAATCCATGTTTATGCTTATATTCATTTTAAAGGTTCAACTATTAAAATATAGCAGTTTGCAAGGGATTCAAAATGCATCAAATTACAATCTGTGGCTTTAAGGTAAAATCAATGACTTAAGTAGTTAGTAAATACAATGAAAATACTTCAAGTTTACAGCTTAAAAAAAACCAGCTGGTTTTGCCCTACAGGTAAATTGTCATCCACCCTGTTTGTCCTTTTATCAGGTTTAGTTGTAGAAATTATAACATTATTATTTTGATGGCAAACATTTTACTTTTAAATGTATAAAACATATTTCAGAAAAGACCAAAAAATATCCTGATGAGTCTAGACACATATAATATATAATGCCAAAGTAAAAGTAGAATATTGATTACAGTGGTATTTATGGTATGTGTTGTATATTCTACTATGGCATTTACTGCTTGACTATTTTATTGTTTCACAATTATTGTCCTATTCTGGACACCATTGTCAGGTGATAACAATCATATTCATTTGATATTCCACAAAAATAAAATACATATTTGAACATTGTTATATAAAGATCACATAATAATATTAATTTAAATACTTACTCAGATCTGTCGACATCTATCAATAGGATGATACCATCTGAACAGGCAAAGAGCATATTTCTTGCTGAATATAAACTACCTTTTAAACAGCTTCTTACCTTATCTCTTCAATTGCAAGCATGTCACCAGAACATTATGCACATGTGCTTCTGGCATTGTACTGTCCTATGATGAAGTCAAGCTGACTTATGTTTATGACAATGCTATTTGTATTCAATGAAATCAAATGGGTACCTGATTGTGTTCAAAACAGATGTATCCTATTATAGTAGATCTTGATCTAATCATTTATAGATACTTAACAATATGTAAACAAACTCCAAAATCACAGCACCAAATTGATGTGAATGTCATGCAAATGCTTTTACAACCGGCACAAAAATATATGAATCACATCATTATTATTACCCTTATTAAAGCTAGAATTGAGCACTCACCTTGGTCTGTGTTTCTTCAATGTAAGGGTGAAATTCTACACTCTGGTTTTCAGTGACGAGGGTCTCTAATTCAAGATGCACATTGGTTCCATTTGCAAAACAGGCAAAACAAGCACAAGAAGTTCGTATGGTAGAAAATGTGATCAAAAATACAGCAGCTGCTTGAATTATTTATTCATGTTCAGGGCCTTTCTCTGCTAGCTGACTGCTAAACTTGTCTGTGGAATTGGTCTAGCTGATTTCTACATTGAGCTAGCAATATAATGGGTTTGACATGGCTGACTAAATTATTAATGTAAAAAATGTTGATTATGTTGATACAGTAGTAGGGATGATATAAGTGATGGCTGATGAAGATAGGGATGAGTAAAATAACAAGAATCATTCTTACACTTTAGAAGTAAAAAAAACTGTCGAAAAGTTGAACTTTGATGACTAAGAAGTGAGTCTACAGACCCATTTCATTTTGGCAGAAGCAAGTCTGGCAGATGTTTTAATGTTGTCAAACACTGCAGATCGCTTATCATATAAATCACTGACAGCTTTAAACCAGTAACCTAACACTAGACTGTTAACATAAATGATGCCATCTTGAAGTAGCCAAACATGTATTAAAAGTTTGTTTTGATGAAAGACATTCAATTTTTGTATCATAATGGAGAAAAAATGTAATATAAATTAATATTAATTTATGATTAGCCCAGTTTGGAGCAGTACACTAGGACGTTAAACCCAATTTCATTTCATTTATTTCAATCTGAGATAGCATGAAAGTCCCCCCCCCCCGATTTTTATACACAGGTATAATGTGGTTTTTTATTGTTGTTAATACTCACATATCTAACTACTAACTACGGATTGATGTTTTTTTTAAGATATCACAACCTAGCAGTAACTCAAATTTCTTTTTATTTTCAAAATTGCTGGTGTCATTTGATTAGTTATAAGGATAAAAATTATCGAATGTGTCCCTACAATTGGAACTGTGTCAATTTCTTTCTTAATTATTAGTCCACACTGTGTCGATTTTTTTTTTTTTTTATTATCATCCTAAATTTCAGAAACCATCTTTAGAAATATATTAGACGATTTAATAGTAGGTGAGGTGACCTTTAAATTGCCTGGCAACTATTCTTGACTTAAACTGTTAAAAGTAAAAGGAGTTGCATGCCAAATTTTTACCTAGCTGACACAATAAATCAAAGTATGTTGAAGTTTGTAAATCAATGTGGCCTTTTGAACTTAGAAAAAATTTGAAATCAAAATATTAAGCCATTCGGAAATGATAGCTAGATTTACTTAAAGGACCTAAGTCCGTAACTCAAAATCCTCCAAAATCTTCGACATAGAAAACACGAATTATTGGTCAATTCAAATCAACATTGATGTTGTGATCTTACCTGGAAACGGTAGGCCTCTGATATCCAATATTTAAAACAAAATAAACATTTTAACATTGGTACACGAATCGTGTACCATAGAGCGTTTCAGTGTCCCTTTTAACAAGTGACCAGAAAGAACGAGGCTAAACTCATACCGCAACTCCTGTCATCTGTCAAACGATGAGGCCATTTTTTATCTGGTGGGCATGCGCCGTAGACTAGAATAACCAGACACTATAAATACTTAATACGGTTTGGACTCATGCCGTATTTCGCTGGACATAACTGATTTGAAATTACAGTCAAAACGGAAACAATTTAATGTAAATCAGTTTATATACAATCAGATTATATTATTATAAGCCCTGCGACCCATTAGGGTCAATTTCCAGGTACCAAATATTAGTGATTTAGCTCCTTTAACAGGGATACATAACTCAATTATAAGGACTTTCAGTCTTCAATTTTATGAATGACTTCATAATCATAACTGTAGTTTTGATAATAATATTAGGCATGGTTATTCAAGGGCTAACAAAACATGAAATTTTGGGGACTTATAATAGCCAATAACACAATGAATTGAAAGTTAGTATTTCTTTGAAAAAAATATTTCAGCAATAACAGAGATTCATAGAGTTACAGAACTAGTATAGATATTTGTAAGAGTCTTAGCTCTAAATCAATCAGTTTTATTCACTAAAACATCTGGAATTTCACCTTTGACAGTTATCTTCAACAAATCTTAACATTGGTTGGATCTAAGGGCTCAAAATTTTAAATGTAGAGAAAAATGTCACAAGATAATCAAATTACTTATGTAAACTATAAAATCAACCTAGGTTTACATTACCCTTTTCACATTATTGTATTAGAATTTCAAATTTATTGAATTTAAACTATTAACTACCATGAAAAAGACGGTAATTTTCTACTTCAGACCCAATATTGGTATTTTGAAAAATAATTTACATTCTAGATGCAAACAGCTTTGTCTGCAATATTTTGGAGTCAGAAATGCATAAAGAGAAGAAAAAATCAGTTAGCTGTAACTAAGCTGAGGTTTAAATTGTAGGAGAACAGTTACATGCAGGCCTACCCCTTATATTACTAGAATTTATAACCTTCCAGACAGATTTTATTTTAAAAATATATTTCAATAAAAAAAAAGTTTTGAGTTATTTATACATAACATTAGAATAATAATGTGGACCTAATATATTTATTTTAACTGCAGTCTGACTGTCTATTCATCTCTTAAGGCTGGTTAACTCATTTAACATGTACTTGATAATCGGCTAGGATTTCACAAAAAAATTTTTTTATAAATGTGAGAGAAATGATATATTGGTGGATAAGACAAAATTGGCATTTGAGAAATACTAGTAATTTAGAAGCCATATATATAGATAATAGGGAGATAAAACACCAGATCCAACCAATGTATATAATATGTTATATGGAGTAATAATGATTCTGCTCATCATAAGGCTAGATAGCCTTATCTTCCAACAGACAGATAGGAACATACTATAGCTGTATCATATTTATTGAAAAAATTCAAACCAAAATTTTTAAACATATGTTGCCAGGCAACCAACCAAACATGCATCCATTAACAGCTTTACCGAAACCCATGGGTACTGTAATTTGAACTCTCTAAGAGTGTTATCAAATGCAAATTTAGAATACAAATGCCACTAATTTAGCCTAACAGTTTATTAAATTATTTTAATTGCATTTAGTTATTCTTACATGGGATATTTTATGGCTCTATACAAGAAATTTTAGAGTGCAAGCATTAAGAGATTGTCATAGTTCGTTATATTCTATTGGACAAAAATCACCTATTTCTAGTAAGGAGTTTAACATAAATATTTGTTGAATTTGCCCGATACAGTAATATAGACCATAGAAATCTATACAGGTGTAGGCCTTACATATTTTTACGCACCGATATATTGTTATTTAGTTAGAATTTTATGGTATGAACTGGATCGCTTTATATTCAAAAATTTACAATATCGGTTGGTATTTATCTTTTATCTTTGAGTTCAACATCATGCGACCACATTAATATAGCAATACAGAGCCAGCCAGGGCTTTCAGATTTGAAAGGAAGAAAACATACAGAGCCAGAATTTGAATTTGAAACAAATCATGATTCAGATCTACTGCTGACAAATAAGGTCTAACTCAGGATTTAGTGTTTTATACATCATGCAAAGAAAATTAAAAACCATAACATTGAGGATGGAAGTTTTTGGTGATAGTCATTATTATTAGAATATATTTTCTATCAGTTCAACTACTGATAAACAAAACCAAAGGGTTCTTGTTGCACTAACAATGATAGTGAAACAAAAAATAAAGAAATTTCTTCTGCAAGATTAGTCATAATATACATATCCTTTCTGATGAGTAATGTACTATGATATAATCAATATAATACTTGGTTCCATTTAGATCAGTTACAATTTTCTCATGTTATTTCTGTCACAGTTTGATAAAGGGAGCTAACTCTTATAACGGAGCCCTGCCAAAACATTTTTGATGAATGCATGAATGAAATGGGGTTTAACGTCCTACTATTATGCACCTAACCTTGGCTAATGGAAGACGGGGATACAGTGTGCTATGAGGGAAATTTTTGCCCGGGCAGCGGCGCTACGCTATGGCCTACTCTTATATCGAATTCCAAGGGATCTTTTATGTGCACTCCAATGTGAACACGGGACCTCGGTATTTCGTCCCATCTGAACAAATAGGCAGCTGTCCTTGTCAGGCCCTCCTTTGCATCACTGACAAGGGGAATCACGCTGGAAAATTGAGATGAACTGTCTCGGCCAATTCAGGGATCGACCACCTGACCCCCAGGCTAGCGAAACCAGCGCCTTATCCACTTAGCCACCGTGATCCCCCATTTTTGATGAAGAAAGGTGGGATAATAAAGGCGCTATACCAGGTTTCTTTTATTGAATATTCTACATCTTTTATCTGTGGAAATGATATTTGAAGTCATAAAATTGACACTCTTTTTTTAGAATTCAACACAATAAGTAGGCTTATCTATTTATTACAATTTCTAATTTAAGTGTTTAACAAAGATGTAAAGGCTCATGTTCTTTTTATAAAAAAATGAGCAAAGTCTCCACTTATCAAATTGCTTCCCTCTACTTAGCCTAAGAAGAAAATGCTCTTCATTGAACGCAGTTATGACATTCACCTAACTTCTACCTACAATAAGTTTGAATATTGTACCCCCACCAGTAGATTTGACCTCAGCCAGTGGGATGACAGTCAAGCGGAAAAACTCATTTCAAACCTCACCTGCTTTATCGACCGGAAGATTTTTTTATATTGAATATATCTGATTTGTGCATGTTTAAAGGAGATGATCCATCTGTTTTATATATTCCTATAGATAAATAATTGTACGAGCTTTTAGAAAATTCTAGGTTCCCATATTCAAGTGCTACCAAAGTGTCACTGTTTTTGATCATTAGGTGAAATTTTTTTTATTAAGTAGTTTTGTTTCTAGTTTCTAATCTTTGCGAAGGACAATTATTGCTAAATTTGATTCCCCCAGTAACTTCACCAATACATTCTTTGACCATTTTGTTAAAACTTTGAGAAGCTGCATTCTGTTTGAGGGATTCATTATTTCTATCCTCGGTGTAGTTCAACTATTTCACCCAGTTTTGATGCAAGTGCTGGGCAATATTTAGACAATCAATATCCAAGGCCATTATTTTGTACTATCCATATGATAGATTGATTGAAATGTGACTTATTTTAACATAACATTAAACTTTAAAAAGAAAGTCTTTGTTATTACCTGTGTCAAAATTCAAATTACCGGTACATAAAACAAAACTCCTCATTACAAATTCTCAAAGGGGTATTGTAGTCATAATTTTAAGCAAACTTACATGGTCTTGGACTTTACTTTAAAAAAACATTAACACCATAACAAAGATCCACCTTATGGAACATAAGTATTATGGACGCTCTTAACAGATTTTCACCTTATTAAGCATTCAGTTTACTTTATACTGAAAGTCAAAATAATGTAATAAATGTCAATCATATTTTCCGACAAAACATTTTATAAGTACATGTACTGTCACATCTTTTTTAGGCCTTTGATAATGATATACACTAAGTGTACAAAGTTTTTATTTTATCCTGACAGTCGACAGGAATATACAACATACATCTTAAGAAATTATAACGGCTGTTCGAATGCAAATTACAAACAAAAATAAATATACAGAAAGTGGAAATCCAAAAATTGACAACAAATTTCCAAACAATTTATCAGACCATGTTTATGATAAGCTAAATATAACAGATTAATGACTATTATAACTGCTCATGGGATGGGGCTACTGGGAATAAACAGGGGCCAGCTACATTAAATAAAGCTACAGGCGAAGGCTACTATACATTTCTTTTCTGAATGATAGTATATAACATTTTTTGTACAGAAAGTATGGTATATTTAGGCTTATAAGCAGGATGACATGCCTCTATACTTCCAAAGGTATTTAATTGACATGCATGACTGATTTCCAATTGAGAGGGAAACTGGGTGCTGAAGTCACCAAAGAATGTAAATGAGGGAATTTTAATTGATATTGTGTATTGTGTATTATATTTAGGCTTATAAGCAGGATGACATGCCTCTATACTTCCAAAGGTATTTAATTGACATGCATGACTGATTTCCAATTGAGAGGGAAACTGGGTGCTGAAGTCACCAAAGAATGTAAATGAGGGAATTTTAATTGATATTGTGTATTGTGTATTATATCTGGCATTGCTATTTTTGAGGATTCTTTTGAAAACATTTTTATAATGGTATATATTGATGTAATATAATCACTAAAACACACAATATCATTTAAAGTTATCCCTCTCTCTCAGTACAACTGGTCAGATCTCCATGTAGTGTTTGTAGGCCATCGAAAGTATTGAAAAACAAAACGAAATATGATCTATATTTTAATAACATTGAAAATACTGACAAAGGCCAAAGGGCCTCAGTGATTGTGCTGCCTGCTCACTAACCAGGGGGCCCTGGGTTAGGTCCCAGACATTCCCAGTCTTCACTGTTGAATTTCCCAGTCTGGTTTGCGGTATCGAGTTAACAGTTAGGATTCGATGAAGAGTCTTGGCAAAGTTTTCCTCGTTGCATACTCATTTAACTAGGTCCATAAGACAGCAAACTGTCAGGCATTAGTGGGAACCAATAAAATCTAAAAGGTCAGGAAGGAGTGAACTTAACACACCCTATTTTTATATACATATTGACCATATAACCCTATGAAATTGCTTAGATTTCTTAATGTTTGTAATGTGATATTCAACATTAGCATAAGCTTACAACAATATTATGAAGTACCACTTTAAAGAATTTGGTGATCATTCTTGCATGACCTGAGAAATCTACTTGACCTGACTGACCCTATATAACTTTCTGAAAACAGTACACCTTGCTATCATATCTATTAAGGTTTGCTACAGTACAGATCAGTATCAATTCCAATGTCAATTTGACAATGATTTGTTAATACTTAGAAATCGGTATTCTCCAAACTTAATCTATCAGAGATGAAAGTGGCTGATGACCAAAATTCCTGAAAATATTTTTGTAACCTGGATAAGTGGCAAAAGTGCGATTTACGAGCGCCAGAGACGTGAGGCCCGAACGCGGAAGGCGTGAGAAACGAACGCCAAAGGCGCAAGTTAAGCTAGGGGGTCCAGGGGCATGCCCCCCAGGAAATCTTTTGAAAAAATGGAAGGCTGTGGTGCATTCTAGTGATATCTGAAACTTAAAATTAAGACATATTTGGCGGGGGGGGGGGGGTTATTTGAAAAGATTTTTTAAAAAAAAGAATTTTAAAAAATTAAAAAAAAAAAATTAAAAAAAAAAAAATCTGAATTTTCACTAAAATTTCAAATTCCGGAATCCCAGGAAAATCCGGAAGACTTTCATCACTGATCTATAAACACATTACCGGTACGTTACTCTAATGAAGGCATCCGCCATCCATACACAAAGACAAATTGGTTTCTTTATTAAGCATTAAGAAATGTACTGTAGAAAATAATTAATGTGACTACGAAATGTGTAGATTGATTCTTTCTTTTTTAACCTTTAAAAAAACATAAAAAATAAAACTCACAACTAACTGAGGTGAAAATTAAATACTTGACCCAATAAGGAAAACCTAAAAGTATTTTTGCTAAAAAAAATCACAAAGGAAACCATTCTATTTTATGCTCCAATAATCTTTACCTCTGCTATGTGTAATATTTTGCATTACATACAGCTGTGTTTGAATGAAAGGTATTTATTTTTCAAATCTAACTTTACACAAAAAAGAAAGAAAGAAATTCAAAATAGACAAAATGAGACAACAAAACATTGCAGCTAACACTATGTTCTTATAACAGGAGGCAGGGCCGGATTAACCATGGGGCACAGGCCCCAAGGCCCCCCACATTAGGGGGCCCCCCACAAAAAATCTCAGTTGCGTCCAGCCCCCTCCTCTAGAAATGCCATCATTTCATATAACTCGCATTTATCACCAGGGCCGGATTAAAGGACCTAAGTCCGTAACTCAAAATCCTCCAAAATCGTCGACATCGAAAACACGAATTATTGGTCAATTTAAATCAACATTGCTGATGTAAACTTACCGGGAAAAGATGAGCTTCTGATATCCGATATTTAAGATATAAAATATTTTTTCAACAATGCGCTTTTGTATTGAGAGACTCGAGGGACGAGGCTAGACACATTGCAATAAGTCAGGAGGAGTTAGTAGACTGGAATAACTAGACGCTCGACTTTTGCACATGATTGACATTGCTGGCTTATTTCGCCAAACATAACTGATTTGAAATTGGAGTAAACACGGAAACCATTGAATGTAAATCAGTTTATAAACATTCATATTACAGTATTATATGCGTTGCGAACCACTTTTATGAATTTCTAGGCCCCAAATGTTAGCGATTTAGCTCCTTTAGGCATGGGGCACAGGTCCCAGGCCTCCCACATTAGGGCCCCCCACAAAAAATTTCAGTTGCATCCAGCCCCCTCCTCTAGAAATGCCATCATTTCATAGCACTCGCATGGATTGGTCGACTGAAATAACGCCAGAATGCGCGAATTTTGTGGCAGAATACTAATTTTTTTTGCTGGGGGAGGTACTTCTTAATGGCTCCACACAAGTGCCTGCAATGCCAAGAAATCATGTTTCCGGCCTCCAATTTCTAAAAATTTCCAGAAAAAGAATTGACACAATTTCAGTTATAAAAAATACACTTGATTATGATCACATAGTGATGCTCCTAAGGCACCGATGAGTCGGTCGGTTTTAATGGCGCCTACCCCTAATCCAAACTTTTTTATATCTCTTATGAGAAGGCTATCGAGCGCCAACACAGGCGCGGACCCAGGTGTGGACACCAGGAGCAAATAAATCTCCCAAAAAATCTGCTGCCAGTGCCATATAAAATACAAAATTGCCACTCAGATATCACCCCAATGGCAGAAAAACGTGTTTCCTGCATCTTTATTTTCAAAATTTTCTGAGGGAGAAACCAAGACAAGGGTGCCGCCCCCATAGGCGAAGGGCCTCTCCTATCACCTCTTTCTGGGTCGGCGCCTGACCCACCACATGAAATTTAAGGGTTCGTTTTTGTCGTCCTTATTCACATTTGACAGGACCTTGTTTGTCTTTGGGAGCGCCGCCACCAAATGACATGATTAGAGATTTTCGTTCGGGTCGCCCTATCCACGTGGCCTTATTGTGTTTCGGACTAGTTCTAGTTTAGAGGATAAGGGGTTTCTTATTTTGTTGTGCTTGACAGCAAATGAAAAAAAGCGCATCCGAAATTGACACACGGGAGCGACGTTGATTGCAGCTCAAAGTGGGTGGAAAACGCGTTTGTGACAGTCTAATTTTCAAAATTTTTTGGGGGAGGGGTTTCCAGACAAAAAAAAACACCCCAACGTACACACACGCACTATTCCGCACACAGCAACTCGGGCATTATATCCCTAACACTCTGCTGCGCCCCCACATTTACAATCCTACATACGGCCCCGCGGCCCGCCCCAGACCCCCCTTCATGGGTTTCGCACCTTCGACGCTCGCGGTCGGTCCCAGGGCCCCCACCATGGTTTATCCAGCGTTGACAGGAGGTCAAACAAACCCCAGTTTGTTTCTAGTTATTTCAAACCTTTTCTTTGTATAATTATAATTATGTATATCAAAAGGTCTGTCATTGGGTCAAATGGCATGGTTTTGAAACAATGAGTAGGGTCGTCTGTCCAAACCGTGTGGGTTTTCTCGAGGATCTCAGGTTTCCTCCCACTGCTAAAAAAAGAAACCTACCCACAAGCTAATTAATGAAATAAAATTAAACCATGTGTTAGTCCCAAAATGACCTAGTTTGGGTCAAGTAGACATTAAACGCTATCTCTCTTTCTATCTATCACTCTCTCTCTCTGAAGTACATAAACACCAAATTGATAATAACTATCAAGATGTTCAATCTCAAGATTGATTTTAAAAATCCTAAAACTCATCTAGTATAATTAATCAAACTGTATTGTATCACTAAATTAACAAAATTTTACTTACTTACTGTCATAGGCATTATAGAACTTGACAAATACATGTTCAAACTTCACAGGAATCAAAATATCTAAATACAGGCTACCAGGTACCCTTACTGATTCAATGATTGCCATTTGTTTTTATATACACCCTATTTTAATGTTCATTTCAATTTGACTGCCAATATAATAATACATTTCTAGACACATTATCATATTAAAGGCTCAATACCACTCTTGTTGTAACTGAATAATATCTTCCTATCTTTATTATGGATCTGTCGGATCTGGTCAGCAAATTGTACTATTTTACAATACTCCAAATAATTGATGATACAAATTTCATTGTAATTTAAAAAAATTGGAAAAATTTGACTAAATGATTGGAAAAGCCTTACGTAAATCTTTTCAAATGTGACTTGAATTTAAACATATTTTCTGAACTAGTAAAATAGGATGTAGTAATGGATAATTTACTCAACAGGTAGGACACTTTATAAACATCTAGTAGTAGACTTAGAATAAGGCTATATTATTTATTTCTGCAATTCTGGAGCTGTCAAGCCATCAAGAGAGTTATTGTCCCTTGAATAAATGGATATTTATCCCATTGATTGTAGACACATCATGAGGTTTCGTTTTGTTTCGGTCAAAAAGTTCAAAAATGCTTGTCTGTGTCCGGTCAATAATGTTGTCTCTGTCAGTGTCAGTTGTAGACTGACTAGACTCTTCACAAGATAAAAAAACATTACAGAAAACACCTCCAATGGCAATAGCAATAGACTGTATTTCTGCATTAACCTGGTTTCTATTATACAAATAAGTAGCCAGTATTTAGCCTGCTGTATTATTCATTTATTGTATAGTTTATTAGTTACATTTTAAATATAATTTACCATTATTTTATGCTTGCCAAATTTGGATGCACTTATCGAATTCTATCTTAAATGTAACATTTTACACTTACCATCGTATGTGAAACCAACTTTTGTTAAGAAGAAAATCCGAACTTGACGGTAGTCTGCTATCCTATACGTCGTTTCTTTTGAGTAGGGTCAATTCAAGTGGAAAGGCGTTGGCCAAATAATGAAGATCAGATATGAAATTGAAGCAGACGATTTTTCACGGGCCTTAATTTTCTCTTTATTATTGACTTGTACGCACACTGCACAGTGAGTAACTATTTCCTTTATTTAAAAAAAAAGAAACTCCACTGTAAAGTCATAAGTAAGAAATTGATTAGAGCTTAATAAAAGTGATCCAATATTTATAATTTTAGTATTTCTTTAACTTCAAATGATGGGAGGATAAAATATTTCAAAAACCCCGGGAAATTGTACGATCTGAACTCTTCAAAACTGAAAACAGAAAATTCAAACTCTCGTGTTATCTCGCGAAGTACTGTTTGGTCTTTTACACGCATCTTTTGCCCAGAGTACGTGGTATGTCTTTTGTTGAATTAAGAATCGGGTGTAATCCTAATAATTTTGACATGGTATGGTCAAATAAAGTTAATTAACTGCCACGTCAATAATATAACAATGAAGTAATCTACTATTTCTAGCCACTGACTTTATTAAGTGTGGTTAAAATGTTAAATAAAATAGCAGTATGACGATTGAAGAAAATACCCGTCCCCGCCCCCTTATGATTGTCATGAGATTGACACGTTATATTTAGCAAAAAAGAATAAATATATCGAAGTTTGAAAGACTAATGAATTATTATATGGTCAACTGAATTTGACCATCACTCAAGTTATCGTTACTGAATAATAGACAATCAGCAATGGCGTTAAAAATGCTGTATCTAGAGATTTCATTACCATCTGACAGTGAGGAGACTAGTCAATATGTTAACTCCACATCTGCCCTGTCACATGTCACAGAATTTTTTAAAAGATAAGACTCCATATATGCGATTTCCTGGCATCTGATCTTCAAATATTAAACACAACTCACACCCTATTTTCAGTGTTTTTTTTACAGCTTGATGCCCCCCCCCCCAGTGGATCCGCGCCTGCTTTCAAGGATTCTAGTTCATATAAGATTTATTTAGAATTCAGAGCAGTTCCATACAGGGGTGTTTTGGTGAATTTAGACATTCGAAAAGTTCGGTAATGAAAGAAACAGTGTGATACCGAAGAATCTGGTCGGTAAATCATGATTCAAATATTTGCTATATAACTCTTGAAATTTACCGACTGACGGTTTCGAAATTCCTGTAATGAAACAGTGTAATACCGAAGAATCTGGTCGGTAAATCATGATACAAATATTTGCTATATAACTCTTGAAATTTACCGACTGACGGTTTCGAAATTTCTGTAACGAAACAGTGTAATACCGAAGAATCTTGTCGGTAAATCATGATAAAACATTTGCTATATAACTTTTTAAATTTACCGACTGACAGTTTCAATTTACCGACAAAAACGAGAATTAACCGACTGAATGCAAAATAGTGGTTTCGAAATTCCTGTAACGAAACAGTGTAATACCGAAGAATCTGGTCGGTAAATCATGATACAAATATTTGCTATATAACTCTTGAAATTTACCGACTGACGGTTTCGAAATTTCTGTAACTAAACAGTGTAGTACCGAAGAATCTGGTCGGCAAATCATAATAAACACATTTGCTATATAACTTTTTAAATTTACCGACAAAAACGAGAATTTACCGACTGAATGCAAAATAGTGGGGGGGTACATACCCCCCCCATACCCCCCCCGGTAGTTACGCCTCTGAACATGGCCGTCCGTGTACGCCGCCTAAGAGAGTTTAAAACAAGCAGAGATTTCTTAGTGGAGTACAACAATGACGAGTTGATAAGGAGATATCGAATGGACATGGGTGGGATTCTTTTCGTGACAAATTTAGTTTGGTTAGTACCAAAGTCTTACATTTAGTTAAAAGTTACTCTAAGACCCTTTATAAATATTTCTAGAAGGTAACTTTTAACTAAATGTTGTTTTAGGAAGTCTTAGAGTAAAAGTTAAGAAAACTCTAAGAATTTTTATAAATACGGCCCCTGATCAATTTAATAAAATTAATCAGTCACGTGACACGGAAGTAACGGGGCAAAAAAATACTTGTGCATCCCAGCTACTATTGTTCCAAGTGAACGATTATTTAGTGGTTGTTGGCTAATTGTAGCCCCTTTTAGAAATAGACTCTTACCAGATAATGTAAACAAAATGCTCTTTTTAGGACTTTATTTGAATTAGGCCTAATGTTTATTTGATTATTTAATGTGTTGCTAGTTAATGGTACCAAATTTAAATATTAATAATGTTATCTTAAATTAAAGGTTGAGAACTATTATTTTGTTGTTTTGTCGTCACAACCCTAGACGTCAATAACATAATCATAATGTATTCTCCAGCGGCTGAAATACTTCAATGATTCAATCTACGATTTTGAATTACTATTTTATGTAAATAGGGACTCGGATCACGTGACTTGAGCGTGAAATCGGTCAGCCAGCGCCTGAAATATAGCCCACTTCCAATCTACTATTCTGAATTACTATTGCAAAAGTTTAATATCAATCAGACCTCAATATCTGCTAAGATTCAGTCTAAAAAAATATTGAAATGTAGGCGAAATAACCGTTGTGTAAATGAGATGCTCCCGGGAAAATACCACTCTATACGTCACACAGCCTGAGATTTTCAATTACTACAGCCAACTTCATTGGTGAATCTGCAACTTAGTTTCCGCTGGATTTTCATATAGAATCAAACGATAGAAACATTTTTGTGATTATTATTCTCCTTGATACCATGTGATCAGACAATTAAAGCTGTAAAAATGGGGTTGGATGGTCAAATGGTTAGCACATGCCTGTTATATCATATGGCCTGTCATTGAGTCAACTGGCGGTGTTGCGAATACCAACTAGGCAAAATTAACCTCAAAAGTTGGTTTGCGTATAAATATGTAGCACAAATGTATCGGTGTGCAGCCCAGAATGTGCCTAGAAGTAGACGCCAGTATTTAACATGTATAATGAGAATATAGAAAAAATAAATTCCACCTGCACCGATACATTTGGGCAACAAAGAGTAGGCCGAACAGACAAAAGGGTCAATGTTTGGGGAAATTGTTGACAGGACTTTAAGCTTTGCATAGATACCTGTATCTCTGTGTGTTGAATATAATGTCAATTTAGCCTCTAGAATAACATCTTTTTGAATATTTTTTTGTAGCCTAGTGGCAGTAAACTAAGATGGGGGCATACAAGTATATGCAAGAAATCTACCGCAAAAAGCAGAGTGATGTTATGCGGTTTCTGCTCCGTGTGAGATGCTGGCAGTATCGTCAATTAAATCCAGTTCATCGTTGTCCAAGACCAACTCGACCAGAAAAGGCACGACAACTTGGTTACAAAGCCAAACAAGGTACTTATCCTAACCTATACATTTAAACCTTAGACTCAACTAATTCCAGTATAATCGACAAGAATATGGCATGCTTTGTTTCCTGGACAATTTTACATCGATCGACAGACTTCAAGATGGCAGGGGTAGCATCCATCTTGTTTTCAGGTCCATACGCTACAGTACACTATTGTACTTGTTTAAAATATAGACTTTGTAAAACTATTAAGTCAGTGAAACTGTTAACCATAAGTGTTAAGCAACTATCAAGCTTTATATAATCATGCTCTTTACAATATTTTTCAGGCTTTGTCATCTACAGAGTACGTGTACGTAGAGGTAGTCGCAAGAAGCCAGTTAGAAAGGGTATTACATATGGTAAACCCAAAAGACATTGTGTTGTTAGACTCAAGTATGCCAGAAACCTGAGATCTGTTGCTGAGGTATTCTTGTGTTTGATTACATATTCAATGTTTAAACCGCTTACTTTAATGTGTACAGAAATAAAATAAAATACTGAAACGAAAATTATGGTAGATTATAAAATAAAACAATGGTTAATACTAAAAAAAAAACCACTATCTACTTTTACTTCATTTAATTCACCAAAATTTACTTTTGTTTCATTCATAAAAATAAAATATTATCAATTCTATTCTAGGAACGTGTTGGGCGCAGATGTGGAAATCTCAGAGTTTTAAACTCTTATTGGGTTTGTCAAGACTCTATGTTTAAATTTTATGAAGTAATCCTGGTTGATCCTTTCCACAAAGCTATCCGAAGAAATCCACGCACACAATGGATATGCAGACCTGTAATGAAACACAGAGAATTACGTGGCTTGACCAATGCTGGAAAATCATCCCGTGGTTTGGGTAAAGGTCATAAGTTCAATAAAACAACTGGTGGATCTAGATGGGCTAATTGGAAGAAACATAATACTGAGCAGATGCTCAGGAAACGTTAATTTTTTTTCAAAAAGTTTTTTCTTTTCTTTTTTTTTTCCCCTTCCAAAATCAATGTATTTTCTACATTGCATAAAAATTATGTGGTTCCAGTGAGAAGAAAAAGCCATCTGGATAAAAAAATCTGTCAATAAAAAAACATCACACGTAACCCATTGTTATTGTTGAACTACTTATTTGACTTCACCTGTAACTTACAGCCCCCCCCCCACAATAATCTGCTCGTATATAACCCGTTTACAGGATCTATCCCGTTCACCAGCAATGAACAGCCCCCCCCCCCCCAATCAATATCGTTCCGACTGGCCTGACTTATTATACAAGCTTAAAAACAAAAATAGATGGTCGGGTTTAAAAGAAAGCCGACATGAGCTCTTTTAACCATGTGGATCTTAATGTCTTTTCATCTGCTTTACTTCATGAATTCAGACACCTACAAAAATAGAATGTTAGTCTGAAATTTGTCAAACCGTACATCTCGCCCTTTAAGCTTTAATTTTTCTGTACAATGTGAAACAGAATTAAAGATGTTGAATAATGAACACATATATATGTTCCGTAAATTGTGCCATATACATGTGCATCTAGAGAAGAGAGGACTTTAACCAGCTACTTCATAAGCCCAGTCCAGTGGACGTTAAAGCTCGGTTTCATTTCTTTTAAACTGACCGCCACGAATGATTGATATTTTATGCATAAAGGGACGTAACTCCAAATACGGTACGGATATAGACCACCATTGACTTAAATGTTTATTCCGGCCTTTTTGTCAGACTCAAACTTCTTTCCCCAATTTTCGTTGGGCTGAATGTTTTTCACTACGTACAGTAACAAATGATCACGTCTTTGCACCCAAATTTGTATGAGGTTAAACACCAAAATTTTGCAATCAACAAACTGGAAGAAGCATACTACGGAACTATTCGCTGTTCTTAACCTGATAATCCTGTTGTCCCTCCGCCTCTAAATCATGAATATTTACTACAATTCGTGGGAACTGAGATGGTGAATTTTAGTTAAGATCCAAGGAGAAATTTTTAGTTAATTCTGAATTCTGAGAATGCTTTGTGAAGTAGGAACCAGCTCAATCTTTTCCCAAAATTTTCGCTTGACTGAAAGCCTTCCGCCGCAGACAGAGCAACAACTTGACATGTTATTGCTCTAATAATTGTATGTGGTTGGCTATTGAATTTTTGAGATTAACAAAATAGCTACAATAAACGTAATATCGGGCTGAAACCTTCAACGTTGTAGAACAAAAATGTCACGAGAACAACATCGAATTTGGTTAATTAATAGAGAATTTTAGTATTCTGTGTGCTCTTTGTCTTTCTTATGGCACTATCTACGCGTTATCAAAATTCATAAAACTATACCCACCATGTTCCGCCTGAACGCCTGTCCAGCCTCTCACTGCTAAAGACCCCTATGCTCAAGCGAATTATTGAAATAAAATTAAACCGTATGTTAGTCCCGAAATGACCTAGTTTTGTCGAAAGGACGTTAAACCCGTTTTCTACCTCTCTGTTCCGCCTTAAACTAAGCACACAATACTTTGAAATATAGAGGGTAGTACAAGACTATCCCCGCGGCTTTGCACGAACTACCAGGCCCGTATTTAGACACCATTAGGCGAGGGGCATTACCTTTCGGTAGGGGGGCGAACATTTTGAGGAAATGTTCGGGAAGGTCATTCTAACAGACTGTTTTAATCATCATGCTATGTAGTTTCTTAGGCGTCTAATACTAATAAGCATTTTAAAATAACTATTAAAACAAAAAAAATCGTGATTCTTTTAATTTGTTAAAAACTATTTTAAAAATGGTTTGTAATGGTTCTGAGCGGGGGTGGGGGCATGCCCGCGAACTACCATCAACAGTAAGATGAAACCCATATCGATTTCTCATTGAATCCAAACATTATGAAGGATCTCGGAAGGGAGCTTGTATATGGGAACATTTGTGGACCTACCCAAATATTGTAAAGAACTCATTAAAAAATGAGGTTGCAAGAAAGTCTCGCTACTTATTATCGAACGTGACCAATAAAAGAATGCACATGGAGGGTGAATTTTCAAGCTAGTTGATCCTATTTTATTTGCTTAATTTATTGAAGTGTTAGAAGCGAATCGAGGTAACTAGTAATCTAGAAATCTTGATTATCGTTAATAATAAGAGTTTAAAATCCGAAACCGCGTTCTAGAATGCTTATTTCAAGTGTTTTTTAGTGAAGCGCGGCAATTCACGGATCGGAGATTGAAAAACAAAGTTGTTTTCGGTAACTAAACACGACAATGAATGAAATGGGGTTTAACGTCCTACGCTTAAGCACCTAACCTGGGCTAATTGAAGACGGGCATACGCCACAGTGTGCAATGAGGGAAATTTTGCCCGGGCAGCGGCGCTACGGCCTACTCTTATATCGAATTCCAACTGCCAAGGGATCTTTTACGTGCACTCCAATTTGTACACCGGACCTCGGTTTTTCGTCCCATCCGAAAGACTAGGCAGCTGTCCTTGTCAGGCCCTCCTTTTGTATCACTGACAAGGGGGAATCACGCCGGAAAATCGAGATGAACTTTCTCGGCTAATGCAGGGATCGAACACTCAACTCCAGGCTAGCGAACCAGATAAACACGACAATATCACAATGAAAGCACTTCAATGAATCCACTGGGTGCTAAAACATAGATTTCGACACTTTAATCAAATTTCTATCGTAATATTATGATGCCAAAATCTCATATTTCGGAAGCGACCATTAATGGGGTCGAATAGCGTGTGTCCTAATGCTTTTTTATGAAAGAGAATATCAAAGACTACTTATGTAAACGATTTTATAAAAAATACGATCAAAGCGACTGGACTAGACTGGGTGGTAACTTGTTTCTATCACTTTATTGAGAGAGAGAGAGAGAGAGATTGGGTTTAACGTCCACTCGACATAAACTAGGTCATTTCGGGACTAACATAATATGGTTAATTTTATTTCATCAATTCGCTTGCGCGTAGGGGTCTTTAGAAGTCGGAGGGGAGAAAACCCAAGAGGCTGCTGGACAGGCCACCCTACTTCTTGTCACGTACAATCGGGGATTCGAAACCACGCCAGTTGACTCAAAAGTAAGTACAGGAGGACTGCTACACGCAAAACAAAAATTTACAAGATAAACCTGCGGACAAGACAGAAAATAGACATTGCAAAAAATAAACAACTATCAAATCAAGTGAATAGATCCGGGGGCCAGCCGTAAGCGTCCACTGCGCTGTACAGCCCCGGGCCTGTTGTGGTACAGAAAATAGACATTGCAAAAAATGAACAACTATCAAATCAAGTGAATAGATCCGGGGGCCAGCCGTAAGCGTCCACTGCGCTGTACAGCCCCGGGCCTGTTGTGGTACAGGCTTCACTAAAATGATTTACAAAATAGACGTGACAAAATTAATGCGACCAATCTTGACTGCCCTTATGATACAGTATGCACGTGCTAACTGTTCCAAAGACTTGTCTCCTTGTTGAAGAATTGATTCGAATTTATCCACGGGGGGAAAAAGTTCAGGCGATAAATTTCAGTAATACAATATTCATAAACTCTTGAAAACAACACAAACTAATAGTTCAAACTCTTTATGTTGACATCAAATATCTTAAATAGGTACACTAAAATCTATCTAACATATGTATTCACATATGGTTCCGAGGAGTTGCATACATATAGTTGTAAGTTGCATTCTGAAAGAATAAAATTAACAATCATAAGCCAAATGAAACTCATTTAGAAAAACGTAAACATTGACAATAATCCCAATGATTGAAGGGAGATAACTCTTGTTCAACTAATGACTCATTATAAATATTCAGCGGTGATTTTAGGTTTTATAACATACATCTAAATATTCATAAATAACTTGCTTATTAGACTATGAAATCGACAAACATACATAGTATATGATCTAACCCTAATATTACAAAGCTGATACATATCATAAGGTTGATTTTGTGAATTAATGGCAACTCTTAAACAGTGAGTGAGTAAGCAATAATAGCTGGTCATCTCACGAACCTTTCACAACAGAAACTGTACAAAATACTTAATTCATACTATAATATGATTCACTGAATATCAATAAAACAATATATTTATATGTACCTGAAGGGTTTTATCTCTGAACTAAAGAAATCAACATGTCATCAACAGAAATTGGATGGGCGACTTAGCAGAAAAGATGGCGGCAAAACACAGCCTAATAGTCATGCGCGCTTACAAAAAACGCGGAAAAAATTAGTGACATGTCATTAAAGGGACAATCCTGCAACTGAGGAAAATAACAGCGAACACTTAACTATAAAATATATTAAACTAATCAAATATTCAAAACAATCCTCCCAGGGAAAAACCTGGAGTGTACTTAGTAACAATAAATGTAACTTAAAGCTAAATGCAATACTACAAACATCACATTGCTTCTAAAATAGCTCAAGCTAAATGCAATACTACAAACATCACATTGCTTCTAAAATTGGACAACATTTTTGAATTGAACGTTTATAATCTCCAGAGTTTGTATGTACTTTCACATTACGCACTACACCATCGGATCCCGGATACACCTCAATAATACGCGCAAGTTGCCACTTTCCACGAGACACATTTGGATCTGCTAGTAGCACAATATCATTGATCTGTAATTGACGCTCTTTTCTCTGCCACTTAGATCTTCTCATTAAAGTTGGAAAATACTCTTTTACCAATCTAGTAAAACTTCGCGACACAATTGATTGAACAAATTCAAAGCGTTTATGTAAATTCTTGGTTTCTTGAAATGGACCTTGAGGAATTTCTGTAGTTGCTCTCCCAAGAATAAAATGGTTTGGGGTAATAGGGTGAAAGTCATTCGGATCACTTGAAGAATAAGTAATTGGTCTGCTGTTGACCAAACATTTCACTTCTGCAAACACAGTTGACATTTCATTCCATGTTAATGTCTGCTCTCCAACTGAAATTTTTAGTGCATTTTTTACTTGTTTTATTAAACTTTCAAACATACCACCTTGGTGTGGGCTTAAGGGGGTATTAAATTTCCAGCAAACCTTGTGAAGCATAGCAAATTCTTCGATTTGCTTTTTACCTTCCTGGACTAACTGCCTTAATTCCTTTTGTGCTCCAATAAAGTTTGATCCATTGTCCGAAATAAAAACACTTGGCCATCCATGTTGTGCAGCAAATCTCCTTACAGTGTGTAGGAAGGCCTGGGTAGACAAATTCTCAACTATGTCCAAATGTATAGCTCGAACCGTACCACATGTATAAATAACACCCCAGGCTTTAGTACATTTGTTCCTTGATATTTTTAAATTAAATGGGCCAAATAAATCCACTCCTGTTACAGAAAAGGGAGGGGAAAAGGGTTTAAGTCTATCTGCAGGCAAATCAGCCATAAGGGTAGAATGGACTGGTTGACGAAGTTTTCTGCATGTGACACAGTTTCTAATCACACCTTTAACAATACATCTACCACGAACTATCCAGAATTTTCTCCTGATATCACTTAAAGTTCTCTCTGAGCCACAATGCCCATTTTTCACATGACAGTCTCGAACAATAAGTTTTGAAATATAACAGTCTGGTGATAAAAGAATAGGATGAATCTCATTGTATTCTAATGGTGATTTTCTTAAGCGACCACCTACTCTCATAATTCCATTCTTTGTAAATGGAGCTAAGTCACGGTAACGATTTTCCCAATCAATAAGCGAACTCTGAGCATGGATAATTAGTAGATTTTCTGCTTTTTGAATTTCCTCTGGCTGTAGAACTCGTTCAGTTGTATCTGATCTCTTACGTAGCTTATCAACAAAACGTAAACAATAGGCAGTAACTCGAACTAATTTTGGCCAACTGGAATATCTCTCCATGTCAATAAAATTATCTGACTTGGACACTTGACATAAAGTTTTGGTATTTTTGAATTCTAACTCTGTATTAGACTGGTCAGTGTGTGTCTCTACAGGCCACTCAGATTCAGGTTGATATAAAAAGTTTGGACCATTCATCCACCTATCATAAAGTTTTTCAACTGGTATGCCTCTACTCAGGTCGTCTGCAGGATTAAGACCACTAGGAACATATCTGAAACTTGAACTATCCCATGTAGCTTGAATCTCGGCCACTCTCACTCCGACGAATGCCTTTAGCGTTGCAGATTCTGAGCGAAGCCAAAAAAGTACGACTTGCGAATCTGACCATATTACTACTCTGCTAGGTTTATTCCTCAACTCATCAAAAATAGTTTTTGCCAATCGTGATGCTATTAATGCAGCCATGAGCTCTAATCTTGGAATGGTTGTCTGATGAAGGGGGGCAACTCGTGCTTTAGCTGAAATCAAACGTGCCTGTGATCCCCTTTCTGTATTCCATAACAAGTATGCGACTGCTCCATAAGCTAAAATACTTGAATCAGCAAAAACGTGAAGCTCTGGTAAACCAATAGCATCGCAAGGCTTTATACATCTTGGAAATGCAACCGTCTTCAGTTTTACAATCTCTGTGAAAATGTCATTCCAAGTTCCTCTGATTTCATCTGGAAGTAGATCATCCCAATCATAGGCCTTCAATCTCCATATGTCTTGCATGGCAACTCTTGCTCTTATTGTAACAGCCGTGGCTAACCCCAAGGGGTCATAAAACATTGAAATTTTAGAAAGTACACTTCTCTTAGTAAACCGATCAGCAACAATGTCCTTCACAGAAAAACTGATAATGTCAGACTCAGAATTCCAACCAATGCCTAATGTTTTCGTATTTGTGTCTCTCTCTCCATCTAAATTAAAATCTAAAGATGAAATATCATGCAGGTTGGCACTCTCCCGGATTACAGAATTGGTTAAATCTTGACAAACTCTCTGTGATGAGCAAAACCATTCCTTGATTTTAAAACTAGCTGATTTTAAAATGGTTTCTAACTGGTTAATACATTCTACAGCTTCTTCAGGTGTAGCACATGAATGAATTAGATCATCCATATAACGATCATGCTGCAAAATATTAGCGGCTTTAGGAAAAGACTCTTTATTCTCTTCTGCAATACGTAACATGACAAAACTTGCCATAGCCGGTGAAGGTTTATCTCCAAAAGTCACTCTCAACAGACGAAATATTCTTGGTTCAGCTGACGAATCAAGATTACGCCACAGGAAGCGATGTACATGGGTATCTTTCTCTTCTAAGCAGATTTGAAGAAACATCTTAGAAATATCCCCTGTGAATGCTATGTTGTTTTCTCGGAAACGTATCAAAACTCCAAGAAGATTACCAATTAGACAGGGGCCTTTACATAGGAATGAATTTAAGGATACACCATTTACTGGACTTGCTGGGTCGAAAACCACTCTCAATGGTGTACTGCTTTTGTCAGGTCTGTAAACTCCATGATGCGGTAGGTAGTAGACAGGAAAATTACAGTTATCTACCTTCTCTGGTTCAACTTTACACGCCCAACCATTCTTCTCGTAATCATTTATAACTTCATTATACAGTTCAGCCTTTACTGGGTCTCTTGACAGCTGTTTCTCTAATGACAATAAACGTTTCTCTGCCATACTATAATTATTAGGTAGTAGACCAGGATCTTTCTTCCAAGGTAAGCCAATAGTGTAGCGATCTTTGGTTTTATTACACGATTCATCAAAGACTTTCAGTGTATGTTTATCTTCTAATGATAATGGTGAAACAGGACAACTACAATCAGGTGCGCGTACTCCCAGTGTTTCAAAGTCATAAAACTGTTGCATGTTTACTTTCTCAACAAAATTGACAGAGCATAATGGCATGAGTTTAGTGTTTTTCTCGGGTCCTATCACGTACCACCCTAGCTTAGATTTTCTGGCCAAAGGATCAAAAGGTAAGCCCTGGCGGTTCTCCTCTTCTGCATGAAGATGGCTGTACTGGACGCCCAAAATGATATCTACGTCACCACTTTCCTGAACAAAGTCAATATCTTTCAAATGATCAAAGGATTTCAACCAGACTTTATCTAACTTAGGTACACTGATTACAGTTTCATTAATTTCGTGGGCCTCAATTTCGTACTCTTCACCACCATCTAGGGATGAAACAAAGAATTTTAGTCTTCTGCTGTATTTCTGGTCAATACGTTTTCCACCAACTACTGCCAAGGTTAATTGCTCAGAATGACCTTGAAGTCCTAAACTTCTGGAGAACGAAGTCCGGATTAATGTTGACGCTGCTCCACTGTCCAATAAAAGATTACCCATTTGATATTTACCATTAGGTGACCGGACTTTAACTCTAAGTACAGGAAGCATTCCTGCTCTATCAAGGGTTGACACTCCACTAGAAATAGGTGGATCTATATGTAGAAGTTGATTATGTATACGTGTACACCCATTTATATCACATAATTTCTTCTTTCGGCAATCTCTTGTTATATGTCCTTTATTTAAACAACAAAAACAAAGTCTAAGTTCTTTAATCTTTGTGACTTTTGCATCATATGAAAGACTCTTGAATCTTTCACATTCGAATACTCTGTGGTTTGAACCACAAACTGGACATTTATAATCAAATGTTCTCTGTGTGGAATGCACTGCTCTCCCAAAATTCTGTTGGTTACGCGGGAATGATTTATAAGCATTATCACACTTATTAAATGTCTTAACTATATCACCAAAGTCAGGATCAAATAAACTTCTCACTTTTTTCCTAACAAAGTTACTAATGTGTTCAATAGTTGGAACTTCTCCTTTCTCTCTAATGTCTGTCACTTTATTCTTCCACGACTCTATCAATGGATCTGGTAAACGCTTGACTAAAGTTCGAAGGTTCTCAGTGGCATTAATGTCCGCCTCATAATTGATCTGTTTAAGTGTGGCTATGCAACCAATTATGTCCATCGATAATTCTCTGAGTTTATTTCTATCACCAATCATCAGTTTAGAGCCTCGTGTCAGTTTGTTAATATATGTTCTGGCTATAACACTTCGTTGGCCAAATTCGTCCTTTAATGTCTTTAAAGCTGTAACGTACATGATACCTTGGTTCCCCATACCAGCTATAACTCGACCTGCTTCACCCTCAAGATGCATTTTCAATTGTATCATGCGCATATCATCGCGTAGATGAGGTTTGTTGTGAATGTGTATTCTGAATTTCTCAATAAACTCAACATAAGTTAAAGGATCTCCATTGAATTTAGGAATCTGAACAGATGGAATGTCACGACTGGCTTCTAGTTTCAACAATGCTTCCGCGACTGACAAGTCTTTCATTTCACATGATAGGTTAGTCTCTGTGAATTCATGTAATTCATCTATCCAAGAATCGATAGATTGTGACATTTCATTTCTACGCAAGTGTTCATGGGGTGGCCGATTGTTCACAAATACATCTGATGATGGGGGTCGTTGACGAATATCAGGATGATTATCTGATGTTGAAGTGGTTGATAAATTACTTGCAGGAACATTAGATGATGAAGGAATTATGTCATTCTGTACTGGAGGTGGTGACTCTACAGAATCTTGTAATGTGACGATTTCTTCTTGCTGCGGCGGATTAACATCAACAGATGAGGTTGAAGTGTTTGACTCATTATTTGAAGATTTCTCTGTTAAACTTTGATTGTTCTCTAACAATTTAATGTAATCTTCTAACTCTTCCTCAATACTAAATATATCGGAAACTAAGTCATCATCCCACTTATCCAGCCTTACTATTTCTGATGCAGGAACTAAATTATAAAGACTATTATTAACAACTCTTACATTGTCAGTTTCTCTCTTTATTTCACTCATTTCCTTTGTAAATCTTCGGATATTTTGATCTTTTATTTGAATATTTACTCTCACTCTATTGATGGCTCTCGTGATTCTACCTTTTAATATTTTTCTTCTATTTCTGGCCTCTTTTAACTCTGGTGTTTCATCAGTAGGTTGATTGTGTATTTCTGCTACGGTCTCTTCTGGATCCGACATGCTGATTTCTTTAAATTCTCATCAAAAAAAAACTCTCTTTCACAGGAGGTCTTTAGAAGAAAAATGTCCTCAGGATGCCTTCAGAAAAAACTGTTCCAAAGACTTGTCTCCTTGTTGAAGAATTGATTCGAATTTATCCACGGGGGGAAAAAGTTCAGGCGATAAATTTCAGTAATACAATATTCATAAACTCTTGAAAACAACACAAACTAATAGTTCAAACTCTTTATGTTGACATCAAATATCTTAAATAGGTACACTAAAATCTATCTAACATATGTATTCACATATGGTTCCGAGGAGTTGCATACATATAGTTGTAAGTTGCATTCTGAAAGAATAAAATTAACAATCATAAGCCAAATGAAACTCATTTAGAAAAACGTAAACATTGACAATAATCCCAATGATTGAAGGGAGATAACTCTTGTTCAACTAATGACTCATTATAAATATTCAGCGGTGATTTTAGGTTTTATAACATACATCTAAATATTCATAAATAACTTGCTTATTAGACTATGAAATCGACAAACATACATAGTATATGATCTAACCCTAATATTACAAAGCTGATACATATCATAAGGTTGATTTTGTGAATTAATGGCAACTCTTAAACAGTGAGTGAGTAAGCAATAATAGCTGGTCATCTCACGAACCTTTCACAACAGAAACTGTACAAAATACTTAATTCATACTATAATATGATTCACTGAATATCAATAAAACAATATATTTATATGTACCTGAAGGGTTTTATCTCTGAACTAAAGAAATCAACATGTCATCAACAGAAATTGGATGGGCGACTTAGCAGAAAAGATGGCGGCAAAACACAGCCTAATAGTCATGCGCGCTTACAAAAAACGCGGAAAAAATTAGTGACATGTCATTAAAGGGACAATCCTGCAACTGAGGAAAATAACAGCGAACACTTAACTATAAAATATATTAAACTAATCAAATATTCAAAACACTAACTACTGCTTACTATTCGGCCATCCACCCCACCCCCTATCACTTTATTGAATTAAAACAAGAATGATATTACATGGAAGTAAAATTTAATACGTATTAATTTATACCATGACATTTTCATGAAATATAAACCGTGGGTATTAATTATTATCAGGGGTAAAAACTTTGGTCCGGTTATCTATTTATACAATGTGCATTATTAAGTAGCCTACAACATAACGGCATGTTGACATAAATTATATTATTTAATTGAAACAGGCTTGAAATGTGTTGTATTTGCATGGATAATCAATTAGAATAATAAACCAAATTTAAACGCCTGTAAATGAGTCATTGTTATTGGAGTTTGACTGGATTATAACGACAGATGCATTTATGGCGTCATTCCACCTTTCAGCCGGCATTTAAACAAAGGCAATTTTATGTTAACCAATAACCAACCCGCTTTAAGATTTAGTAGGGCGAACATACATATCTTTCAAATTGTGTTATTTGGGCCTTAGGATATTTAGTTGAATTTTAGATTTCATTAAAATTATTAATCTGGGGCAGTTGCATAAAAAAATTGTATTAGGTAGCGTTCATACTAGTAGACATGATCATTTGGTGAGCATCGTCCAGAGCAGACGCGTAACGATAGTCCCGATTACCTAGGGGTATATTTCAGACGTGGGTTATTTAAAATATCAGCATTGAATCATGCAGTCTTTAAGTTTAACAGCAAATACATTGAACAAAGCGATAAAATGTGTTACAAAGTATCTGGTATGTATTTGATAATTAATTAGTATTTTAAACGATGTAACTGTTACTAACTATACGAAATAATGAAACTGATGTGGGAGATGGTCAGATTCTTTGATTTCTGGTTGAGAAAACTACAAACCGGAAATTACGCCTTTCACGTTCAGCCAGGAACCGTTTACTTATTAGGTTAGGCTATCAAAAGTGGAAGATCCAGCAACAAACATTATACATTTCATAAATAAAAATCCCCAAAACTATTTAGGTTAGAAATAAAACATGGTTCATTAGGCTACTACAACTATTGTATTAAACCAATAATGTAACATCAAAACAACTAATTAAGTTTGTGCAGAGGACCTCAGGGGCGCCAGAACGTACCAGTGTATACAAATGGTACCCTGTCCTTTTCTGGGGTAGCCTATACATGTATACCCATGCCCTAATGATGAGAGTTTTAGAATCGTGTCTCTAAATCTACTGTCTCGTTCAAAGTTTATTCTATTTTCTTGATAAAGATTGGTGTAGGCCTATAGTGAATGTCAAGTTAAAAATAATGAGATGAATTGCTCATGATACGAAAATTGCAAATAATCAGGCTTTTGTCTCTTTCATTATAATGTATTTTAAAGGGTTTTATGTGGGAATTCGGAATGCTAGAGGCGCTCTAAACAGCGTTCTCGGAATTGACAAATTTCAAAACATTTTCTAGAGGCAGTATAACCCCCCCCCCTCTATCTTTCGGTACCTTGGCCCTCGCGTCTTACGGCGCTCCTGGAGGACGTTAAACCCCATTTCATTTGATTTTATTTTCAAAACCACGAAATCAAATATGATTTGGTGACTGAATGTCAAAGGATCATTTTGTCAACATAAATGGAAATAATGTGTCAAATGCATGTCCTGATACTGCACCTCTTGCTGATTTAGAGCTGCATAAAATGAAGAAAGAGAACTGTAGGTCATTCTTGGAGTGATTTGGATAGACAATTTGTTTCTGGAGATTTTCGTAACTTAGTTCATTGATGTAGGAAGTGTTTTTCATCTTCAACGGCAGAAAGGGCACATTGGTTACATAACCTTTGTGGAACAAGTATATTTTTGTGCCTCCCTCTTTCTATCTGCAAATGATGTGGCACTTCTGTGGAGTACCGTACTTGGTTAGTCACAGAAAAGGAGATTATAGTCTGGAGGGTTAGAGATTGAGATTTAAATAATTGAGCGTATAAGTTCTTAATTTGTGATGATCATGTAAGGTCGAGGACATGCATTTGTTAGCAGTGAGTTAAATTTAGTTTCAAGTGACATTTGTATTTTAGGTTTTTTTAACCAACGATGAAGTATGAACCATTAAAATAGTCACCAACCTGTTTCTGTTTGTGGTAATATGTGTTTTACAATTTCAAAGTGACATGTTTTATGTACACAAGTCGCCATGGTGTTACCCATGTAAAATTTTGTGTAGCTGTTAGATTTGTTCGAAATCATAGACTCTCTTGGTAATTGGAAATTAATGGAATTACAGGCCTGTATCATTTATATACTCAAATGATCCCAAAATCTGCTCAAAGTAGGGGCTAAGTGAAGGGAACGCTCTGACTTGCTTTGCACCATGGTCATGCCTGTAACCATGAAAACAGTAGAGATATACATTGTCTGTCGATTTTACTGCACCTCTGAAAACACCCTCCCCACCCTGTTTCTCTGAGCTAGTTAGGCCATGGTTTTAAGTTCTCTCATCCGCTCTCCAATAGAACAAATTATTTGCTTTTAATGCGGTTTTAACCACTAGAATAATAGTCATAATGCTCAACCAGTGTCAAACATATACTGTGTTTCTGATATTCTACAAATTGGCTCTAGCATGTTCCCAATCGAATTAAAATACAGATCTATATTTCATTACATTTCTATACTTTCGATGGCCTACACTACATGAAGATCTGACAAGTTATAGCGGGAGTTTACGGCTACGCCAAGGGTCAAACATGGGACTATTGACCCTATGACATCAGACATTGATTTATCAACAAATAAAATCAGTGTTGAAGTTTCTAGTGGTTTACCCACAGTTCCATGCATCATAAGACCAAGAAATTAACTCCTATCATCCAGAAAATGTCAACTCTTCCAGATCCTAGTGTAGTAAAGACAAGTAAAATGAAATTTTGAACTATAAAAACAAAACGAAATAGGATCTGTGTTTTAATCAGATTGGCATGTTCAACACAGTGCAAAATTTAAGACCACCACACAACAATATCAATATTGGGTGGTTTTTGTGTTTGCGTTGTTGTTTTCATAACCAATTCCATTCATAACCTAGTGATTTACATCCTAATTATAGACATCCTTGTCACCATTGACAGTATTTCGATATAAGCTGTCATGCCACAGTGTTTTACTAACTTGGCTCAATATTTTCTCACCATTGTCACCTACAGGTCTGTTGCAGGCAATTGTTGTTCTTGTCAGGCCTGTTGACAGCATGTAGTGTATTTACAACATTTTCTCCAGCAGCTTTCTGTGAGGTTGTTTCCACAGTAGTTAGGGTAAAATTATCACTTTTCTTGACAGTCTTATCTTTCATTCTTTAGACAGTCTTATCTTTCATTCTTTATTCATTCTAGAAGTGTTATTTTTGTGCCTTAGTCTTATCAATAATAGAGATAAAACGTCCCATGATTTGTTGCACAAACATTGTCTATTATTTTGTTATCGCTATATCCACATTAAAACACAATCAAAATATCAACTGTAGGTAATCATCAGAATTGGATTTGATTTTCTATCAGATTATAATGTAGATCTATATTTTGTTTCATTTTTTTATACTTTTAATGGACTACACTACTGGAAAATCTGACAAGTTATAGTGGGAGTTCACGTCTTCGGTCAAACAAGTGTCTTTTTTAGTTAAAGCTCCCTGTGAAGGAAAATGACAAATTATTTGTTAATTAATACAACTCCAATGATATTTACATAAATTTTAGCCTTTTTGATTTATGTCTGTATTGACAACATGTATATCCCATTTATTATATTTATATCAACTGCAAAACCGCATTGAACCATTTATCAAAGTTTGTGAAGAATAGTACTTTAGTAGGATATTAAACCTCATTTTTTCATTAATAATTCCATTTTTGAACAGATATGTTGCTTACAGATTGAACTTTAACATTGTAGTTTGCAAGGGATACAAAATCGCTGAAATGATGATCTTAGACTTTAACTCCATTTACTACAATTAATTTTTTTTTTTTTTGTTAATCTAATCACAAAATAGTTTGTCTAATCCAATCACTTAGCCCACAGTTAACTGAAACTCACTCTGCCCCCCCCCCCACTAACCCTCACCCTCACCCTCACCCTTATCCTCACTCTTATCCTCAGTCTATTTCTAACAAAACTCGAGCCTTTCATACAATAATAAAGTGTATATAATTATTTGAAATTTCTCTATTCTGTATATTGATTTTCACCTGTCTAACCAAACTCTAAATCAATAAAACCAGTAGAACTGATTTGTGGTTTTAAACAAGTACAAATTGTTTACCAGTGGCTTTGCTTAAAACTGAAACCATGGATTTTTTAACCATCTTCGGTAAGCATTTGGACATTGTCATTTACATATTCCATAACTATTTTTTAAATTGTAGGTGACTATTTAAGAAATTTTGATTAAATATACAGCTTATTTACACTTTGTTGTTAAACCATATGTTACCACAGTTGACCAAAAGGTTGAATATCCTTGTCAAGCTGATAAATATCTTTTTAAATTATTGCAGTGGTTGTTGTTGTGGTTATCTGCCTTTTTATACGCCCATATAGAAATGTGATCATATATTGCCATCACCCCTGTCTGTACTTCCATCTGTACGTATGTTCGTCCGTAGTCCACAATTTCTTGTGAACACTCTACATACATCATCTGATTGTTTTGAAACTGATATATGTTTTTTACATCATTGAGATGAAGAAGCCTATTGGATTTCAATACTTTCAGTTAATTTCTTCTGGAGTTATGACCCTTGTTATTAATATCATTTAAATTAGTGACAAGAAGAAGTCTTTTGAATTTCAATGATTATGTCTAGAGTTATCAGCCTTGTTTCACTTTTTTTAACCTTGTGAACATTTGAATTATCATCTGATCTGTACTAAATTTATAAGCATCATTTCAATTAGTGAAACTAAAAATCCAATTGAATTTCAGGAATTTCCAATAATTACTTGTAGTGTTATAGAAGTTTTAGGCTTTGTTTCACTTTGTTGAACCCCTTGAATGCTTTGATGATGAAAGTTATTTTAATTAGTGAAATAAAAAAACTTAATGAATTTCAGTAATTTATCGCCCTTATTTTACTTAGTAGAACTTGTGATCATTCGAATGACAAAAGTTATCGTCAAATCTGTATAAAATTTATATGCATTTTTTTAATTATTAAAATGAAAAAGCCTGTCCAGAGTTAAGGCCCCACGTTTTAGTTTGTAGAACTGTGTGAGTGAACCCTCAAAAATTATTTTCTGATCCGTATGGAATGGTCATGTTAATGCCCCTATTTATCTACAAAAGATTAAATATGTAACAACCCATATCGACAGCTCAGATAAATTAGCTTCCTGGCAACCTTTCTTTACTTTTATTAATTTTTATTATCAAGGATCATGATTTACTAAATGTACATTTGATAGCTGTTGGTATTATATATAGAATATGAATTATTTTTAATAACTTGATAATAAACCATTCCTTCATTTCGAAGTACTGTCCACGAGACATGGCTATATCTTACTTTTTCCTGAACACTTTCATGGCAAATCTTGATATTTATAAGGTATGGTTCACACTAATATGTACTGGTGCCTTGCTCCCAAGTGTTTGCTGAAGGTGTCAGTAGTATGAAGGCAGGGTGTTATCCTCCCCTTACATGAAGTTTTTGAGAATTCGTTTCCACTTCTAATAATCTAGTTATCACTAAATCACTACTAGGCTCTGAATGGAGGACACTGAAGATTGTTTTTCATTAACTCTCTGGAAGCTCTAAAACACAATATTTTTCACCTGAAACTGCTACTCAGAATGTTCTACAGAGTAGTTCTGGCTGTGTACCAGCATGTGTCAACTACATGTATTAACACTTTCTAAATTGTACATATAGCCAATTAAATTTAATCAAGCTGTGATGATATTCTATGCGATATATTCACAAGGACATTATATTCATTATGTTAGAATTGATTCCAGAATAAATCTGGATTTAATAGTGCATAACCAATGGTGATTAAATGATGAGATTTAAACCTCGCAGCAGCGTGGCTATATGTGACCCCCCACAACAAAACCAGTCACATGTTACAATTTTTGAAAACTGTGATTTAATGCTGACCTTAAAGGGAACTGGAACAGCTTTCTGTTGATATATAATATATGCAAATCACAAAAAAATTGGCTGAGTTATGGCCATCTGAAGTTTCAAAAGCTGCGGTGCATCCAAATACAAAATAATGAGATATTTGCATTTTAAAACTGCCAAAAATAAATCCCATAGTAACACATATATAACTATTGCATAAATCAAAATGAAAGTTTGTGAATATAATAATGTGTGGTGTATAAACATTTGTACCAAATTTTATCAACATATTTCTTTTTTCTTCTTTTTTTCTGAAATTTACCTTAAATCCATATTTTTTGAATTAGCTGTGTTATGGTCATGGCTACAACAAAGGCCTGGTTTCACGTTTTAAATATGGTTTTTGCCACAAAAGATCATTTTGCACATCTTAATTTGTTTTGTTTTTTATATGATGATACTTTTTGGGTCAGACAGATTAGCTTAGATTTGTGTTTGATATCTAAGAACTATGAAATATTGATTTTGGTTGGTTACCATGGCAACATTTTTCTAAAAAAGTAATTTTAATCATTTTGCACATCTTAATTTGTTTTGTTTTTTATGTGATAATATTTCTTGGGTCAGACAGATTAGCCTAGATTTGTGTTTGATATCTAAGAACTATAAAATACTGATTTTGGCGGGTTACCATGGCAACATTTTTCTAAAAACATAATTTTAGTCATTTTGCACATATTAATTAGTTTTGTTATTATGTGAAAATATTTCTTGGGTCAGACAGATTAGCTTAGATTTGTGTTTGATGTCTGAGAACTATAAAATACTGATTTTGGCTGGTTACCATGGCAACATTTTTCTAAAAAAATGTAATTTTAATCATATTCAAAAGATGAAAAACGAACGAAACCTTGACTTACATAACTCAGCAAGCGAGGAAAATATGAGCGCACAAAGTAAACTTATATTAGGTAACTAGCAATATAAATACGCCATTTTAACAGTTCTTTTTTTTCACAGCCTCCACAAAATACCCTTTTTATGCAATTTTTTATTATATTTTCACAAAAACGATTGATTTATTGAAAAATAGATGCTTTTCTGAAGCGTATTGTGCAAAAAAAAATTTTGGGATAGTTTTGACCCATAAAGTGTATTTGGCCGTGTATATAGAAATAGAGCCGCACAACAAGCGACTGGTTTTGTGGTGGGGAGTCACATATGTATAATGTTCAAGCTAGGACATACTGTAACTATCAAACAGCTGGTTAAATTAGTGTCGTCAAAATTTTTTATTAATGTTTGGGGAGTGAATAATGATGTGTGACCTACTCATCCCCAAAGGAAATGTTTGGTTAGTTTGTTTATAGTTATTATAAAATTTATATTTTTTACCTGAATGTACATTTTACATACAGCAGAAGAAAGATGACCTTATACATACTGTATTTTTATCAAGAGTCAATAAGTACAGGTACATGCAACTAGACATGTAAACAATAATTAAATACATGTTTAAATTAAGCCTGATTTATAACAAAGCAAATATTTTAGGAATACGTAGGGTTGACTTTTTGCAAGGTAGTAGTCCTAGAGTAAAGGGCCGTGGTGTGCCTACCAATTGTGTGGGAAAGTGCCAATATGATAGAGAGGGACTAGCTCTTCTGACAATAGTCCAGATCAACAATATAAAAGATCTGTCAAAATATAATTACCAGAAGCCATGGGAAAAGAATAATTCAGTCTAGCAGTGTTGTAATCAATTATCTGAATTCATTCAAGCAAATGATAATCCAATATTCTTATGAAGTGGAATCTCCAATGCAGATATAAAAATGATAAAAAGTAAAAACCATTTGCTTAGACCAATTCCAAAACCATGTGAAATATATTGTTGTTACCTACGTTTGTCCATCCCAACTTATGTGAAAGTATATTGTTCTTACCTATGTTTGTCCATTCCAACTTGTTCCTTTGTAAACTCTGGCTATAGTCTCCACAGAGAAAACGGGGGACTATTAAAATGAGGTCAATCCATATATGTCAGGTCTGTCAAACTTATTTGAACAAAATAACTTGACTTCTGATTGAGGTAGAATGTGGTGCAGGTGTTCATTAGGGGAGTGTATTGACTAAGTTCTATCTTGAAGATTTTCTGAAAATTTGAGAAATTTTGTTTTATGTTATAAAAGATAAATGTGAAAGTAATTAATGAATGTCATCTGTTTATTTAAGAGAAATCAGCCCAACAAAATGTCAATTTTTGCTTTTATAGGTGACTACTGTATATCAAAATAATAATATATAATAGTTTTATACAATAGTATTATAATTGATCAGATACCATCATTTCTTGCCAGGCCAATAGTATGTTGTACTCTTCTCGCACACAATATGTTGTGTTGCAGGCTAGATTGTAGGGTGAAATCAATTTTACATAAAATTAAATTCGCCCCCCACCCCTATTCTTCATGAAAATAATTACCTGTATTAAATCAATGATTACATAAAGAACTGACATGACACCAGGGGCTTTAAAAAAATCTAGTGTCAAGCTCTGTCACTCAGTACATTTTCGAAAAAAATTCATATACATGTACATTTGTTAATGATTATAGGTATAGCCAAAATACTATACCTACTTCTCTTATTCGGAACTTAATATGTGTCTCATAGGCAATCAGATATGAAATGCACTGTAGTTGCAGGGAGGAATATCGTTATATAAGAAATTCTTGACCATGACCTTGATTATTTAGTATTGATGGTGTCATTGTACAGTACCAATTATGAACTGGACAGTTCTGGTTCCTCACATTGCCAGACATATTCATGTCTGTTTATGTCAGGCGAACCTTTTCTATTCGTGGAAAAGCTTGGCTTATCTCCTGTACTTTAGTGTCTGATTCAAGATAAAGGATATCAGAGACAATGTATTGATCAGATGATAAAAGTCAGGGCTTAATCTTTATTTACCATCCTCCAAACATGTCCATGTAAAGGTTAGACAATATTTCTTCTTTGTATTGGTTTATCATTTCATTACTTTAGTCATTCGAGTTCAGTTATAGGAGGGTAATATATTCCATCATACTCATACATACATACACATCATTCTTACAAACTTGGCACCATAGTTTCATTTTCAACCCCTGCAATGTATTGATTCATTCATGAATACTACTTGGATGGTAGAACTCAAACTTATCAACAAACTATATGCATTGTGGTACACAATGATGTTGTCTAAAATTATATGTCCAAAAATTTATCAATGGGTTAAGGAATGCTTAGAATATTTAAATAATTTGTTTTGAAGGGCACTGTTTAGATTTATAGTAAATTCATACATTTTCTGGGAAAAATACAGAAGTTGTATATGAATGGTTTTAAAATATTATTAGACCTACATGTGAACCTGGGGGATCACGTGGCTAAGTGGGTAAGGCGCTGGCTTGCTAGCCTAGAGATCTATAGTTTATCCCAATTTTCCGGCGTGGTTTCCCTTTGTCAGAGGTGCAGAACGGAGGGCCTAACAAGGACAGCTGGTATTCGTTCGGATTGGACAAAAAAAAAAGGTCCCATGTACACATTGGTGTGTACGTAACAGATCTCTTGGCAGTTGGAATTCGATATAAGAGTAGGCCGTAGCACACTGTATGGCGTATGCCCGTCTTCCATTAGCCCAGATTAGGTGCATAACAGTAGGATGTTAAACCCCATTTCATTTCATTTCACATGTGAACCTTGTCAAAGCAAGGAATGAAAGAATGACCCTGAAAAAGAAATAATCTGAATGGCATTTATTATCAGTGTAGAGTTAGTGTCTAAATGAAGGAGAATTTATAAATAGAACTTGACAACATACAAATGTAGAAAAAATGAAATTGTATGCAATGTGAGGATTTGTATGTAATGTTTGCATAAACTTGGTGATTCACTGTCAGTTATTTCCTTAAGGCTTCAAAAACCAGTAAACTGGAGATATTTCTTCAGGCAAACATCATAAAATGGAGTGTTGTGATGAATTTTAGGTTTTTTGTGACAATGGTGAAACTTGCAATTTACATGTAATATATCATTCAGTTAACTGATGTACTAATTGGCATGTTTAGCTGTGAATGGGTCATCTATTAACCCTTGCCTAGTCATTTGTGATCAGGTGGTATAGTACTGTGTGCATAAGGAAAAGGGGAGAACTATCAATGTCTGTAGTCACGTAAGCATTCATATATTACCTGACAGTTAAATAATGTGAATGAAATGTGTGTATAGGCACTTTTACTTCATATAGGCTAGAGATATATATATAATGTATGTTAGTGTGGTATTCACCTGTGATAACATTGTTACCTTCATCCTGTAATGAGTGAATCTAGAGGACTGCAAGGGCTATCATTGTGTATTCAAGATCAAATGAAAATATATAGCAGAGGTAAATATTTTATAGTGCTCTTGAATTAATGTAATTTCATTGATTGATATTGTTGCTTATTAAAGTTTTAGTATCATGAAGCTTAAAGGGACAATAACACTCTTGCTGGCTTGACAGCTCCAGAATTTATTTTTTAGCCTTATTCTAACTACAAGATGTTTAGGTTTCCTACCTGTTGTGTAAATTATCCATTACAGCCTATCTTACTTGTCCAGAGGGTTCAAAAATATGTTTAAATCCAAGTTGCATTTGAAAGTGCTTACGTAAGGCTTTTCAAACCATGTTACGGCATGTAGTTGAATTTTTTCCAATTTTTAAAATTAGGTGTGTTAAGATAAAATTTTTATAATTTTTTAATTTAAATATTGTAAAATAGTACAAATTGTTGACCAGAATAAAGATTGGAACATATTATTCAGTTACAACAAGAGTGGTATTGGGGCTTTAATATTATATCCTATGGGTTAACCCTTTGAGTGTCGGGCCACTTGTGTAACCCGTGTGCCGGGGTTTTTAAAACATCACAAAATCCAATATGGTCGCCAAAATATTCCCAAAAAACCTTTATTCATTCATACTACAACTCAATCGGTAAAGAAATAAGCGAATAAACGGCATAAAACCAACCTGCTTTGTCAGCACGTGACAACGCCATTGTTGTGAAATTTGTCTGTTGGTCATCCAGGTATCAAGTCACCCCAGTGCTGCCATCTGACGAAATTTTAGGTAAACATAATTTATAATTGCTGATGTGCCTATCGGACATACGAGAAACGTCTTAATAACTGGAAATAAAGTTAGACCCGGGCACAGTAGATACTTAATATGGGGACGTACATTGTACGTCCCTATGGCACATCAATCCTATAGGCAGCTTAAGGGTTAAAACATTACTCAAATAAAGTGTTTGAGATGGAAACCAAAATAGTGTGTGTGTGTATAATATGCCAAGTCAGTATATAACTGTTGAAATGTAAACAATGAATAATTTATCCTGGGCAAAAAGCTGGACATGAGTACCGCACTAAAAGCAGGTATTAAATTTGACATTTTTTAAACCCAAATTGCAAAATTATACTTATAGTTACAGAATGTATACTTTAAACATTTATTGTCTATTTGAATATAATTTTCTGTCACATAACTGTTGTTGATCCCAATTTGGAAACATAATAACCAGTATTTCTGATGTCAACATTGTTGTAGATCTAGTTGACCCTTTAATATATTGTCATTTTGAGTCTCTCCTAACCCCCCCCCCCCCCTCCAGTTTAATGAGGAACAAGATCCTGTCTAGGCTCCTCAAAAAAACAATTTTATGTGCTGGGGAGTGGGGGGGGCTCCTGGTACTGCCAAATAATAATATTTGACTGTGTGGAACATGCGAGAGTCGATTTGTAGCATTTCTTACCCACAGACTATATGTTTGATCCTGGTTGAGCATTATGATTATAATGTTAAAAAACGGATTGAAACCGCCTGAATTTTTGCCCTTTGTAAGTAGCAGCAAAAACTCAAGGGACTCAAAGCTGTGACACAAAGCTCATCACTGCGTCGCTCTTACTTAGCCCCTGAGCTCAACAAACCTGTGTAAGTATATAGTAGAGCAAAAAGAGTACATACTGTAAAGTATATATATATCTATACAGCCACAGTCATTCAAATATAATACAGTCTATTAAATCAAATAGACTTATCATTGAATTGTAAACTTGAACAAATTTTCTCCCATAAGACACATGATCAGCTTTTGTTATAAGGTATGTTGAGAATGCTGGACTCGATTAAATAGGAAATAAGATTTGGATTGGATTATATACATCAATGCAATCAATATAAGAAAGCAACATTTGAATATTCATTATTATGTTATAAGGTAATATAGATTTTGAAAGCTATATATAGATAATGTCTGATTTAAATTTTATAGGTCTAGAGAAATATATACTGGGTTTACACGGTTTCTGTGACAAGGGCAATAACTTTATATATATTTGATGTACAATTCTGAATAGTAGCCAGATTTGGAAAGACAAAAGAAAACGAATCTGGTGGGCAATGACAATATGCTCCTGTATTGTATGTGAAGGTCTCTGTTACTTTATAGACTTGGCTATATAAACTGAATATTATAAGTGGAAGCAGACCTTAAACACCAAACAGAAGAAGAACAGTTTACTTTCTGCAGATGTTTTTTTATTATATACATCATGGGATAAACTATTATGTGTCTGGAATTTTGCATCTTCACAATTTTGTATACAATACTTATTATTATCTTCATATTTGTGTTGTGAGATATATGAATAAGATAAAACATAGCCTGACATTAACAGGAAATTTCCGCAAAAAAGGAATAAATGATTGTATTTTGGAAACAATCATTAAGTTTTATATAGATAAATTAGAAAAGCATAATATACCAGTAAACTAAAAACTGGTTGGAAAAAGTTTTTTGATTATTATTGTGTTTATTTTTAATCCCCATAAAAATTTTCTAGGTTTTATTCAAATTTTATCCACCAATAGTATGGTTTTCATCAGGTGTGGTTTACTGTTGTTTTGATTATAGCTGAACATTAGGACGTTAAACCCCATTTCATTTCATTTAGTTTAATTATTGATTGATTAAAGATACATTGTCCCGAAAGTATTTATCAGCTGGTTGTTCCCGAAAAAGTATGGCAAATTTGGTACAGAAAGTATAGACACCCAATCTTACTAAAAAAAATACTGCATAACTCTACCCGAAAAACACCCGTGGGGCAAGCACTGGGTAAAAATGTCAGGGTATCACAAACTGTCTGCCAGCTTATTGTGTACTAGTTTGATTTGAGAGAGCAGTTGTTATTTCTTGATCAAATGGTTAGGCGGTTTTGGGAACATTGAGGGCTGAAAAAGAAGTTGACAGAAAATAAGTATGAATTTACTAAGGCTTCAATATGTATGGTAAATGTACAGTTAAGTAATGATAAATATATTCTGAAAATAAACCCTTCCACAAAGCTATGGTGACAGGCATGGTATCTAACAACAGTTTATTTATAGCAATATACATCCCGGTGAATAAAAACTTTTGAGAGGGAATTGAAGCAATTTTTTTTGATTTAATTAAATCGCACAGTTTCTTTAATGTCAAGAAGTAAATTAAAACAGAATACAAATAGAAATAAGGGTTGAAAAGTGTTCACTAAACAGTGATTAAGACTAATAAAAAAAATTAAAGGTTAAATATCATTCTGGGTTCCAGTGTGCATGGATAGAAATGAATTACATTTCAATAGTATCCAAGATGATAAAGATTGATGTGGGAAATCAATCCAAAGATTGTCTGAAATAAAGATGGCTCTAATATGTGGTAGAATTGATTAATTTTAATGATTTAAAACCAATATGTCTTTTTGGAAAGACTACAATGTATTATATATAGCCTGAAAGTCTATGTTTGCCTGTTAGACTGGAATTGTGCCTTTCTGTTTATAAAGGACTGAGGTGGTTATATATTTGGATTAGTTCTATTTATGTGTGGTTTAATGGTCGAGGGCGAGACATTAAGTAATATATTGTAACAACAAGAGGACCGTAGGTCCGAGTGTTTTTACAATATATTACGCAATGTCTAAGCCAGAGACGATTAAACTACTTAAAATTCAGACACTCGGTCACACTCCGCACGTGCGTTTGCAGTGAAAAACATCATGCCAGTAGTAATATTGTCCAAGTGTTTTTACAATATATTACGCAATGTCTAAGCCAGAGACGATTAAACTACTTAAAATTCAGACACTCGGTCACACTCCGCACGTGCGTTTGCAGTGAAAAACATCATGCCAGTAGTAATATTGAAATAATGTACTATTGGCAAGTTGCCCGTACATTATTTGAGATAATGGTACGCCAACATCAAAGGATGACGTCACATCTGTATTTTAAGTTTATATAACCCAGGTGTTTTGTTAGAGAGTTTTATTTCAAATAAATTTCAAGGTTCACCTACTTCAATTTCATATTTTGTTCATGCTTTATTGAGAAAATTACATCAAAGATCAATAATGAATGAAAGTCACATTGTTGATTGATATATTGTACTGTTTGACATCAACTTAAAAAGGTCCCAAAATAGTATAAAATGAAGTAAATAATGTAAAATATAGAATAATTTATTTCTTTTTATTATCATGGTATGTTCGTCTGATGAGATCATTTCTCCCCACAAGATCATATTCAGTTATATTTCTAAAAGTGCATTTATCACAAGGTAAATAATAAATTGTGATATTTACCTGTATAGTATTACAGGGTATAGATTTGTGCTAACATGGTATGTCAAATTAAGAAAGATTTTAACACTGGTCATGGTATTTTTGTAAATAAAGTTTTTACTTTTAATTTCATTTTTTATTAGAATTAATTGGGTTCTATTTCAGTAACCAGCTCACCCAGTCTGTCAAATTTCAGTTTATAGCTCCACCGCCAAATATTCTGCTGGATCTTTAAAAGCCCAAGCGTCAAGAACATTTTCTTTGTCTAAATTATATTTTAAGAAAAAAAACCAAAATCCAAAAACTTAACTCCATGCATGTTATTTGGTGCATCTTGCAATCCCACCAGGTAGTGCATCAAAACAAGTGAAAGCGCTATTTACATATCACTATATTTAGATATCACTCTATTTCCCCAACAGATCTTTCACTAAATGTCATATTCCAGTATTTTTCTAATTTTTGCTATTCCTGGTATCTGGCCTTTTAATCAATTTATTTATATAACTATTAATTATTATTTTATATTTTGGTGATGGATTCTTATCCTTTTTATTTGACAGGAATTTTAAGTCTATCTTCCCTTGGCCTAAAATGGACTTTTCTGATCAGCTGCAACTTTAGTGTGTCAGATCAATAACCAGCAGAGTGGATTGTTCCAAGATGGAGTTGAGTGGATGGAAGGATTGTCGGTGGAAAGAAAATCATGCATTATCCCTTATTCCACCAGTATGGGAGACGTTTCAAACTATTTATCGGGAGGTGGCCAATTTTGTCAGCAAATTTCCATTCAGAAGACGTCTTGTAGTGTTTTTTGTTTTCCGTGGAAGTGAGATAAAAGTTGATTTGGGGGATGGTGAGTATCTATCTGTGTAGAAACCTATAGGTTTGACTATTTATAGAACTCCTTGCCTCTATGAAATTTTGACCTTGTGAATCAGACAGAAGTCAGAAAATATCAGACTTTCAGGAATCTATTTCAGATATAATATTTTCAGAATTATCCACAATAAGCCTGAACTTAGTCCTATGTACATCACTGTATAATATAATGACTAATATGATTATTAGTTGAAGAGGCCTATCCTATAGAGCTGTGTTAATGTTAATCAGTTATTCTATCCCAGCAGCTCATGTATAAATGTAAACAACTAGTACAATACACTGTATAAGGCAATAACATCTCATAAGTGATTGATTACTTAATGCTAATTTTGTTATAAAACAATATTAAAAAGTAAGGTCCATTTGTCTAAAATTAGAAATATTGATGTATAACGTAATTAAAGTCAGTGTGGTAACAAGCAAATTGAGGAAGAACAACATGACATTATTTGTTGTCTGAGTAATTTAACCAACCAAACACAGGGGTTTCTTTATGTCAGACATGTATTTGAATAATTTTCCAACTACCCTTCACCTCTTAATCTCAAACTTTATAAAAGGATTTTTAAAAGTACGAAACATTTATACCTAGTTGTTGACAAACAAAAATTGGCTTATAATCTTAATTCATTGTTAAAGGGTGATGACACCGGTGACATAACAAATTCCTTTCCAAAAATTAAATTACAATCACGATTTGACATAATTAGTCACATCATTCTTCCATTTACAACTCTATAAAATTCAAATTAAACAGTTATACCAAGATATTACTGTTAATTATAGATGGATGAAATACATAAAACAAATTTTATATAATGAATAAATGTTAAAGCTAAAATATATGTCATAATGGTGTCATGTATTTTTTTGTTAAAAAGATAAATAAATATAGTCTAATTTATAGAGAATAATATTGATAAATGAACTCAATTGATACACTTCATGTCACCAGTTAATCTATAACATATGTAAAACTATGCCATAAATTATTACCGGTAATTATTAACTATGTGAATTAAAAGATGATAGACAATAATCCCCTGTCTACTGTCTAAGGCACAACACCTGTGAGTGATTGACTACTCTTGGGTTTTAAAGCTAGAGCTACTATATTGCCCAGTCATTTATGTGTACTCGGTGCTGGCCTGGTTTTCATCTTGTCATTGTGGAGATAGAATTGCCTGTTCAATCTGTTTCACAGAAAAATTGCGAAAGCCTAAGATGACCGACCTTTATGAGCTCAAATTCCTTTTATTATGACGTCATATCACACTGCGTTGATCATTGGCTTGATGGCGCATGCATTATTTACGTATTGTAAACTGAGAGAAACAGGGTTTAACGTCCACTCGACACAAACTAGGTCATTTTGGGACTAAGATATGGTTTTCAATTTTTATTTCGAAATATCGCTTGCGCGTAGGGGTCTTTAGCAGTGGCAGGAAACCGGAGTGCCCGGAGGAAACCCACAAGAGATCGCGAAGGCGCCTCTATCTACATGTCACATACGCTCACACTAGGGCTCAAAACCATAGCTGCAAGCCAGAGGTGACCGGCCAGCTATAGGTCGAAGCGCGGCACTCTAGACCACTAGGCCATCACAACCACCCATATTGTAAATTGATCCGTGAAGAATGATGCCTTTTGCTCATTTTATCCGGATATACTTCAAACACCTTTATTTATTTTCCTAATACTTCAAAAGAATGTTCTAGAATTTAATTTGCAGAAGGAAATAAATTGATTTTGCGAGCTAATTAACTCACACCTATGTCATCCCTTAGCAACTATTTACTGCTGAACAGTGTGGCACTTGTTATGTAACAATGTCTATTAATATTATTTAAATTATGCGAAAATTATGGTCATGTGTGCATGTTGTCGTACATGTAAAAGAGCCCTTGGCAAATGGAATTGGATGAAGACAAGGTGGAAATGCAACCCTTTGGACTCTCAACACTAATTTACCAGTCATAGCTTTGTCTTCATGGAAAATGTGTGTTGTGAACAGTTATAATAACTAGTAGTATCCCTTTAAAGGAGTTAGACCTCATAACTCATTATCCATAATATCCAAATTTAAAAATAAAAATCAGAATTCAATATTGGACTATTTCATTCCATATGGATGTTGTTATATGGGATCTCAATAGACATGATATATATAGTTTCAAGTGCCATTTGACAAAGTGGAAATGCAACCCTCTGGACTCTCAACACTAATTTACCAGTCATAGCTTTGTCTTCATGGAAAATGTATGTTGTGAACAGTTCTAATATCTTGTAGTATCCCTTTAAAGGAGTTAGACCTCATAACTCAAAGTTATCCATAATATCCGAAATTAAAAATAAAAATCAGAATTCAATATTGGACTATTTCTTTCCATACGGATGTTGTTATATGGCATCTCAATGGACATAATATATATAGTTTCAAGTGCCATTTGTAATGTGGAAATAAATAAAATGGCTGATTCAGAAAGGACAAAATAATAATTTTAAAAAAAATCTGTCTAGAATGAACTAAACAGGCACAAACGACTGCCGTTCCATTTGGACTGTTCACATATTTCAAAGATCATTATTGAGTAGAATTGAATATAAATCGATTTATGCCCACTCATATTACATTAATATCTGTTTTGAAACCCATTTTCGTCTACTCTTATAATCTAAAGAATAGAGCTATATGTCCTTTAATATGATTGGCTTTAACGTCCTACTGTTTTGCCCATTAATATAAGATAAATGTATATACATGTACTAGTAATCTAGTTTGACAGGCAAGGTGTAGAGATGTTATTCAATCTGATGAAATAACATGGACATGTTAGATAATTATAGATTTTAATAATGTCAGACTTCATGAATTAATGGGAATAATTAATCTCACACATTAATGAAAACAAATAGGCCAATAATTAGTTGAATATGGGAATGTGTATTGAAGCCTCAGGATGATCTTGTTAATGTGGAGTATTGGAAAATGATTGTAAGGGGTTGATAAATTTGTTAAATAGATAAATGTAAACCCTTTTAAGATATGATAACCTAGAAGTTAAAATTCCGTAAAATTTACAGAATATAAGACTATGAAGCAAAATATTAGAGTGTCTGATATGGATAATAACGATTGTTAGTTTGTATGTAGTTCTAACTCTACTATCTACCAGTAGTACACATGTACCTTCCTTATACAAGTTGGTATATACCTGCAGACTGATGAGTCATAAAACACACCTTTACATAATGCAAAAAACATTCCTGTATATTTTACCTTGACTTTAACCTACCAACTTTTGGGAAAAGTCTATTTTTTCTGCATACTATATATTTATGTACTTTATGATAGGTTGTATTTTATGTAGTATTTTGGTATTAGAAACTGGGTATATTTGGTGTTGGTAATAGGGCATTTGGTGTTGGTAATATAGGATTATTAGTTCAACAGAGGTGGTAAATATACTGCAGCAGTATTTTGAGAAATCAGGAGGATGGTGTGGGGGGGGGGGGGGTCTCAACATTTCTGTAATCGTTTATAGATAAGAAAAATCATAAAGTAAAGGCTAAAACCCCAAAGGTGATTCAAACTTTGGAGGCTTGTGAGTCTATATGTATATGTCAGATAACCACCATCAAATTATTCTAAAAGGGCCAAGGTACAAAAAAAGTAATCATGTATATTTTGTTTGAAAATTATTTGTAAGGTTAGTAAGCTTATAGAACACCTGCAAGGACAATACATTATGTGATGCATACAAACAAAACACTAACAGCAACATCTCTAAAATCAATAACACTGATGAAGCAACTAAATTTCAATTTTCTTTGCAAGTTAACTTTAAAATGAAAATAAAACTTTAGAAAGCTATAAGCTTGTATATTCCTTTCAAGATCCCTACATCTGCTAAATGTAAATAAACATACTGTATCATGATTATTCATAATATAGGGTTGAAATTGGAATCCCAGGGGTAGGAGCTGTGGGGTATTTAATGGATGATACACCTTTAACATCCTTGTAAGTCGTCTGTTCAGCAAGTAATTTTATAACATTTTTTTTAATATATAATCACAACTCTTTCCCGTATCACCCATGCATAATCATGGTTTTAGCTTGACACATGGTGCAGAACTGAGGTCCTGTGTACGCATTGTCATGCCTGTAAAATAACCTTAAACAGTGGAATTCGATGTCTTCTTCAGTCCAGTCTGTGCAGAAAAAGAGGACGTTAAACCCTAACTGATTTGTTGTTCCTACTCAAGATTAGAAATGTCAACTTGGTCAGAGGACAAACTATTAATTATATGGTTATTTTTTTACGCCCACATATTTTTTCATCGCATTTTTAGCTTGTGGATTCTCTAGCTAGAGTTCACAATATTGTTTTCTGATTTTAAAAAGCGTTCTGATATATCACCATTCCACAATAACGAAGTTTTGAATTAGAATTTCGGGAAAATCGAAATGAAACTGCCAGACAAAATGGCTGCTCTTTGTATGCAAATTGTATATAATAGGTAATTCAAAGGTTATGGTCCCTCTAGAGGTCACAATTTTTATCCAATTTTGATGAAATTTAAAACATATCTTTATATTCCAAAAATCACAGCCCCTTTTGATATTGTGCATTTCAGACCATAACTTTCTGGATTATGGCCCCTGACTGTACAAAAAATCATTTTGTTTTCAGCTTGTTCTCTATCCATCTCTTGCAAATTGCCGGCGTATTCTGTCTGGCAGCCACTGGTTTTCAATAATAAAGATATTAGTTTTTGAAAATTAGGTTTATAAAGCTCACCATAGTTTTAAAGGATGTATAATGCAACCAATGAAATATTATTTTTCTTTTGATGAATAGAAGTCTCAATATGGTGATATATATCAGCTGTTCAAATATTGATTTTTCTACTTATATAAATATGTCCTGTACAGCATCTGTTCACATATTTTATTCAATTCAATTATTGTCGCTGTATGGTAAATAATACAGCACCCTTTCCTGTGATAAATTAATGGATACTAGGATAGGATGGTTGTTATCGGTTCTTTATATTGTGATTGACCATGGAAAAAGTAAAATAGAAAGAGGTATAAATATTTTATGTTAAAGATGAGAAAGTGGTTTGAAAAAAAACTTTTGATCATTCTAAAAATATTATTTGGTAAGTCATATGTGATGATAGCCGTTTTTTCATTTTGATATGTTTTATATTGTGATTTGCAATGAGAAAAAAAAGGTATGATAGATATGTTAATTAAAGATGAAAAAGTGGTTTGAATAAAACTTTTTATCTTTCTAAAAATATGATTTGGTAAGATAACAGTCTTCATTAAAACCTTTTTGATATGCTCTATTCCAAGTAAATTTAAGAGCTTATCTATGTAATTTTCACCTTGATTAAATGTGAAAAAAAAAACAACAATTGATTTACTGTGGGGTGAGGGATGTTTCTAAAGAGGAAATCCCCAACCATGTTCACTGAAATCAAGTGATTTAAAACTGTTCAATACCAGCACACAATTATTGCTGAAACACAAACTAATTCAAAGATCACCCAGCCTGCACTCATCAAGAATGTTTTAAGTAAGAGATAAAACCCTTTATTTGATTGATATAAGGTGGTGCATATTAAAACAAGTATGGGACTAATATGTTGATCTCTCTGGGAATCTGACAGTTGGAACATCAATTTTGTTACGCCTAACAATATTTCACATACCAATTTAAACAATTTTCAAAATATCAATGCGAAATTGCGATCATCTAAGGTAATCATTTAAAGAGCGCTAGTTAAAATACCGTAACCAGCTTATGTTCTTATTGTTTTTGCTACTTCATCATACTGTTTTCTTTTCAGCTAATTATAGAACTTTATGTAAATACAGTAAATAACAACAATATCCAACTTTTGGTCTTGGAAGGAATTATTAGTGAGCAGAAATTCGCCCATGTATCTGTTATCACTCGTCACATCAGTCAGTTATATAGATAGATGGCTAATGTTTTCCTTTGGCGTTCATCACTTCCGATTCAGGAAACATGTATTACTTATAAGCTATCGTAATAATGAGTATTTATAATGCGCTATATCCATTAACTCAGTTTATGCTCAAATCGCTACTCAATGATATCTGTGTTAAAATTATATTTGGAACGTGTTTAGTTTGTTCTACTACATTTGTGACAATGACTGACACCTACATTGTCCTTTAAGATGTCCTATAAATATTATGTCTTCATTAGTCCATTCGGAGCAGATTAGTAGGATGTTAAACCCTATTTGATTTGATTTGATTTCATTTGTTTAGAGAGGACTATGATCTAAGATGTCATGTCAACATGTAATTAATTAAACCATTAACTTACAATACACTGCCAGTTTTGTTCTGCCCTACACACTGCTAAATATGCAATGGCACGACAGTCAGGACCTATAAAATGATTTCTTACAACTTAGTGAAAACTCACATGATAGAGCAAGAGTGGATGGTTACAGTATTCAAAAGGGATAGATACAAATGTAAAAATTGTTAATGCTTTTACAACAGATATCTATTTAAGAAGTTGAGGATCCTTTGGCCATCTTGGATTCAGGAAAATTGGATGTTTTGATTATTTCCATATTTTTTTACATTTCAGTTAAAGCTGCTGGTATAGTATGTGCTTTGGGTATAGGATTTAGCGTAGGTTCATTCCTTATCTATAAGCTCTACTCAAATTATATCCGTCCAGCTTTAAATAAACCATCGCCACCTCCAGAGAAGATTGACACAACTTCTGAAGATGAAGACTGCTACATCTATGTGGTAAGTAGTGATATCCATTAGTTTTTAAACCAATTCTTAATGCAGATGTTTGATGTCTGGTCAGCAATTGCAGCTCATTGAGCAGATACAGAAATAGGACCTGCCTACTCATTCCATCTTCACCTGTTATTATAATCATGAGGACGTAATGAGTAAATATAGAAGTATATTATCCATAATAAGTTTTATACCCTCATATTTTTATGTGGACGTGTACTGTGTAGTGTTGTCGCCCCTGTCCATCCGGACATCCCTCTGTCCACAATTTGTTTGTGGAGAGTCTACAGGTCACAATTTTTATCTGGTTTTGGCATAACTTGAAATATTGGCTTATCTCCCATAAGGTCTTGGTTTCAGGATTACATTTTGAGCTAGTGGTCACTCCGGAGGTCACAATTTGTAATCAATTTAAAAGAAGCGTTTGAATATATCAATGTTACATTGAAACTGGCGGAAAAAATGGCTGCTCCATGTATGCAAATTATGTTGAAGTATATAATATCAAGGTTGTGGGTGGATCCTCTAGAGGTCCCAATTTTGATCCAACGTGTTTATATAAGAAAAGAATGTAGATATTTCGAGTGATCTTAATTTATTGAACAAGATACTTAGTATGCTTTTAGAATTTTATAGCCATACAGTGTACCAATAGATGTATGGTGCATAACTGATAGGCAATTAAAGTCTCTTGAGCCTTTTGTCATTTTACTTTTTAGACGCCCACATTGAAATGTGGTCGTATATTGACCTCGCCCCCGTCTGTCGGTCTGGCGTCCACAATTGCTCTAAAGGCTAAGGTAATATTCGATTGACTTTAAATTTATACACAGTGTTTAAGGTTATAAGGTTAGAATTTTATAGCCATATAGTGTACCATTAGATGTATGGTGCATAACTGATAGGCAATTAAAGCTCCTTGGGCCTTTTGTTATTTTACTTTTTATATTGTTGTCGATCTAGAGGCTAAAGTTAATATCTGATTGAATTTAAATTTATACACAGTGTTTAAGGACAAAGAAGCCTATTGATTTTCAGTGATTTTCGATAATTACTGTCAGAGTTATGGCCCTTGATCACTTCAAAAAATCTTGTGGACGCTCTAGAGGTTAAAGTTAATATCCGATTGACTTTAGATTTATACACAGCGTTTAAGATCATAAAACAAAGAAGTCTATCGATTTTAAGCGATTTCCAATAATTACTGTCAGAGTTATGGCCCTTGATCATTTAAAAAAATCTTCTGGACGTTCTAGAGGCTAAAGTTAATATCCAATTGACTTTAAATTTATACACAGCGTTTAAGGTCATGAAACGTAAAAGCCTATTGATTTTCAGCGATTTCCGATAATTACTGTCAGAGTTCTGGCCCTTGATCATTTAAAAAAAATCTTGTGGACATTCTAGAGGCTAAAGTTAATATCCGATTGACTTTAGACTTATACACAGTGATTAAGGTCATGAGACAAAGAAACCTGTTGATTTATAGCGATTTCCGATGATTACTGTCAGAGTTATGGCCCTTGATCACTTCAAAAAATCTGGTGGATGCTCCAGGGCTAGAAATTCGTCATTTTTTGCAAGAATCTAAGAGGATTCTCATATATGCAATCTGCACGAATCCTCCGAATCTTAATTTATAATAATGTCTAAAAAACAAAATTGTGTTTTTTGTATTAATCTAAAACACCAAAATACAACAACAATGATAAAAATAAAACAATCAGATAGAATTTTCGGTAAACACTTAAATAGTGTAAAAAGTAATATCCAGATAATGCCGTAGCCAAAATAAACTAATACGGCACCATGCTATTTCTGTATAACACAATGGTTAGTCTTTTTTCTATCACGTATCTTGCACAATTTTTAATTCATTCGTCGATGATACTATTGATAGACAAACGGTACAATGATCACGTGAAAACCAAAACTGCAATTGCTATAAAGTAAAATTCAGTAGGCCTACGACTAGGATATATCCTTCATTACAAAACTTAAGCATCTGTCAGCATGTGTATAAAATAAAATAATCAAAACGGTACACGCAAATGTAGAACTGGTTAATTGACCTAATTCCTACCAAGATGTCACGTGTTATTGGAATTCGAACACTGCGAGATTCCGTCGGGAAAATATCCACTAGTGTTACGTCACGATTATAAATTCTTGAATCGGTAAATCGGCCAGCCAAAAATCGTATCGGTGGCATTTAATCGGATACCGTATATAAATTCTATAATGTCATTGTCATGGTTAATAATGTCATTGTCTTTACTGCGTTGATATGCGTGTGCACTGAATAGCTGACGGCTAGCGTTTTAACTGCTAATTAAAAATTCAATACTGGCAATAAATTACAATTCACAAGTACAATTCCCGTACATAGTATTTTAACATATATAGCGATAATCGTATTGACGAAATAAAAACCATGTCAACGTATGTCTAGGGAGGCGAATAGAAGAGCCTCCAAGCTGGTAATGTCCGATTGGGTAACGGTTTATTCGTCATCTTGGACACAGTAACGTCACATTCTGGTTGTGAATATTACAACTGGATTTAAAATCAATTTATACATGAGGAATTCTATCCCTCGTAAAAAAGGCATCACCAACTTTCCCGTCTCGAGCGGCATGCACTTAGTCCATGTATTATAAGGTCCGTAATATGTCTGTTATTGGTTGGTGTACGTGGCTGTTGACAGCTATTTCGCGCCAAAAGCAACCTTTTTACACATTTCGTAGTAAGCCATGCTTAATATGGAAGGCGGAGAATTCCATGCGACATCGAGTCCGTGGCCGACCTTGACAGTGACAAAATAGAATTGGAATGACCTAATTTAACAACTAACGGAATCAAATCGCCGTTCAATAGGATAAAATCATGGAACCCAAAACTATTTCGTTTTAAGGTTGGCATGCTAAAGCAGTTTCTTTTATTTTTTTAAGAAGGATTTAAATAAATAATATTATAAGGAAACCGATAACTTTGTATCGTAACTGAAATATGCATAAATGCTCTACTTCTAAAAGTCGTCGCCGTGTCGTGATCGTGGAAGTTTCCACACAATTTATTACTTAACAAAGACAATTAACGGCCAGCCTGTAACTCGTCCAAATTATAAGTTAAAAGTAAAACAAAAACACAACAATTATTTTATTTTATTAGACATGTAGTATGCTATAAAGTAAGTCATACAACTTTGATTCAAAACACCATAACTGACATTCAATAGTCGGACCCGAGATTTTTTTTTTTTTTTTTTACAAAAGTGTTACGCGAATCCTTATAGATTCACACGGTAAGCTCTTGCGAGAATCCTTGCGCGAATTAGATTCGGAGATTCGCGTGAATTTCTAGCCCTGTGCTCTATAGGCCAAAGTTAATATCCGATTGACTTTTAATTTATCCACAGTGTTTATGATCAGGAGAAGAAGAATCCTATTGATTTTCAGCAATTTCTGATAATTACTGTCAGAGTTATGGCCCTTGAGCATTAAAAAATATCAGGTGGACGCTCTGGAGGCTAAAGTTAATATCTGATTGACTTTAAATCTATACACAGTGTTTAAGGTCATGAGACCAAGAATCCTATTGATTTTCAGCTATTTCAGAGTTATGGCCATTGATCACGTCAAAAAATCTTATGGACGCTCTAAGTAAAAATTGAAAAAAGTAAAATAAGCGAAAACGCTTGTTAACTGTCCAGACAATTTAGCTGCTGTGGGCGTATGTTTCGTTGCCTGGCAACCTATCTTTATATCTTTATATAACTGAATAAGATAGTTAATTAGGCAATCAGTTTGTTTCAATGAATTTTAAGGGAGGTGGCTCCAATTCAATGAGAAAATATTTGTTTTTTTAATTGCACTATGAACTGTTAAAACTAATGCTCTGAAATTTTCAGGACTCTATCGTTATCACACAAGTTTTTTAAAAATTTGCATTTTGGAACCTGGACCACGCCCATTCCCCATAATCCAGAATGGCAACACTATGCCGTTGAGGAAAAGCGTAAAAAAAACCTGCTTGATAAAATATAGATTGTTATATATCTTAGTAAAGCTAAAACACCAAGGAACATAATTATCTATATTTGAATGTCATAAGCTGTAGTAGAAATAAGTAATTAAAATAAATGTCCAAATAATTTAATATTTTCTCATTGAATTGGAGCCACCCCCCTGAATTACACTTTTTAGTACGGACTGAAATATTTTTTGAAGCATTAAATAATAATAATTAGTCTTTGATTTACACATGTCTCTTGTTATTAAACCACGCAAATAAAAATACACCAACAAACATGATAATGTTGATATCAACTACTGTATTCAAAATCAAATATGAAATAGATAAACAGGTAGGACAAAGTGTAAAGATTTCACAAGGAAAAATGATTAACAGAACAAGAGCACAGAAATGACTCATCATACCCGAGGAAAATTTTTAATGTTGAACAAATTGATTATTTTACTGGGTTATTTGGTTCGAAAATTTCTAAAACCTGACTGCTAGAGAAGCAGATTATTTATGGTAAATAGATGGTCACAATACCTAAGAAATCTAATGAAAATAATTTTAGACTACTTTTGCAGGGATGTTGATATTGTTACATCATAAACGTGTGTTCTAGAGAATAATGATGATATAAGGCAATTTTGGATACACAGCAGAGTAGGCTATACAAAAAGGAGGAAACTTGCTTAGAATTACCAATAAGGAGCTTCATTTCAAGTGGATCAGCTTTGGTGTTTTTGATTGGTTCCAAATTAATCACTTTTCTTCAACATACAGTTTTTCAGTTGTTGCATATTGTTGGTAACACTGTCAGTATCTTGGCTGAATTTCCTGTGAAAGTTACTATCATGTTGTTTTGAAATTTCTGATTATTAGTTTCTGAATTATTCTTCTTGATCACTTCGAAAATTCTGGTGTATGCCCTTGATTGACTTGAAATTTATGCACATCATTCATGTTCTTGAGGTGTATTTATTTTCAACAATTACTTATTATTACTTTCTGATTTTTTTCCCCTGACTTCTTGGTTTTCAGAGATTTCCGATAATTACTGCCACAGTTATGGCCCTTGATCACTTCAACAAACCTTGTGGATGCTCTAGACGCTAAAGTTACTATCCGATTGACTTTAGATTAATACACAGTTTAAGGTCTTGAGACGAACAAGTATATTGAGTTTTAATGAATTTTGATAACTTGGACAGCTAAATCCAGGAAATTAAATGTTTTGTATACTTAACGTTAGATTGGAGGAGAACTCTATCAAAAACAAAAAAGATTTTCTGATAAGTACTTAATGAGTTGTTACTTTTGATCAAATTTTAGTATATTTTAAATTTTTCATTATCAAAAAGTGTTTATGCTCATTATACAAAGGGTTGAACATTTCAATAATTGCTTATAATTCTGTTCCAAATTACTGAGCACTTTTGATCGCTTGCCCTTGGTCTCTTTGAAAAATTTTGCAAAAATTTCAGAGACTGAAGTTAACATCCAGCCAACCTGCAATTTTAATGCAGTTGACGTTCATGAGATAAGGATGTCTTTTGAATTTCAATGATTTTTTTCAGTGTTATTGTCCTTAATTACTTTGAACATTTTTGTAGTCATTAAGTGCTATTGAAAAGGCAATCAAACGTTAACAATTTATGTTGTTTACCTAAATGGGTCCATTGCCATGATCACTGTTTTGTTTCATGTAAATGCTAAGTGTGACAACCTTTGTTGGTGTATGTTTTGTTTCTTGGCTACCTATCTTTTTGTGCACAAATTAAATGCATGTCTTCTGTCACTGCAAAAAAAATCTTATTATTATTGATTTAAGTTGAACATACAAGCTGTATGCTAATGTCACAAATTGATGTTAACAAAATTCAAGATTAGCCAGGCCATATTTATTGATTTCTTATAGATCTGAAATGTTCTGCACAGTTCTCAACACATCTCTGATTCTCTATCTGGATGTTCGCCAATAGAGACATGCCATTCATGTCAAACACCTTCCTTCATCAAGACTTGTTTTGATATTGTGAATTATTTAATACTGAATTATACATAAGCTGGAATATAGATTGAAACATTTGTATGGAATTAGAGCATGCATAGAGGAATCTGGTAGTACAGACAAATCTTAGAACCATTTAAAAGCTTGGTCATTATTGGTAGAATTAAAATATGGAGTTCTATTATATCTTTGCTAAAAGTACTTTGCTTTGCTACCCTACATCTCTTCTTATTCTTACACATAGAAATATGGTGGTATAAACTCACCAAGTTTTTAAAATTTCATTGAGAACTTTGTTCTGTATCACAAAACTGTGGACTGACTCTGAGATATATATATTCTGAACAAAAGGATTCCGCCTTTTACCAGTATTAACAATCCCACAAAGTTTTACAAAATTTATTCTGCATCATGTTCATAAGCCAATAACACACAGATAAGTGCACTTGAAATTTTCAATTTTTAAAAAATAATATTGGTGTTTGACGAGGTTTTTTCTGATGCCAAAACAAGCAATCTCACCAAGTTTTAAAAACTCTTCCTTGATAACTGAAAATAGCACTGTTTATCATGATATTCAATTAAGTATTTATTGATGATAAAACTGTGACCAAATGTTCAATTTGGATTCCCTGATCAAACTCAATACAATAAGTACTGTCAATATTGTGAATTCTGTATATGAAAAGATTTCTAAGCGTATTGAAAGCCTGAGTTGGTCGACATTCATGATTTCCTTCCAAAACTATCTTTGATACTTAAAAAAAACAACATTGTTTACACAATATTGCCATGGGTTATTTGCCCATTAATCGATATTTTGATAAAATATCACAATATTGCCATATCTTAATGTAGATGTTGTAATATTATGGGTTATTGGCTAAATTATTGGCTAAAAGTATTGGTCAATCTGATTAAAACACAGATTCAATTTCGTTTAGTTTTTTGTAGTTCAAAATTCAGTTTTTGCTTGTCTTTACTACACTGAGGATCTGGAAGAATTGTTATTTAACTCTTGTTCTGCTTGAAATGAGGGGTCAGGCAATCAAATGGTATGTCGAGTGTTTGACCTTTTTGGGGCAGAACTGTGGGTCGACATTACCAGTGATAGAAATCAAGACAAAACAGAAGTAGATTTTAAAAAGCATGGCGGTCATTAATTGATTAATCGAATGACTGATGTTATCGGGTCAAATGTGGCTTTTTTGTTACCTGATGTCACAGAAAGTGTGAACTCCCACTATAAGTTGCTAGATTTTCATGTAGTGTAGACCTTCAAAAGTATAAAAAAACAAAACGAAATTAGATTGAATAATGGTTATCTGGTATTTTCGGGACATTGTATGACATGGTGTTCAGTCCATGTATAGCAAAGAAAGTTTATCAGGATTTTTCAGCGTGTCCAACCTGGCCTGGGACAACGAATAGTCAATCAGATGGGACGAAAAACCAAGGTCTCGCATACACGTAAAAGAATCCTTGACAGTTGGATTTTCCTCAAGGCATATGCCCATCTTCATTGGTCCAGTCAGTGCAGAAAAGTAGAATGTTAAACCCCATTTAATTTGATTTCTGTGTAAGTTAGTGACACATATAACTGTCGCTTGGCAACCTTTTTATCTAATTAGGTAGTGTTAATGTCTGTCAAACTTTAGGTCTCTGGGTTGAAAAATGTGCTTGTGGATTTATGTTTTGTTGCCTGTGAATAACCTTTATTTAAATTGTTACAGGAATCAGATTATAGATCTTAATAGATTAAAAAAAGATTATATATGAGAATACCGGTATTAAAGAATTCTTGATTACTCTAATTGTCTTTACAATCAAAAATCATTTATAGATAAGTCTTTGAGTATCATAGGTAAGTTAATTATAAGTCGAAGGATTACGTAAGCTCGCTTGTTTTTCCCTATAAATCAATAGTCATGTGATTTAATATGGCTGACCAAGGTGAAGGTTGTTTTTTCTTAGTCATTGTAATTCCTGGTAGAATCTAATCAATAATGGAAAACCATTTCTCCTCTCTGTCATGGTTGCTTCATTTTTTCTTGTTATCATCTCGGTGATTAAGCAGTCATCTATTTGCACAGATTTTCAATTTGAGAACAAAATCGAGACTCAAAAGGCAGCCATCATGAAGGATTTTTATAATGTGTCGAACTAAAATCATGACAATTGTTAATGGGTAAGGCTAATTTCTTCGTGTATTACATGATATTTTTATCTTTGTAATAGGAACCTGGGTCTGTCAGTATCTGTTCTGTGCAAGAATCTTGTTTCCAAGAGTAGCTAAGAGTTTTTGATAAATGATTAACCTTTAAGAATACGATGGGAATTATTGTAACTTTCATAGGTTAAGTAAATGTTATTGATAATATAATGGAACTGTCTACATCGAAAAAAGTGTCTGTGTATGTATATTTATTAGGATGGAGATTATTGATTTTGTGTTCAGTAACTACTGGTTGTAAATTGGTTTAGCCATGGACCTTTAAGGTCCATCATTTAGCTAATGGTCTCTTGTGGCATTATACTGTGAAAACATGATGTGCATACAATTTTGTTTCTCAGTCTACCAACTTTAAAGTTTTAAATTGTTCTAGTTTGTTATTATGTAACAACAAATGATAACAGACACAGTAACCAAAACTCTCATACTAATCTCAAAACTGGACTTTCATTCAGCATATTTTGGTGATTTTTCTATTGTTAGGACTTTCCAGCTTTGTCATGTCCGTGGTTCAGCCACATGAACAAATAATCAGGAAGCTATGTTGTTTGTCTTATTAGACTTTTAAATAAACTTTTCCATCATATTGGCATTCATTCACATGAATAACACTATTATTATTAAAGCTATGTATTTGTATGGTACTAATATTTCTCCAGCTTCCATTATTTTGGTGGTTTGGCCAAAAGAATAAATCTACTAAAGTATTTCTTCGTTTTGTACACTATCACTCCATTCCTTTCTATCTAGTCAGGGTAACACCACATTCCCAAGAGTTTAAAGTTTGCCTTCTGCACATTCCTTTGTGGTTTGAATATGCCATTATAATATACAAACCCAACAATACATTCTTTCCATATAGAAAAGAAAGCACTATATGATTGCTTGCTATTAATGAAATATCCCTAGTATTTCTCAACCACCTATGGCATTTGATATTTTCAAACCATTTTATCCACAAATCAAATCATCAGTTTACACCCACAGCCTTAGTTCAAGTTTAGAAGGAGGAAATACATTTAAATTTCTCAGTTTTATAAATATTTAAATAGAAACACTGGGGAAACTTATTGAACCTTATCTATTTGCATATTTTAGGAAGAAAATTGTTGCATTTATAGTCATATCTAGGAAATACATTTAGGAACTTTAAGCTACTATCAGTTTTCATTTAAACTAGGTCAGTTGTTAAGTCTTACTTTGCTGTTAGTGTTACTCGATTTTGATAATGTTTAAGTTTTTGCATCTATGGGTATGTATTTTATTATAAAGGACTTGCTAAAGTTTTAAAGGGGCATACCATGGGAATGGGAGTCAATAACTTGCTAACAAATTGTTGTACTTTTCTGCTTGACTGTTGTGTCACTGAAATCATAATATCTTACAAATTTATAATAAAAGATACAGTATTCTTCAAACCAAGCACATTTTGAAAGATACACAGATGCCATTGTAAATGATATGCAGACAGGTTAATGAACATGCTGGCTGTAATCGCAAATTAGAACAAACTGATGAAATTCAACACTAATTTAATTTATTATTGGCTTATAATACAACTTTTGTATTTCCAGATAGTTAAAAAAATATCATGTACCTTCAAATAGTGGGAGGAATAATTGACCTTATTATACCCTAGAGAACATATTTTGAATGATTATTCAGTATCCACTGTGTTAAATAATAATATCTATAGTCAACCACCTGTAAATTGACACACAATTTATACAAGTTCAAACAATCCTTAACTGTAATGAAATACATAGGATATATATATATATGGTATTTTGGATATAAGTAGTATGTAGTAGTCAAACAAGAATAATGTCATATAGGTTGTTGACGTAAACAAAAGGGTACGATATGAAAGCTTTTGAAACCTTCAAATGTAAATCAGAAACAATATGTTGTATGAAATGTTTCTCAACTAAATAATCCTTTATTTTAGAACAAATTATATATGTTCACAGAATCACACCAAAGGAAACAGAGATTTAAACCACCCCTGTCCTAATTGACATCCTTATAGTGACAAATGTGTGACAAACCATGTTATGGCTGCACGACATAGGTTTTGTCCTTGCTAACACACGTTGCTCAGAACTTTCTATCTTAATTTTATTCATGTCTTTACACTTTCCATTGGGTTTATATATGCACATCCAAATCCAAATTACAGACCTTACTATTCTTTTCATGAAATGCACTTTTTCTATACTCTTACAGTAATGTCATGTATGTAGTACATACATGTATGTATTGAATTGGTAACTATTACTGATCATTACCCGTCTTCATTAGCCCAGTTTAGGAGCAGAACAGTAGGATGTTAATCCCCATTTCATTTCATTTTTATCATTATTTGATAAAGGTATCGGTTATGATATTGATATTACACCATGAGTAGTAAATCCATAATAGTGGAAAGGGAGAGAGAAATGGGGTTTAACGTCCACTCAACACAACTAGGTCATTTCGGGACTAACATATGGTTTAATTTTATTTCCATATTTCGCTTGCGCGTAGGGGTCTTTAGCAGTGGGAAACCCACGAGATTGAAAAGGCGCCCCTATCTCCATGCCACATACGCTCACACCAGGGCTTGAAACCACAGCCGCAAGCCGGAGGTGGCCGGCCGGCCAGCTAGAGGTCTAAGCACAGCACTTTAGACCACTAGGCCATTCCCCCCCCCCCCCAATAATAGTGGTGTGTTATTCTAAATGTTATAGCATAACTTCTAAATGTCATTTAAGCATAACTATGTGCGTGCTTCGTGTATACTCATATAATCCAAATCTTGATATATTTAGAGTAACTTTATACCTAGCTTTACTTCAAGATTATAAAACTAGTATCTTCACATTTATGTACTAGATACTTAGATGAAAATATTAATTAAAAAGATACAAAGAATTTGTTCTAAAATTTAAATCGTCACACATATTATTAAAAATTATGGAGGAAATATTTCAAATTATGTAAAATACTATTTGAACCTGCTAAGTCGTACCTACAAGTCCATTCTTTAATCTCTCTTCATTTAAATTCAAGTTAATATATCAAATTTATTATATCTCTAATTGCAGGGTTCAACTGACAGTTCAACAGGCTTTAAGATGGGCAATTCCAGCTCATCGGAAAACAATGAACCACCAGTACACTACAGCGCACAATATGGAGTGGCATTTGGAACAGATTATCGCAAAAAGAAAGAAACTGTTACTGAAGGGGTCCGTCTGCGTTCAAAACGACGCAACCGACAGCCGTCAGTTCAGTCGGACAAAGATTCAGCGATAGGTGTTTCATCAGAGTTAGGTCAATCATTCTACAGTGATGCAGGATTTAACCGCGACTCCTTCTATTCTACAGGCACCACAGAAAGTGGCTTTGAAAATATGCAAGAATCTTACGATGAATCAACATGTGAGGGTTGTTCACGGAGCAGAGTGCCATCTTTAAAAGGAACATACAGTCCCAGAAGTTATAACGATCGTCATGGTAAATACATACATGAACATACCGCTATGCCCCAACCCCCAACCACGTCTTCTCAATCTGTAAATAATAAAACTAGTGTATTATCATGTACGATAGATGAAGAAAACTCTCCTTCACACTCCAACTCTCTACCTCAAACTGTTATAGAAGCAGAGAGTTCACCTAGTTCTCTTCCTTCAGAATCTGATTCAAACTGGGATAAACATGATGATAAAAACATGCTGCATTTAGACTATGATCCATCTTTAGATCAATCTGAATCATTAGGCAAATTTAGTGGTTGTGCAAGTAGTTTAGACTCTAGTAGTTGGGATGGAGATGATAAAAATTCTCCAATACCCAGAAAACATGGACCATCAGATACACAATTTCGACAATCTTTAATGAACAGGTTAAAAGAATGGTCCAATCGCTCTTTTGATTTTGTTTCCCGTTCTCCTACACCTGAAGTTGAGTTTCCAGAAGGTTTAATGAGACGAAGTAGGTCTTTAGATCGGCAAATGTCACTAATAACGACTCCAGATTGTGCTTTATTTGAAAACGAAACTTTGGGAGGAAAAACGACTGAAAATTTAGAACACATTGAAGATGAACTTCATGGTATTCAGGATGAGTTTGAAGAAATCACCTCTCAAATAAATGCTTTAATTAATCGTAGCAATAGTCAGGAGGGCGTTGCAGAATCAGATGGACCTATAACATTCAGAGCTCAGAGCCCTGTAGCTGAACAAGCTTGTTATTTAGTTGATAAAGTGCGACAACATTTAGAACAATCCAATAGTCTTCCATTAACTGATTCTGTTAGTAGTTCACGAGCCAGTAGTGTAGAACTTTCTTGGGATTTAGATGTCGATGATGATATTGTGAAACCTCGTCATCGGCGTTTACTGCAAACAGCCAATAATTCAGCAGAGAATTCTGAGCCTAGTAGTGGTGAACATAGTGAGAAGAACTCTCCCTATAGAAAGGCCAGACATTCACCTAGAAGAATTCTTCTTTCTGATGGGGTGTCTTCTAAAGCAGGAGACAATTCTGAAGTGTCTTTGGATAGTATTGATGAAACTGCTGAATCTCAACCAAAATCTGCTATTAAAATTAACAGTAAGTCATAATATTGATACAATGATTTCTTTTGGCTTAGTTTTCGGAAGATAGTAATTTGAACACAAAAACTTTGCACACATATCAACAGCATGTCTGCTAAGTAGAAAATGGATGAATAATACCCAGTAGCGGATTATCATTGAGGCGGATGAGGCTGCAGCCTCAGGCCCAAAGATTTTGTAAAAAAAACTTTTTTTTAGACTTGTCGGATACGATTAAAACCGCATAGACAATAAATGTTAGGTGGTGGGGTTTAGGCCCAACTGGAATCAACATAGGCCCTGTCCCGAAATTAATTAGGCCCACGACATTTTAATTAGGCCCTCCTGCAACTGCCGCCTAGGCCTTGGTGGAGCTTAATCCGCCACTGATAATACCTATTTGCAAAGAAACAAATATTAACGAAACTTAGACACCTCTAAACCTAGTAAATGCATCTAGTTTTCAACATGCATATTGTGATGCTTTGATAACAAAACACAATACATGAACTTATCAACAATGCTAGTATTGCCATATGCCATATATTTGTAATCTGAGACTTCTGCATTCTTCTTTACACAACAATAACCAGCTGACAATATGTGGAAGAATGACATGATTTTATACTACTAATACAAATGTTTATATATTGATACCGTTAACAACACTTATTACCTCACAATTATATTACCTCACAATTATATTACATCACAATTATATTACATCACTCACAATTATATTACATCACAATGCCAGATATCTCTGAATGTAAACTTATGCTTCTTATCAATGTAAGTAGTTTGAACTGATTCATAGTTCTACAACTGTTGACTAATGATGTAAATCTAAATATACGAATCTAAACAGGTATCTACTATTACTACTAAACAGTCAGGATAATATATTGACTATATAATCTGGTCAAATAATTATTAAAATTTCAATCTAGATAGACAATTCTTTATGTAGATCTGTTCCTCATTCTTACTACCATAATAATTTCCATGGTAAAGTTTCAAATTAAGTTATAAATTTTGAAGTACAGTGTATATCTGTTTTAGTAATTATGTGAATGAAAAATGCTTTTATTATAAAGAGCCCATGAATTATACCTTGACATGGTGAGATAGCGGAAAACTTCTGCTAAGTACTGAATGTGTAAAAAACATTTAGCTTATGTCTGGTAGTTTACGGAGACAAATTAATTGTATATGTACTTCCAAAATATGTAAATAAATCTAGCATAGTTACAAAACTAGTTTATTTAATGTGGGGAGAAATTACACCAGTTACTGGTTAAGTTAGCGTACTCAACAAATTTGTTAAGACATGTTGTTTCAATTATGATTTAAATGCATTTTATCAAAGTTGACTGGAAATACTGGTACTTGTATACTTTGCTGAATTGCAGACAACAATAGCCTATACTAAGTGGTTGTCAAGTTTGTGTAAAATGCACGTTTCAGGATAAAGTTCAGGATTTCTGAGTCTTTAAATGACCTTGAAGATGACATTTTATAAACCACCAGACTGCAGCTAGTCTTGTGGTATAATTAGAACAGGTGTAGCCTACAGTAAAATCTGAAACAAACATTAAACAGAACAGCCATTTACACAAGGGTTTTCCCAATATTAGAATAGCTGTGCATGAAAATCTGAAACATATTGTTTAAACAGGACATCCATTTAAACAATAACAGTACCTGCCTATCTAGTATAGAGGACTTTTCTACCTAATACTAGGGGTGGGCAATTGGAGGTCGAATTTTGGGAACGAATGTTTTCTAAGGCGATTTTGGCTGCTAAATTCGAATCTGGTGAAATATTTGTTCAGTGACGTCATTTTGAGCTGGTTCCGTGGCCATTTTCAAAATGACTTTTTTTCATAGGATGTTATCAAATCATAAATGGGAGTGCAATTTTAGAATCCACAGTCTTGAAAACATATATTTTAACATATTAGTTTCAATATTGTCTCGCTTTTATGAGAAAAAAGTCATTTTTGGGCCGCCATTTTAAAAACCACGGAACCAGCTCAAAACGACGTCACAGAACAAAAATTTCACCAGATTCTGATTCAGCAGCCTCCGACCTCCATTTGCCCACCCCTACTAATACATTGTCTTCTGATTGTTACTGTAGCCTATGTATACAATAGTATACATGTAAGAGGAAAACAATATGCTAGTACAAAAATTACATTGGGTCTTAAGCATGTTTCATATTTCATTATTGTTTTGCAAGAATGTTAATTAAAATTTTAAAATGTAAAATAATTTGAGTTTGTTGCATATAAAAAGGTTAGGAGAAAGAAGAAACCTATTGATTCTCAACAATTTTTGAAAACTGGACTTACTAATCACTTGTACTTTAATGTTTAAGATTAATAATTGTTAGCATCACAAAGAACTTGAAGCAAATCAAATATTATTTATTTCTTGTAGTTACTTCATTGTATATTATGAGCTAATGTGACAACATTTGTTTGACTGCATAGGTTTCATTGTTTGGCAACCTATCTTTACATGTGCTATTTTTACCATAAACCAATTTTATCATTGGAAACATTAGCTTATGTGATGTCCATAATTCTCTTCCATATTCATTAAATCATAAAATACTTACATTTCAAATGAATATTTAAATACACAGATTATCTTGGTTCTTCTGACCTGCAAACAAGTGATGATTCAAGACATTTTTGGATGGAATTTGACAACTTCTTTATTTCTGCCATGATTCAAATATCTATTGTAAGCTTAACTAAACATCTTCATGGTATACAGTAGTATACACCATTTTCAGAAGTCCTGCATCTACAACAACTCCTAATATCCTTTAACCAAAATACTTATTAAATCATCTTTGTATTTTTTTAAACAGAAAAGATGAATATAGGTGAAGCTTTAGATTTAGAAGAATATTCTGATAAAGAATGGAAGGGTGATACAGATAGAGCTAAAACAATAAAACAGGTACATGTTATTTGTTTTATGGTCAGAATTCAGATAGTATTAATATTATTGGTAGGTTTATTTACATCTTAGAAAGAGGTACCACTATTACAAATTCAGTGTAGTTAAAACTTCTAGTCATTTGGTTGGGATGAAAAAAGGGGTCCTCTGTTCAAATAAAAGAACTCTTTCTTAACAGTTTAATTTAAAATTAGAGAAGGTACGAAGCCTGTCTTCATTAGATTGGATTGAACAGAACAGAAAGACTTTAATCCCCATTTTGTTTCATTTCATTTAATTAAAAAAAAATGCTTTTATCTTTCTATTATAATAGCCAAAAGCAACAAAATAGCTCCTAAAATGAAGTGAGATTACATTGTCATTTTTTTTTGTTTCTAAAAAAAAGAAGAAAATTATGGATATGAACTATAAATTATACTTGTCTCTTTTTCATTGTTTTAGGGTTATAAAGAAGTTATAAAGACCATGAAGTGTAAACATTTACGACAAATCCGGGGAGATAACTATTGTGCTATACGAGGCTCTTTATATCAAATGTTAACTACAGGTAGTGCTAGTATTGAACAATGGCCGAGTGTAATGAATATTATAGACAAATTAAAAGAACTTTATGAAGATCCCACCACTGGACTTGCTAACTGGACATTTGGTAATCGGTTTCCAGTTGATACTGATAAATTATCAATGATATGCAAATGTGTCTTGACCCTTTACTCCACAGTAAGTAATTCGTTTGATTCTAAAATTACACTGGACACGAATACCAGATTTTGCATACTTTGTTAGTTTGAATGTAGTTTTCAAGGTTTTGGGGTCTGATTTCACCTATACAACTTCACGTACACTTCATGAAAAAGGCCCCCATTAGTTAATTTCCACAATGAAGTTGCATTTAAAGCTAGAATTTTGAAACCCTTGTTAACTAAAAAAGGGTGAATCCCTGGAAGAAATAACGTCAAAATATTGTTTGATATTTATAAAGTTATGATGGGTTGGAATTTCACATCATTTGTCATCCTTTGCAAATGGCATATTGCCAAACAGCCCAAAACCAAAACAACGAAATTCATTTTGGTGAAAACAGTGCCAGTGACAAATCTGTTTTTTGTAATTGGTATCTGTACGTTTGGATAAGATTTTTGTTTCTTTCTATTTCGTCTAAGTAAATGTTTCATAAAGCCTGTCATTGAGTCAACAAGGAGTAGGGTCGCCTGTCCAGCCTAGTGGTTTTCTCCCACTGCTTAAGACCCCTACACTCAAGTGAATTATTGAAATAAAATTAAACCATATATTAGTTCTAAGTTACCTAGTTTGTGTCGAGTGGAGGTTAAACCCTATTTCTCTCTCTATTTCACAAAATATGTAATGGGTTAAAGGCCCACAAAATAGTATTACTAGTAATAGGGGCTTGTGGTTTAACACCTGCTTCCACAAGACTGGTATAGCAGATGGGCTCACATAACAAAACTATGTCCTTCTACTGGTCCAATTGAAACTTGCATTCATGAACCATTATTTAATTTGCCAAAAAAGGATTACAACACAATTTGTTGTGGTAAATATTGGACATTTATGGTTTGTTAAATGTATTAAAGTAGATCCAATAAAACGGATATGAGGGTTAAACTTAGAACATTAATTGGATTGAAAAAACAAGAACTAAATGGAAAAAGTGACGAGGTGGCAACTTGAACCCTTGTATAGAGAGCGAAACAGTCCCGTTTTGTGGACCCCATTAGACAATCCTGAGATTTGTTAATAGTGACAACCCTTGATGACTGCCCCAATGACTTAGCGGTTGTGGGCGTATGTTTCGTTGCCTGGCAATCGATCTTTATTATAACTGAGTATTTCTTATTTTTCAGGTTGAATTAGTCAATAAAATTGATTCTTATGATGAAAAAGTGAAACAAACTTTAAATTCGCTGAATTCTCATCCTGATACTGATGTTGAACTGATGGAAGGCGTTAAACTGCTGATGTTGGTTAAAGCAGTAGAATTATTTAAAGACAATCAAAAAGGAAAAGATCTTCCTATATTTGCGTGTTTAATGTTTGCTAGAGATACATCAGAAACACTCAGCAGTTTTGTAGCCAATCATCTAAACCCTGTTGGTGATAGTGGAGGATTAGAACAGGTAGGAATTTTTATACGCCTACATTTTCTTATGGATGTATATTGTTGCCACCCTTGTCCGTCCGTCCACAATTGTTTGTGGACTCTCTACAGATCACAATTCTTATCCAATTTTGAGGAAACTTGAAATATAGGTTTATCCCTAACAGATCTCGGCTGCTTACAATATTGGCATGTATCGGATTGTAACTTCATGGATTATGGTTAAACTTGACATGCATGTTTATAACCCAAAGATCTTGCTTTCTTTCGATATTTGTGGCCATCGGAAAGTAATACGCCCTCATTGAAATGTGGTTGTATATTGTCGATGCCCCTGTCCGTCTGTCGGTCAACAATTGCTTGTTGACGCTCTAGTGGCTAAAGTTAATATCCGTTTGACTTTAAATTGATACAGTGTTTAAGGTCATGAGACAAAGAATCCTATTGAAGAATCCTATTGAAGAATCCTATTGATTTTCAACGATATCCAATAATAACTGTCAGAGTTATGGCCCTTGATCACTTCAAAAAAATCTTGTGGATACTCTGGAGGCTAAAGTTAATACCTAATTGACTTTAAATTTATACACAGCTTGTACTCGAATAGTATAAAAATATGGTGTATCAAGGTTGAGGATCACAATTTTAATCCAATTTTGATGAAACTTGGAATGCATGTTTATAACCAAAAAATCTTGGTTCCGTTTGATATTTGCGCATATAGAATTGAAGCTTCTTGAATCATAGCCCTTGATAGTAGGAAAAATCACTTTCTTGTTAGCTTGTTCTCTATTATTCTCTTGAAAATGTAGGTGTATCCTGCCTGGCAGCTGCTGGTTTCCTATCATATTGTGTTGATGTCTAGAAAGTTAAATTTTGCTTGTAAATCAGTGGGATTACAATCTAGAATTACCTTTTTTGCAGAAACATTGTTAAGAAGTGTATTAGGTTTTGGCGGGAAATATTTTGTCATTCAAACAACCTTAAATTCACAATTCTTCCAGCATTATATTTCAGAGACTATATTTTATTTATAAAGCCTTAGGACTAAAACAATTTTTGACTTAAACTAATTGTTATGATTGTATTTTTCAGGTTGAAATGTGTTTATTGGGTCAGACAATAGGAACAGTGATATCTGTTGCCCGTCTGGCACAGTTTGGAGCAGAAGACTTTTTATGTAAATTTCCCGATGATTCACCATCTGATTGGTCAATAATATCTTTAATAGCAGAAGATGACAGACATTACAATGTGCCTATCCCCTAATTTAATAGTGATAATATTTATAAACATTAGTTGTACATATATATTAGATAATTTTTTTAACAGAATATATATATATGTACAGTATTTTTATCTTGTTATATGTAACTGTTGTTGGAAATCAAGGGAAAACCTAAAATACCGGTAAGTCAGATTAACAATTCATCCAAGATAATAATATGCATTAATAAAAATTATTATTTATACTCAGCTAACATAAAGGATATTCATATTTTATAACACTACATTTGACATTTCATGCATCTGTTTCATTATTCAAACAAATCATATGGCATAAACTGGCCAATATTTTTTTCTGTGAAAATTTTAAAGGCTATCAAAATATGTAATTGCCAGGAAAAAGCTGTTGATCAGATTTTGAATAATTTATTACATGGTGGTGCAATTAACTTTTTCGTACTGTTCAGTTTTCTGGACATTTCGCTCCTTGTTGGATTTTAACAATCAAGGGATTTGATAGTTTAAATTTTTTTATAAAATCTTTTAATAAACATTTTACAGGCCTAAAAAGTTCTGGAAAGTGATTTGGAAAAAGCATTTATAAAATAATACACTGCACACTTTTAGTAATTGTATGAACAAAATGCTCTTCATGACCCAATAATTAATAATTAACGTAAAGAAACACATTTGAATTTTTTCAGACAATATCAATTTTTTCACTGTCCATTCCGTGCTTAATGTATTCAAATTGAATATTTAACATTTAATTAACAAAACACAATCAAAATATCAAAGGTCGATAATCTCCTGGCTTTGATTCATTTTAAGCAGAGTTACATTAATTAATTTTGGCTAAGATTGCATGTGGCGCTAGCTTATTTTGACTACGGTACATCAAAAGAATTGAACCATTCTTGGACCAATCCTATTAAAGGATCACAATACAGAAGGCCTAATTCCAAAGGAATTAAAAATCACTCAAATGATGATCAGGGATTAACATATAAATTTAGAATCTGATATTCAATTCGTAATGGTTCCTGTATTTGTGAAATGTGTCATTTGAATGGCTGTACCACATAGTTTGTAAAAGTAGTATTTTAAGACTTTTTTATTGGTGTAATTTTCGTTTACCTTGCACTTTCGTTATCCCAATGCAATTTTTTGTTTAATTTTATTAAATTTGTTTATTTGGCAAGGTTTGTCATGAAGGGCAAATATTGTTTTGTTTTCATTTCACCCATTTTTATTCTGTTTTTCATGTAAATAGCTTTTTAAATTATTAGACTTTATTTTCATATGTGTAGATAATGGGAGATATTTCATTTTATTTAATATATTTTTGTCATTCCCAGGTATTATTTTTTTTTTATAGATTATTTGAAAACCATGTAGATATGCAAATATATAGACTATATTTGTAAATATATTTTATATGTAGTCCGATGCTATATTATTTTTTTCCATTTTTAGTCAGAATCTCTAGTTTTTGAACACTTCATTCTGCCATCAAACAATGATTCACTATCAAATTAGAACCCAGAATTGATTATTAACAGGATGGGTGGTGGCAGAGTGAATAGTTTAATTGTTAAATACCCGCCCAGTCTATTTTTGGGGGCAAATATTTTTTTTTTTTTACGCCAAATTTTCATTTAGCTTTTGACTTAAATGAATGCTTCAATATCAACATTCTTTATAGGGTAATAAAGTGAAGAATTTTCCCTTGATTTCTTATGGCATGCAACATTTTTAATGTGGGCATTATGATAGATAACAAATATTATAGTAGTGATAATCACTTGTACATTAGGGACCATAAATTACTATAACATACAAGTAGTATTATACTTAATAATCATGTCAGTTGGTGCTGTTATTAATAATTTAGATGATAGTTGATCTTTAGCCATGGGTAAAAGTGCCATATATTTCATTTCATTTAAGATTTTGGTTTCTTTATCATTTCAATTGATATATTCATAGATCTGGAAATTAACCCAGAATTTTCATATTGTAAATTATGGTTAAGTGGAAATTTTTTATTATTTTATAGATTCTCATTTTACCTTAATTTTCACTTGTTAGTGCTTACTTCCCGATGTGCAATAGAATATATGATATTACATTCAACTGTATTGAGAACCAAGAACTATTCACTAAATGTTTATCTATGCACTTTGTATTTGTAGTGATATAATGTAAATAACAGTACCGGTACATAAATACAATTCGGACATAGTAATTTATTTGTACCAGCGCCAAATACATGTATAATTATTGTAATCCCACATCCATTTGTTTTCAGTCACTCAATAAAAATTAAAGTAATATTGTTAATTATTGTAATCAATTATTTTTGTCTACTAGCAAATGAATTTAGGCCCTTGATATTGTGTTTTTTGGCGAGGTAGGCTCAAGTAGTTTGAATTTAGATTAGTAGGTATTTGGATGTAGGTTGCTTGTAAATTGTAATATATATCAGTACAATACGGACTGTTATACTGTATTTCCACAATGAATTTTATGTACATAGGAAATGAACTATAGGCTCATACCATTTAAATAAACTCAAAACAAAATTATAATCTCTTAATTAGCGAGCTATGTAGTTTGACCAAACACTGTCTTTTTTCAAAGTGGTAAGTTTTATTCTGGGACTAATGTAAACAATCTGGAAATAAATCTCTCCTAAAATTAGATAGAAACATTAATCCAAATGATTATGCCAAGTGTGTGATAGGGTGTGATTCCATATAACTCTAGAGCTATTCAGCCTGTGTGATGGAAGTTGTTTTAATCCAGTAATAAAACTGATCAAATATAATTGGTGTTTTTTTAATTCTGCAGTACCTGCAGAGGTGCCAGATCAGTACGGGTAAGTGAGAGCAGCTTTTCACGAATATGGATTGGGGGGGGGGGGGTCTTATCTGGCTGACTTTTTTTGACAATTGAATCAAGTTGTGTACTAATTGAATCAAGTTTTGTAATATAGTCATATAAGCACCTGGTGCCTAGTCCAGGGTAACAAGATAACAGTGATGTTGATGTCCTTGCTGCAATCCCCAATGAAATGAGGTTTAACGTCCTAAAATAGATGACACATAAATAACATGATCAAACTTTGTCATGGTTTTGATGTAGTAGTGACACTTCAGTTTTACCACTTTCCCTCAATTATAATCAAATTTATCATGTCCCAAACAATCGACCAATAAAGCAGTAGTAAGAAGTTTTACTTTATATTTTAATCCCTTCAAATGCCTGTGCTACAGACGTCCCACCATATTTGGTCTTAATCCGCGACCCGGCGCTGTACGGCTAGCTCTGTTTACATCTTGTGACCTTTGATAAAATTTGCAGTAACCCTTTGGACATTTTACCAAAATTCTTTATCCTAAGCGGATATTTTCATGGAGGAAAACTATCGCCACTCGCCAGTGCGCTTTTCATGCCAGCTGTGGAAGGTGTTTAACCATGACTTGCTTTTCCCACACTCCGGGAATGTTTCTATTGCCGACTTTTGAGTTTCTAATATAGGCTAATAGAATATCTATGGATTCCCAATGACAGAAATAAGTTCTTAAGCTTTGTTTTTTTCCGGTTTTCTTTAGACCGTCTAAAGATTGCCGTATTTTAATGATCAGAAGCTGTACAATATGTAAGTCCTTGGTGCGTATGACCTCCAAGCTTTTGTAGCGTAGCGTAATATATTGTAAAAACACCCGTCTCTTGTTGGTAGAATATTTATATGGGCTAATTGAAGACTGGCATACACCATACAGGTCGATGTGCTATGGGATCTTTCACTTGCACACGGGAGCTCTTTTTTTCGTCCCATACGAACAACTAGACAGCTGTCCTTGTCACCCCCCCCCCCCGCCGTTCTGCATTACAACAAGGGGAAACAACTTCGTAAAATCGAGATGAACTTTCGTGGCCAATGCAGGGATCAAACACTCGACCTACATGGCTAACGAGCCACGTGATCCACCTATTAATTAATGCCTCCCTCTCGACCATTAAACAATGTATTATAGTGATAATCTCTGAAATCAGATCCCCTGTGACCAAAATGTGTGGAAGTTTCATATGGAGTCATATTTATGATTTGCAGACTGTAATTGCTAAATAAATAGCCCTTGAATAGACTAGAAATACCGTTAGTAGGCCCTATCTAGGCTAGGCTACCATCGTTATCGATCATACGAGTTTTATCTCCGTATACCTTCGCCGCGCCGCAAACGCCAGTTGTCTTCACAACCCACGCTAATGAAGACGGACATACGTCTTTGTACAGAAAACAAGGGACTTCCACACCAGAAAGAAAGCTCAAATGTCATAATTATTCTACGGCAATTTGATTTTCAAAATGTTTTATGAGAGCCGCCCCGCCCGTTTCGCGTGGGCTTTTGATTCTCCTCTTCTTTCTAATGTCAACTTTTGACTAGGCTAGATCTTCCTCGACAAATTTTCCCAAATCAATTTTATTCGACTGACATATTACGGAAATAAATTAAGACTTATTATTTTAGCGTTTTCGGAGATTCTATTCCAACAACCTGACGTCAACTGGCAGACTCAGTGCCGGATTAAGGCTCTGCTGGCCCTAAGGCACATTTTGATAGGTGGCCTGAAATACAGGTATGTTGGCCTCACTGACAAAAGAAATTAAGTTAAATTTAGCAACAGAGAATTTATTACAAACAAATTCAGGAGATTGACAGCTGGGTCGTATCTAGCGGGGGTGTTTCCAGCAGTGTTATTTTTCCAAATGTTCTTAGGGCGGGCCAGACATGGTGCCGCCCCAATTGGAGAAGTGCCGCCCCAATTGGAGAAATGTCCCTCCTATCACCCTTTCAGTTCAGCGCTTGCCTCACCACATGATATAAGAGGGTTCGTTTTAGTCGCCCTATCCACACTTGTTTGGGCCTTATCGGTCTTTGGGGCGCCGCCGCCAAGTGACATTATTAGAGATTCTCGTTCTGGTCGCTCTAGTTCTGGTCGCTCTATCCACATGGCCGTATTAGTGTGTCGGACTAGTTCTAAGGTAGAGGACAAGAAACTTCTCATTTTGATGTGTTTAACACCAAAACTAGAAATAGCGCCGCCAAAATTGACACACGGGATCAATTGCTAGCCACTTGGGTTGCGGCTCCAAGTGCGTGAAAAACGCGTTTACGGCAGTCTAATTTTCAGGGGGGGGGGGGCTTCCCAGACACCCCTTCTTCTAAGCGCTGCAACAGGCACTCGCTGGACCTATGCTTTGCCATTCGCCGCTCCGCGACATTATATTGACGCCCCCACTAACCTGCTGCACCCTGATTGATTACGACTTTGCGTGCTTTTGTGACTGCGAATTCGTCAGTTGGTTTTTTAAAGTCAATTTTATGAAATAAATCACTTTCAATCTGTTTCAATGCAGAGAAGTGCCAGTATACCAAAACGTTTTAGACCCATCGTATAATGTGAAATACATCTAATGTCAATTGCGAAATCAATGAAATTTTTAAAAAAAATATGAAATTACTTACGAGATTCTTTCCCACAACAAATGTAAACAAACCTCACGAATGTAAAGGGACGAAACATAATGGCTAGACTGGTGGCCAGTCTCCTCCACACACACAAAATTGGCCAGTCCTCTCCAAAAAAAAAAAGCCGAAAAAAAACGTAATCTCTAGAGACTGGGCAAATAGAGCTTCATTCTCATCTAGTAGGTCAACCTGCATTATGTAGGTCGTGTGACGTCGTGCACGTGATCACGACATATCTAACAACAACGTGACGTCAACCCTCAGGCGGTCTAAGCATGACTGCTTTGTACTCCAGTCGAGACGCATGATTCATGTCACGTGACTCGGGGCTTGCTTGATAACTGTCAATCATTCCAAATAAGGAACAACGTAAAACATGACAGGAACGCCCATTTTATTGTGAAGCTCGCAAATTGTCCAGTCTCTGGTGCTGGTTACAGATTTACTCAATTTTTTTTTTATACAAGTGGAAAAGAAAGTGTTGGTTTACTAAAAATTAATACTTTTATATTAATCGAAATGTAAAATAAATAGAAGAGACTGGGCCAGTCTGGGCCAGTCTACATAATGGCAACCCTTTGTTAAAGTATGAAAAGCTTTTCAGGACAAACGCGTAGATAAAGAAGGGTGCAATTTATTTACATAAAAATAAAGGCAAGCATTTTTGTCACCACCTGATAATTATCAAAAAAGTTTTACTTCATTATTTTGTGGCCTGGATTTTTGGCTGGCCCTAAGGCACGTGCCTATTTTGCCTTATGGTTAATCCAGCACTGGGCAGACTATCGCCATAGAAGAGACGATCACTGTCAAGGTTGGTCGCATGATTTAGGTTACGTCTTTTTTGTAAATCATTTTTGGTGAAGCCTGTACCATTACCCGGGACTGTACAGTGCAGTGGACGCTTACGACTGCCCCCCCCCCCCCCGATCCCTTCACTTTATTTGTTGTTTAATTTTTGCAATGTCTATTTCCTGTCTTGTCCGCAGGTTTATCTTGTAGATTTTTGATTTGCATGCAGTGCGGTCCTCTTGCACTTACTATAATAGAGAACTTGCTAAAAAATATAAGCGATTTTCCGTACAATCAACGCCGGATTAACCATTGTGAGGGCCCTGGGGCCTGGGACATGTGGGGGCCCCTGATCACCGACCGAGAGCGCCGAAGGCGCGAAGCCCGCCAAGGGGGATCTAGGTCAGGGCCGTATGTAGGATTGTAAAAGTGGGGGTGCAGCAGAATGTTGGGGACGCCAATATAATGCCCAAACATTTTGCAAATTAGACTGTCACAAACGCGTTTTTCACCCACTTGGAGCTACAATTAACGTCGCTCCCGTGTGTCAATTTCGGGAGCGCTATTTTTCATGTTAAGCACACCAAAATGAGAAACTCTTTATCCTCTAAACTAGAACTAGTCTGAAACACCATAAGGCGACGTGGATAGGGTGACCAGAACGAAAATCATGTAATTTGGTGGCGGCGCCACCAAAGACCAACAAGATCCTGTCAATTTGAATAAGGGCGACCAAAAACGAACCCTTTAATGTCATGCGGTGGGTCAGACGCCGACCCAGAAAGAGGTGATCGGAGAAGCCCTTCGCCTTTGGGGTTGGCACCCTTGTCTGAGGTCCTCCCTAAGACGGAATATTTTGAAAAATAACGATGCAGGTAACACGCTTTTCTGCCATTGGGGTGATATCTGAGTGGCAATTTTGTATAACAAAATACACCTTGGGGCACTGGTCTCAAATTCCAGATGAAAACTGGCGGATTTAAGTCGTTTGAAAACGTATCATTAATACCGAAGTAGTGGCTCGGCCCTTGACTCAAATATTTTAAGGGATTTTAACACATAATTAAGCAGTTTTATTCCCAAAACAAATATCGGGATCAGCCCTTTAATGTAATTGGTGTATCGCTAAACAAATGTAGACACCAACACGTGTTACAACGTCCATGTATTGTTTGATATAATAATATGTATATATCACACATTACACACTATCATTCAACTGAATAGGGAAACACCGCAACACACTAACAAGGTACAGTCAATTTCTTTATTTCATTATAAAGTACAATCACGCATCTCTCTTCTAATAATAATAATAATAATGATCGCGTCATTTTACAAGGCCTTTTTCCAATTTGGCCCTTGACACAGATCGTGCGAATGATTTCGATCATTACTGCAGGAAGAAACCGAAAAATTCGGAGGAAACCTGCCTGATCGGACGGGAGACCGAATATCCCTCTCACTTACAACGATAAAATTCATGCCCTGGGCTGGGATTGAACCCTCGTTGCATTCGTAAGAAGTCGCCTCTCTATCGCCACGGCTATCCGACCATGTGGGGGTTGGGATGGCCTAATGTCCTAGAGTGCCGCGCGTCGACCTCTAGCTGGCCGGTCACCTCTGGCTTGCGGCTGTGGTTTTGAGCCCTAGTGTGAGCGTATGTGACATGGAGATAGGGGCGCCTTCTCAACCTCGTGGGTTTCCTCCGGGCACTCCGGTTTCCTCCTACTGCTAAAGACCCCTACGCGCTAGCGAATTATTGAAATAAAAATTGAAAAACCATACGTTAGTCCCAAAATGACCCAGTTTGTGTCGAGTTGACGATTAACCCAACTCTCTCTCTTCTCTTTTTTTCTTAGAATTTGTATTAATTAAAGCCATTTTAACTATACGTACATTTAATATAAATAAACCTGTAGCGTTGCCTTAAATCACTTTATATAAAGGGAACATTATAAGTACATTTCTTTTTTCTTAGAATTTGTATTAATTAAAGCCATACATTATGCAAGAGCTAGATCTCCCTATTGCAGGTCTTTCTTTAGGCCTGAAATGTTATCTTAATTATTAATTAGCCATTAATTAACTTATATCCAAACCATAATCAACTCTCGATGTCATCGCTAGCCTGCGATGCTTATTGGATTAGGTTTAGATTTGCTACTCGACTTCCACTCATGATTTTATTATAAAATAGATAATCGGGACTATGTTTTTTTATCGTACCGATTTTAGTAATGTTGGTGATCAAAGCTAGAACGAAAATTAAATGGAACATATCATACGATAGCACGCATCCACAAACATCTGTTGTCTAATTAAAACTGTTTGTATAATTACACGAAATTACTACCTGGAATAATACAAGTTGTTTTGTTACAAAAAAGAAAATAAAATGTATATTTTAACAACGATTTTTATTGGTTGTTAATTGTTAGTTTCTACTTTTAATTAAATTATAAACTAGATTGGAGGAATAACCATGCAAGCTGTCGTTTGAATTGATATTTTCGTCTATCCTCGATGGCCATCTCAATGATTGAGACGAAATAAATCTGAAATTATCTGATGGGCAGTTCAGGTTAAAGCCCCAATAACACTCTTGTTGTAACTGAATAATATGTTCCAATCTTTCTGGTCAACAAATTGTACTATTTTACATTATTCCAATTAATTGGTGATACAAATTTCATCTTAACACACCTCCTTTTAAAAAATTCAACTACATACCGTAACATGGTTTGAAAAGCTTTACGTAAACACTTTCAAATGCAGAACGAAAATCGTGTAATTTTGTGTCGGCGCCACCAAAGACCAACAAGGTCCTGTCAAATTTTAATAAGGGCGACCAAAACGAACCCTTTAATGACATGCGGTGGGTCAGACGCCGACCCAGAAAGAGGTGATCGGAGAGGCCCTTCGCCTATGGGGTTTGCACCCTTGTCTGAGGTCCTCCCTAAGACGGAATATTTTGAAAAAATACGATGCAGGTAACACGCTTTTCTGCCATTCGGGTGATATCTGAGTGGCAATTTTGTATTTTATATAGCGGCAGATTTGTTTGGAGAGGCATTTGCTTCTGGTGTCCGCACCTTGGGTCCGCGCCTGTGGTGACGCCCGATAGCCTCCATATAAGCGATATAAGAAAGTTTGGACCAGGTGTAGGCGCCATTAAAACCGACCGAATCATCAGTGCCATAGGAGCATCAAGTGTATTATTTTATAATTGAAAGGTTGTCATTTCGTTTTTTGGAAGGAGCGCCTTATTTTTCTGGAAATTTTCAGAAATTGGAGGCTGGAAACATGATTTCCTGGCATTTCAGGCACTTGTGTGGAGCCATTTAAAAGTACCTCCCCCAGAAAAAATAAATAATTCTGCCACAAAATTAGCGCATTCTGGCGTTATTTCAGTGGACCAATCCATGCGAGTGCTATGAAATGATGGCATTTCTAGAGGGAGGGGACTGGACGCAACTGCGATTTTTTGTGGGGGCCCCTAATGTTCGGGGCCCTTGGGCTTGTGCCCAATGGTTAATCCGGCCCTGGTGATAAATGCGAATGCTATGAAATGATGGCATTTTTAGAGGAGGTGGCTGGACACAGCTGATTTTTTTTGTGGGGGGCCCCCTAATGTGGGGGCCCTGGGGCCTGTGCCTCATGGTTAATCCGGCCCTGCGTACAATCAGGGGCCACAATCCAGGTAGTCATGATCTGTAATGCGCGAATATAGAAATGGACTGAGATTTAGGATATAAAATACATTTTAAGCTCCATCAAAATCTGATAAAAATTGTGACTTTTAAAGGCTCTACAAGCTGAAATCACGATTTTTCGTACAATCGAGGGCCATAATTCAGGAAGTTCGATCCCATATAGGCTAGCTACCGTACGGACGTAGAGATAATACTGATGTGTTTGTTTAAAGCTACGATTGGCATACATCAGTTTGGCGTTGCAAAATCAATTTGTTTTTATTAATACATGTAACATCTTTAAAATATTATGACTAATCATACTTACAGACAGAGGCGTCACTAGGACCCAATTAGATCCGGGGCACAGGCCCAACTCGTTCATATTTTCCTGTATTTGTTTTAATAACGACATGACGTTGCCGTGGGTATTCTATTGATGTTTCAAACCGCGGATTATTTTTGTCGATATAATAATATAGTTATTAAAATGATACTGGGAAATATGTACGAGTTCTTGTGAAGTTGTGAGCTAAATTATCACGAACTAAAATTTAATGTGATATTGTTGTCCCGCTAAACATACACGGCGGGTAAACTAGGTCAAGCACGATCGTTTCTACACTATTTTCAGTAAAATATTTATTTAGTTATATAATACTGTATTAAACTGTGCACGTGAAGGCAATTGAAGAAATCTACGGTGGGCCAGAAAGGACAACCCAGAAAAGTTTCGCACTGGAAAGCTTCTCTTCCGTACTCGGGACATTCGAAAAGATAGTAAGCTGGCACTGCCAGGCAGGATACGCCCACATTTTCGAGAGATGGTTAGAGAACAAGCAAAATCGAAAGTGATTTTTCCTACAATCAAAGGCTATAATTCATTAAATTACAATTTGATATGCGCAAATATCGAAAAAAATCAAGATCTTTAGGTTATAAACATGCATTTCAAGTTTCATCAAAATCGAATTAAAATTGTGACCTATACTGGGTCCACAACCTTGATATACCATATTTTAACACTATTAGCGTACAAACGGTGGCCATTTTGTCTGGCAATTATGGTCTGATTTCCCTCAAATTCAAACTCAACCTTCCGTATGGTGTAACGGTGATAGATTCAAGTTTTTTTTAAATCGGATAATAATCGTGACCTTCAGAGGGACCATAAGCGATTTTTCGGACAATCAGGGGCCATAATTCAGGAAGTTATGATCTGATATGTGAAAATAACGAAAGGAACAGTATTCGCGTACAAACGGCAGCCATTGGCAATTTTGTTCCGAATTTTCCCGAAATTCGAACTCAACATTCCTTAGGGTGTAACGGTGATATAATCAAACGATTTTTTAAATCAGATAATAATTGTGACCTCCAGAGGGACCACAAGCTAAACAAAGACGATTTTGCGTATAATCAGGGGCCGTAATTCAGGAAGTTACGATCCGATATGCGCAAATATCGACAGGAACCAAGATCTTTGGGTTATAACCGTGCATTTCAAGTTTCATCAAAATTGAATTAAAATTGTGATCTCTACAGGGTCCACAACCTTGATATACCATTTTTTAACAGTACCGGGTATTCGCGTACGAACGACGGCCATTTTGTATGGTAAATTTGGTCCGATTTTTCCGAAATTTGAACTCAACCTTCCTTAGGGTGTAACGGTGATATAATCAAACGATTTTTTTTAATCGGTTAATTATTGTAACCTCCAGAGGGACCACAAGCTAAACCAAGACTATTTTGCGTATAATCAGGGGCCATAATTCAGGAAGTTACGATCCGATATGCGCAAATATTGAAAGGAACCAAGATCTTTGGGTTATAACCATGCATTTTAAGTTTAATCAAAATTAAAATTTTGACCTCTACAGGATCCACAACCTTGATATACCATTTTTTAACAGTATTTGCGTACGAATGGCGGCCATTTTGTATGGCAATTTTGGTCCCATTTTTCTGAAATTCAAACTCAACCTTCCTTAGGGTGTAACGGTGATATAATCAAACGATTTTTTTAACTCGGATAATTATTGTAACCTCCAGAGGGACCACAGGGCTAAACCAAGACGATTTTGCGTATAATCAGGGGCCATAATTCAGGAAGTTACGATCCGATATGCGCAAATATCGAAAGGAACCAAGATCTTTGGGTTATAACCATGCATTTCAAGTTTCATCAAAATCGAATTAAAATTGTGATCTCTACAGGGTCCACAACCAAGATATACCATTTTTTAACAGTATTTGCGTACGAACGGCGGCCATTTTGTATGGTAATTTTGGTCCGATTTTTCCGAAATTTGAACTCAACCTTCCTTAGGGTGTAACGGTGATATAATCGAACGGTTTTTCAAATCGGATAATAATTGTAACCTCCAGAGGTACCACGAGCTAAAATAGGTGAATTTTTGGACAATCAGGGGCCATAATTCAGGAATTTCCGTTCCGATAGGTGCAAATATCGAAAGGAACCAAGATCTTTGGGTTATTAACATGCATGTAAAGTTTCATCAAAATCGGTTCAAAATTGTGACCTCTATAGGGTCCACAAGCTAAAAACGTGATTTTTCGTACAATCAGGGGCCATAATCCATGAAGTTTTGATCCGATACATGCCAATATCGAAAGCAGCCGAGATCTTTTGGGGATAAACCTATATTTTAAGTTTCGTCAAAATCGGACAAGAATTGTGACCTGTAGAGAGTCCACAAACAATTGTGGACGGACGTCCGGACAGGGGTGACGACATAATACGTCCACATGAAAATGTGGGCGTATAAAAATGATAGGGAAAAGTATTGAAATTATTGCAAATTATCGATTTTGTCTGCTCAAAAAGATCCGGGGCACGTGCCCCTGTGCCACCCCCTAGTGACGCCACTGCTTACAGAGGCCAATGAAGTGGCACAGCTACATATGCCTAACTCTAAATATTCGTGTTTAAAGTTATGAAGCGGCGGTTTTGTTCGACATTGAAGGATATCAACATTCTTTCATAATTACACTCATTAACGTATGCGCCAACACTACACATCCCTTTAGTACACGCACCTTTTAACATATCCTGACGGATACGATTAAGTCCAAAATTTTATTTTTGTCAAATTTTGCACAAGGGAGACATTCCTCACAACACCGGCCACGAAATCTCGCGTTCATAAACTTGATGATGGTTTATTTTTAGCGACCCCGACAGGCACCGCATACTAGGGTAAGGGTTAGGGTTGGGTTGGGTCCAAAAATTCTAACGTCATGTGCAATTCAAAGTGATTGAACCTGTGAGGAATGTCTCCCAAACGACCAAGCTCTTTTTGTCTTGATTTCTATGGCTGTTATATTTAGCCCCGCAATCATGATGACAGTCGTCAAAATTTGCCTTTTTGATGGCGGTCTTAGTAACGGCTTCATGCCTCGATTTTAAATACCACAATGGCATCAAAGCTTTCTAAATTTTCTTACAATTAAGGGCCATAATTCATGAAGTTACAATTCGATGTGCACAAATAATGAAAGGGACCAAGATCTTTGGGTTATAAACATTCCTTTCAAGTTACATTAAAATCGGATTAAAATTGTGACCTCTACAGGGTCCACAGCCTTGATATACCATATTTTTTACAATATTCGCGTACAACCATATTAATATTATCATCACAAAATTATGAGATTGGTGTTGCAAATATGTTATTAAAGAATCACAAGCACTTGTCTGTGTGAAGCAAATGAAAATATCCTACCGAATGTGCCTGTTTGGAGACAAGTGTTGTTCATGATTAGGAACATTATGTTTGAGATAAACTTATTTCTTATATTATGTGTGTGTGTGTGGGGGAATAGCTGGCATGCGCTGGCCTTGTTTCTTTCCGGGTCCTCCCACTGCTAATTACACCCACACGCAAGCGATTAATTGAAATACTCCTACAGCTTTTTTGCGTAGAATACCATGCGGAGTGGCAATCAAAACGATTATATGTAGGCGTAAACATGCTATATAAACATAAAATCAATAGGATTCTTCCTCTGATGATCTTTAACACTTTGTATAAATTTAAAGTCAATCCGATATTACCTTCTAGCCTCTAGGGCGACCACAAGATTTTTCAAAGTGATCAAGGACCACAACTCTAGCAGTAATTATCGGATATTGACATTAGCTTCTACAGCATCCACAATTTTTTTCAAGGTGACCAGGAGCCATAACTCTGGCAGTAATTATTGGAAATAAATGGGTTTCTTCATCTCAAGACCTTAATTACTGTGTATAAATTTAAAGTCAATTGGATATTAACTTAACTTTAGCCTTGAGAGTCCACAAGATTTTTCAAAGTGAACAAGAGATAATCATGGTATCATGCATTGTCAACTGTCAAATTTCCCCAGGAGCCTGCTGACAAGACCCTTCCTGCAAAGATTCATGCACCGCCACACCCCCTTTAAACTCATGACAACAGGAATGTGAACAGGTGTTTAAAACACAATAATATTTTTGAGCAAATTTGAGAATAATAATGAAGGTTTCAGACTCAGTGCATGTAAGAAAGGCCTAGATAGTGTCAAAAATATCACACACCCCGGCCGGAAAAAACAGTTTTAATTTATATTCAGGAAATACAAGAACACTTTATAAAACAAATTTATTGAAAGAAATCAAAAGATTGCATACAAATTATTTACATGTCAAAATGTACTATCCCTTTGTTGTATAAATATGTAGAAACTTTGTTTCCATACTCCATTAATTTTACTCACCATTTTTAATCTTTATTACTGAAACAATAAAACCCCAAAAAATAAAAACAAGATGCTCAAGACTTAATTTCTATTTCATTCATTTAACTATGTGCAATCCTATAATGTATGTTATTGGGTTATCTCCACGGCTATACCAGTTGGGAAGACTAAATGAATGAAAAATTGAAATGGGGTTTAATGTCCTATGCTTCAGCACCTAACCCGAGCTAATTGAAGACGGGCATACGCCATACAGTGTGTTATGAGAGAAATTTTGCCCAGGCAGCGGCGCTACGGCCTACTCTTATATTGAATTCCAACTGCCAAGGGATTTTTTACGTGCACTCCAATTTGTACACGGGACCTCGGTTTATCGTCCCATCCGAACGACTGCATACGTCATACAATGTGCTATGAGGGAAATTTTTGCTCGGGCAGCAACTGAATTCCAACTGTCAAGGGGTCTTTTACGTGCATGCCAACGTGTACACAGGACCTCACTTTTTTCATCCCATCTGAACGACTAGGCAACTGTCCTTGTCAGGCCCTCTGTCTGAATCACTGACAAGGGGAAACCACGCCGGAAAATCAGATGAACTTCTTGGCCAATGCAGGGATCATCAAACACCCGACCTCCAGGCTAGCAAGCCAGCACCTTATTCAAGTGGTCCCTGGGAAGACTAAAATATTTAACACAAAGTCCATGGATAACAATAACTAGCAGTTTTAATATTCTCTTGTTAAGAAGCACAAGGCAAGAAATAACAATACATAAAGCTTGGAGTGAACATTTAAGTATAAAGTAATAGTAATTGACATTTGGCTGCTTAGAACCAATAATTATTTCTGTTTGCCACCCCGAAACCAAATTGTGTGATTGCATCACCCCACAGAATCTCCAGTTAAATTTCCAGATTTCGAGGGATGGAAAAGTTCCCTTTTTCACTAAAATTAAAATTTTATCTTCTAAGTTCTAGACCAAAAAAATTCATGATCAACCAAAAAAAAACCCTGGTTGCCCCCACAACCACTGGCTCATACGCCTATGGTATTATTTAGTAATAAAGATATCTCACCTTCAAGTGCCGTTTGTCTCGATGATTCCATTATTCCATACCAGGTGGATACTGTTCAAAATTTTCTATATTCAATCAACTTGTCTAACTTCAAAAAGCTTGTATAATAATGTCAGTGACTCAGTGTGCATATGATCTGTCAGTATTGGAGTATGCTATATGTTATGTCAGTATTGGAGTATGCTATATGTTATGTCAGAATTCAGTGAGGATGATGTCTCCTGCCTCCATTCCAAAATATATAGATGACACATTAATTGCACATTTATCTTTTTGTAAGGTATCAAACACACAAACTGGTTATCTATACTTAGCCTGAGCAGAAAATGTTCATGATTGAAATTAGTCAAGATATTGTGGTAGTGAAACTAAACTTCCAAGTTTCATCATTATCACCGAATTAGAATGAAAGTCACTGTCTTCAAATGTGTCAACCAATAAAATTATCGTTACCAATTAAACTAACTATATCTGATTATTCATAGCAGAAAAGGCTCAGTCAAGGCACTCACCCGATAACATTAATACCAAATTTAAATTGAAAACTTGAAAGACAAACGAACCAACCCATCTTAATAGTCTCATGCCTTCTTGGTAAGGTTTGAGTGTATCATACCATAACTCCTTGATAGGCTATGTCCAATTCTCTATTGAGTGTTCAAGAGGTTCTACAAACTGAAACAAGGGTCTTAACTCTTGAAGTAATTTACAGAAATTGTTAAAATTCAAGAGAGTTTTTCATTTAAATAATTCAAATACAAATTTCATTTGAAAGTTCACAAGTAAGATAAGGGAAGGAATTCTAGATATAATTGATGGAAATTGCTGAAATTCCACAGGCTTCTTTGTTTCACTAATCTAAATGATACCTGTAAATTTCATACAAAGCGGACAAACCGAACAGTCAACAGGCATCTTCATCATATGATATATGTAGTCTGTTCACAAGAAATTGTGGTTGACAAACGTACAGACAGGGGTGACGGCAACATACAACCACATTTTCATGTAGGCGTATATAAAGGTGTAGAAGCTGGTTCATATGCAGAGATATTTCAATTCAAGACTTTGTGGTAGAAGTTGCTTTTTTTTTTTTGTTTATCTTTGTTTCAAATATTTAAAAAGCAAAATCAATTTCTACACTTCTTTGACAGTATAATAAATATTAGTTCATTTCCTCGTCCTCTTATTCCTGTCTATCCTTATAAAACTGAAATATGAAACAAGCCAACAGTGAGGCTGATGTTCCCCGCACATTATTTTTTTAAAAAAGTATCAAGCAATCAAACTGATTATCATCTGTCACTCACTATCAGATAGAATCAAAGTCATCTTGTCCCAAAGCATCGACCAATGAAATTGCTTAGCTCGCTTTAGCTTGAAAGGTAATCATTGAAATCAGTTAAGACATACACCTAATGAACATCGACGTCAAGTTAAAACACTTAACTCAATGAAAAGCAGAGTTGTTATGTTCAAAAGTCTTGACCAATCAAATTGCATATCGCTACTAAGCCGAAGCAGAAAATTCTCATCATCGAACTTAGTCACGGTAATGATATGATGAATCTATACTCAAGAGTTTCATCACTCACTTCATTATAACCAACCTTATCGTGTGCCAAAGCATCAACCAATCAGATTGCTTATATCTGCTTACTATAAGCAGACAATGTTTATCACCAAACTCCATTAAGGCATTCACCTGATGAATGCCTACACCAAGTTTGAATATTCTTCCTCACTAAGGAGAGTTATTGTGTTCCAAAGTCTCAACTAATCAAATTGCTTATCACTCTGCTTACCCTAAGCAGAAAATTCTCATCATCAACTTAGTCAAGGTATTGATGCAAAGAAACTATACACTAAGTTTCATCACTCTCGCTTAATTAGAACTAAAGTTTTCAAGTCCTAAAGCATCAATTAATCAAATTGCTTATCTCTGCTTACCCCAAGCAGAAAATGCTGATCTTCGAACTCCATCAAGGCATTGACCCAATAAACACCTACACCAAGTTTGCACATTCTAGTTCAATAAGAAAGAGAGCTTTTGTGTCCCAAAGTCTCAGCCAATCAAATTGCTTATCGCTCTACTTAACCGGTGCAGAAAATGCTCATTTTCAAACTTAGTCAAGGTAATGATGTAAAGAAAATATACATCAAGTTTCATCACCCTCACTTAATTAGAACTAAAGTTATCATGTCCAAAAGCATCAACCAATCAAATTGCTTATCTCTGCTCACCCAAAGCAGAAAATGCTCATCTTCGAACACTATCAAGGCATTGACCTAATAAACACCTACACCAAGTTTGAACATTTTAGCTCAATTAGGATAGTTTTTGCGTCACAAAAAGTGTGACGATCACATTTAATAGACCCTTGCTTTCTTTGAAGAGCGGGGGACAATTAATGAAAATACTGCTTGAAAATAGTGTTGAATATTATAATTTCAATTATGTCAGATGTGGTGAGAAAACATTTCTTTTAGCAAACAAATATCCTTAGAATAGAGGTGGGGTAGAGCAGTATTTTCATATTGAAGTTTACTAAGGACGCACAGGAAATTTAGAGAGGAACTAAATAAATATAAACATTATTGTCAGACCAATGAATCATGCCATCTTCAACTGAGAAAGGTGTGTTTGTCTTTCACCTGCAGATTTATTTTAATCTCTTGCAAGATGAACCCAAATTCAATTTATATTCAAAATTATGTTTGATGATACCTCTCGTAAATGTTGTAATTACCCAGAATTTGTTTCAGAGCAGAAATGTCTATTAAAATTAAACAAGAACTTTGTGCATGTAACAATTTTCAGTGTTTACATTTTGGGAATTTGTGATTTTGACCTTTTAGTTTAAATATGCATATTTCGGAGGGATTTGTGATAAGCGACGAGACCGATTTATTTATTCCTTACCAGAAACAAAATGTTGGATGAAGTTGGCTTTTTTTTTCAACCAATCCTGTCATTCAAATGAAAAAAAAAAAAAAAAATAATGAAATTAATAATATTTAAATTTGGGCTTTCAATGCAATGTCTTCAATGTGGAAATAACATTGGTTGAGCCAATAAAACTTAATTTGGAGTTGTTTAAAATGGTTATGCAGCCTAACTTGATATCAGTAAACGTCAAGTGCAAACTAAATGTACTCTGGCTTGTACAAATAAATGGCTTGGTCAAGTGGTGCTATGCAACACACGATTCTTCCTCGAATCTACCATCTTAAAGACATTGCAAAATATAAATTCTGTTTACAAGAAGGATTTATAAATAATAAGATCAAATTCAACAGTGTGGTTTTTACAGGCTTGACCATGTATCGTAGTACGCCACTATAGTGATCTCATCTGTTCTTCCTTCTTATATACATCCAAGTGTTCAAGCAGGCAACAATTGTTTTCAAAAATAAATTAACTACTTCTATCCAAAATTCTGGTCAATGTCATCAATACCAAAATTTTGAAGATTCTACAAAGTTATGACCAAAACAAAAGGTTGGATAGAACTAGTTTTTTGCACATTTAATAGTGTTATCAACCTTGTGTTAGGGAAATATGTGTTAGATTATAGATATATATGACTGGTGTATGATGACTTATATTAAATGTTTTCATTGTGAGCTGAATCCATGTAAAATCCATATAGATAATCATACACATCAGTACAAACACAAAATTAGCATACATGTCTTTCATACACCTATTTGCAGCACGAAAATAGGCATTGGTCTTGTTTCTTCACTTTAGAAATGTGCTAAATGTTTGTTTTGATTATCTAAACCCATGTGGGAAAGTCTAAAAAAATTCTCATGTATTTGAATAAAACAATTTCCTATTTATAAAATAAACACCCCAGCCACATAATTACAAATATCACCGTTGACATATATTAACCTGCAAGTCAAATACTTTCACCATTTAGTGGAACAGGGACCGTGGATTATCTTTTACAAAAACAATGCAAGTAATGTGGTCTTTAGTTCAAGTATATTTTTTGTGCAATAGTGCCTAATGTGTTGCATCAATAGATGATGTTAAAGAAACAAGTTCTCTTTCTTGTCCATGTGATTTATTTGATTAATATAACCGAAATAGTTTCTATACCTTTTTTTTTTGAATAAATATGTATGGCGAAATGTTTTTTTTTTTTAACTATATCTCAATTACTTAGGTGTGTAAACTTGTGTACTATTACTTGTGTAGTTTCTATCTTGTCTCTAAGGTATTGTGAATTAAAAAAACCCAATTCAAAATGAAAATGTTCATAAAATGAAAAGTGAAAGTAACTGAGTATGATTTTTCAATGAGTATTTCAAATGGGATATAATGTTAAACTCAACACTTTGGTATTTATGTTAAGAGAACATGATCCTTTAAATAGTTAAGACTTGTATTATTATTTTTGATTTCAAGAAGTATCTGCACAATCAGACCTATTATCTATAAATGTTCTTTGACAAGACAGTTTTGTCTTGATTATGTAGGTAGTTGCTATGCACATGATTAACTTTCATAGTTCACTCCTAAAACTACTGAAAGTTAAAGCATGGTATAAAGTTCCTTTTGCATATGTGTAGAAACAAAGAGGACTGATGTACTAATTCAGGTATAGGTATTCATCATCAATGATTCCCATCTTATTCATCTCAAAATGAAGATTGGGGGGATTATTCGTCTCAATCACCACACATTTCTAGTTTCCTCTTTATCTCCCTCAACAAAATGAATTGAGACCACTTTATGATGCTAGATTATAGGTCTGCTTACTTTAACAGAAGAGGAAATAAGGGAGAATATCATTGGATTTTTGTTTATGGCTCGAACAGTAGCTAACTCAATACCCATCCCCCAACTCCCCTCAAATCTTAGAAGCCACCAATTCTATTGGAAAATAAGAGTCTACTACTGTACTAGTGTGCTTATCCAAGCAGAATGACGCTGTGCAGACCGTCACTATGTTTGCAAAAGAAGTGGACACTATTCTTGTTGAGCAAAAATCCAATGATAAAGATGTCACTGGTCAACAGCAATAAAATCATCAAATTACTTAGGGCCGCTGTAACATTTTCTGAACAACATGGTTGATAAATTGACAGTGATTAAACTGTTCAAACACAATTTACACATCTTGGACACATACCAGTATGCTATACACCATTTCATGTTCCTGCGGCCCTGGACATTATTAGACAGTGGTCTACGATGCAAACAATTAAAACATCTTATATCGTAGCTAAAGAATAATTTTGATAGTCGAACAAGAAAGCCTGATCAAAAATATGTCTAAAATATTTACAATTACAATCAAAATTTGCATTGTACAGCACTGTCGTATCCTTTGTCAATTTTGAATGCAAAATTGACATATTTTAGACAGCTAAAAATCATTAGGTTTATGTAACTTTATGTTACATGATAAAACGAAAGAAAAATTTTGAATATATTTAATGTATCGACACCAAAGTTTTCAAGTTACGGTTTAACAAACATCAATACATAAAAGCAATATAAATTTGAGACAAGGAAATCATAAATGTATGAAATTTTTCTTTCGATCTATTTAGTACTAGCAATATAAAATATAAAATAAAAACCTAACTGCACAGTTTCAGATTGTTTTTATGTAGGCTGTAGCTTTGATCCAAATTTTCACAGAAATTATTACTAATTTAACTAAGAGTATTGATTGGTACCTCGAAGCCAGGAGAAATGCCTCCCGGTTTAACGAAAATTAATTAGATCTAAACTAAAAGCATGATTCAGAGTTTGTGAAATCAACATCTAGAATTCAAATGCCACCTAAAGCAATTAGCATGAATGAACGAAAATGTCACAACATATTCCTCTAAGCAGTGCACACCGCCCGCGAAAAGAACACTTTTAGAGGAAGATGAATGGAAAAAAATAATAATTTGAATACAATTCATGTACTTTTTGTAGCATAAGCCGACCCAAATAACAATGATCACAGTTCACAAAGTACCTACACTAATTAGCTATGTAAAATAACTCCTGAAAAGGAAAACACTGATTATCAATTACTTTACTTCTGCAACAGTCTCCATAGCTTCATCACCATCCTTCTTATCTTTTTTCTCACCAGCAGCATCATCTACTTCACCACCAGCACTATTGGTTCGTCGTCGTTTTCTGGGATTAAAACGTTGTTTGTTAAATTTTGGCAATGGGGCAGGGTCCATACCAAGTACTTTATGAATCTGACGGAAAGCTATCAATCTTAGGGCATGTTGTGCAGACGCAGTTATCTCTTCTCTCTGTTGGTTGGTCAAGGATCCAGCAGCATCTGTTGGTTCTTTTTCACATGGATCACACAGGCCTGGACCGCCAGGTAACAAAATACCAGAAGCAATACATTCAAATACTCTTCTCAAACCATCACCAGGACTCAATACTTGTCCACTACTGCTTATACACTTCTCTACTAACAATTCTAACGCCCATTCACTCAAAGGCGTCCAAGTTGGTACTCGCTGGCATAGATCACGCATAATACGAATTACTATTACACAGGATGGCAAACCATTGGCTCTAGCTTGGAACCACTTTGCATGACGAAGAGCAGCCAGGGCTTCAAGACATTTATTCTTATCAAGAACATCTGGTGGATCTTTGACAGCAGGAGTGCTGTCCCCATTTGTTGAGCTGGTCTCCCTCATCACAGGTGAAGACAGTGTAATAATGCAAGTTGTTTTGGGGTCTTCTTCACTTGTAACAATAATAGCAGCTTCTTCAACACAGCGTTTCACTTCAAATTTATTCTCTGGTATGGCAGCCAAATGTTTTGACAACCCATCTGCCACTCTCTCAAGTAATGTTCTAGTTGGCTTTTCAGAGCACAGGACAACCAAGTTGACTTTTAGATCTCCATGCAAAAGCAGACCCTTAGCCAACACACCAACCCTCATCACTCCCTTCAAAGTCCGGTGAGATTGGGCTTCATCTGTTTGATTATCTTTTTCTTTATCATCTTTCCCATCTTTTTCTTTTTTGACAGTTCCAACATCAGGTTTAGGTGCATCACTTTCTGCCAACAAGTCGGATACTTGTTTCAATGCTTTTTCACAGGTTGTGACCATGTTTTGAACAGCTTGTAATTCTACTTCTGTAGGATAGACAGTAGCGTGTTTGGCCATAACTCTTCTATCATCTGAGGAATCGGGTCTACGTAGAGGCATGCCCATACCCATTCCTGGTCCAGGCATAAATGGGCGAGGAGGCATCATTCCAGGACGTCGACCATGAAATTCCATTTCGTAGTGCCTCTGCCAATACATATCTTCCTCCATTTCTCCTCTCCATCTTTCTTCTTGTTCTCGTCTCCTCCAAAATTCATCTTTAAATGATGGTCGATGTAAGCGATCTTCTTGGACTTTTCTAGCTCGAATACTTGGCTTGACTTCAACTTGAAGATTGGGGTCAACTTTCTTCTTGTACTGTAAACGATGTCTTCTACCTTTGAGATGCATTTCTTTAGCATTGGGATCATTAAATTTACATTCACACAGTTTGCAATTAAAACTGACAACCTTTCCAAGATCATTCTTCATCTCTTCAATGTATTCATGGCCTACAGGTGAGACTTCCTTTTCACCCAAAATGTTCAGTTCTTCTTCCATAGGTTTAGAAGATGAAGCATCTCCGACTTCTGGTTTATTCTCAACTTTAATTTCTTCTGTCTTCACACCAGTTGTTTTCAATTGTGTTCCACCAACAAATGTTATCTTGGGTGTAGCCAGTACTTTCTTTGTACCTTGAGTAGCAGAGCTGACTACCTTACCAACAACAGTCTTGGTTGGTTGACTGGTTGTAATAGCCGTTTTGGCAGTAACAGTTGACGAACTGTTACTGGTTATAACAACTGGATCATTTGACGGAATTGGTTTTCCCAAGCGTGTATGGAGCTTCAGGACTTTTTGATGTTTGGTTCCGCGGATATGGGCAGCATAGGCATCAGTGCCTGTACAAGTGACATCACAAAGTTCACATCTCAACTGATTGTGCGAACGGGTAGAAGACGGGGCAGATCCAGCCTTTGCAGCACTTTCTTTCTTTTTGTGCTTTTGTCCTTCAAGATGTTCACGGTATGTTTGGGGTCCAGCACAACTAATCTTACAAACATCACAGTAGTGAAGCTGTGGCTGCTTTGGTGGTCCCTTGGCTTTTGTAAATTTACTTTGACTTTGTTTCTTTAGAGCCCAATTGCTGGTCGTCTTTGCTGTTTGTTGCTGCTGGTAGTAACTTGTTGCAGCTGTGTAGAGTGCTGCATCATAACTAGTATTTGCATTGTTATAAGAAGAGGCTCCAGAGTAACTAGTGGTTGCTTGGCTTGTTGCTGCTGGGTAGACATACGACCCACTAGCCGTGGAGACTTGTACTGATTGTGGCTTTGCTGCAGCTTGTTGGCGGATAGCTGTAGCATTGTATGACGAACTTGTACTGTATGACGGTTTTGCAGCTTGATAATGCGTCTCTGGTGTTGTGTACGTCGCTACAGCCTGGCCAGGCTGGTAATAAGCTTTAGTCTGATCATATGCCACGGCGGGAGTTACAGCAACTGGTGTTCTAGTGGTATACGCATACTGTGGGGTCGCATGTGCAGCTTGATATGCAGTTTCATAAGCTTGTCCGGCCCGAGGAGCCGTGGCGTAAGCGGCTTGAGGAGCAGCTACATATGCGGTTTGAGCCGTAGGATAACCTGATGCAGGTTGGGCAGTATTTGCCATAGGATATACAAAATGGGCCATCGTGTTTGTCGATGAAATCAACCCATATAACAGAAATATATTTATCGGCGACTTTTCTTTCTTCTGTAACAAAACGTGCAGCCCAAGATGGCGTCAATGAAATAAATGAAGCCGCAATGACGTCACGGAAATGGTTGACCTTGAACCTGGTATTCTAATAAATGGACTTGGATTTTCTTCGGGCAATTATCGTTCAGAAATTACCATATCTATGAAAATTACACCCAGGTATCAAATAACAGCGATTACAGAATCTGGGGAAATACGGCGATCCGAAAGTTCACAGAAAGTCACCGGGGTGCTTGGATGGGGGGTATCCATTTATCGGGCAATGTCACCCGGATTTTATGAACAAAAATCAGTATAGTATGTGGAAGGTTAAAGGACCTAAGTCCGTAACTCAAAATCCTCCAAAATCTTCGACATCGAAAACACGAATTATTGGTTAATTTAAATCAACATTGATGATGTAAACTTACCAGGAAAAGATGAGCTTCTGATATCCGATATTTAAGATAAAATAATTTTTCTAACATTGGTACACGAATCGTGTACCATATTGCGCTCCGGTCCTAGTTTTATTGAGAGACTCGAGGGACGAGGCTAGACACATTGCACTGGACTTGGATTTTCTTCGGGCAATTATCGTTCAGAAATTACCATATCTATGAAAATTACACCCAGGTATCAAATAACAGCGATTACAGAATCTGGGAAAATACGGCGATCCGAAAGTTCACAGAAAGTCACCGGGGTGCTTGGATGGGGGGTATCCATTTATCGGGCAATGTCACCCGGATTTTAGGAACAAAAATCAGTATAGTTGTTTTTTTGTTTAAAATATTGTAAATTTATATTGTTGTGTGATTATTTAGAAATAAACAACCATCAAAGCTTTGTGGAAAATTCGTCTTAGTTAATGATTAATTCATTCTAAAAATCAATTCGGGTGACCCAGCTCCCCCCCCACCCCATGCCAGCCCGAACTGCATGTTTTCGTTGGTTCCAAAGACTCGGCAAAGATCTTATAAAACAACAAATAACTGATCAAGTATTTCTTGAAGCATTAATTAAATTATTAATAATACATAGACACCAGATTTGGCCGGTTAGGCCTACTTCTTCGGGGCAAAAATTCACGTTGAGAAGTAGCTAAATCGCTAATATTTGGGACCTCGAAATTGCCTCAAATGGGTCGCAACGAATATATAATAAGAATGCATATAAACTGATTTACATTCAATCGTTTCTGTTTTACTGTAATTTCTAATCAGTTATGCTCGGCGAAATACACCAGAAGTCTCAATCAGAATGGCAATCTCTAGCGTCTGGTTATGCAAGCCTAGACAGATAGTATTTATCACGCATGCTCTCCAGATAAGAATATGCCGACACCGTTTGACATGACTTGTGGAATATTCCTCGTTCTTCGAGACGTTCGAGTCCCTTGTATTTAATGGCACTGAGACTCACCGTATACGATTCGTGTACCATTGTTAAAATGTTTATTTTGTCTTAATTATTGGATATTAGAAGTTCATCTTTTCCCGGCAAAGACCATAACATTAATGTTGGTTTAAATTGACAAATAATTCGTGTTTTTAGTGTCGACGACTTTGTATGATATTGGCTACGAATATAGGTTACAAAAAAAAAATCACAACACTGAAAACATTTTTACCAATGTCTTCAAAATTTATGTGAATGTAAATCAATTTCAAACCTGGTCTATTTTGATTCTCAGATTGTGTGTGTTGGGAGATTTATTGAAGGGCTTTTCGTCTTGGATAATCATATCATGGACGGGCGGGTGCACGGACGGGCTCAAACGACGACAATATACATACGGCAAAGTTTTAATGTTGGAGTATAAAAAGTAATGGTTTAAATGGTTGCCTCACCTAAATCATGTAGGCTAATTTACCCACTACTATGTTACTAAGAAAATCATGTAATTACCCACTAACTGGCCCCCGGATCCATTCACTAGATTTGATAATTGTTTAGTTTTTGCAATGTCTCTTTTCTGTCTTGTCCGCAGGTTTATCTTATAAAAAAAGTGTTTTTGTTTTGCGTGTAGTGCAGTCCTCCTGCATTTACTATTAGAACAAAATAATTATTGAAAATGACCACGAGTTTCAATTATAAAATTTAATACAGTTTCTGAGAACACCCCCCCCCCCCCACACACACACACATTTCTCATTTGAAGAGTTAAAATAGGTACAATATTAACGAATACAGTAACCAAACAATAACGGGTGTTTAAAATTTGAGCAAGTTCGTCACATTTTTCGAGGAAGCTGAACAGATTTTGATAATTTAATTTTAAAAATTTATCAGAAATAGATTATACACCGGTTGAATCATATTCCTGAAGCAACGGCCCGAGAAATCCCTATAGAACGGAACACTGCGAGGAGGATACGGTTGAATTGAACTCAACAAAATGTAAAACAAAAACCCCAAAAAACCCGCATAGCAAGATGTGTCCGTTGAAATTGCCAGGAAATTACAACTTTCGAGATGGTCCACATCAACAAACTAGACGTTTTTTTACTCTTGGTCTCAAGAACAGTGACGTACTACACACAAGTATTTGTCTCATCAGGAAAACAAAATACAGAAGTACGGTAACCTAGGTTTGTTGATCAAAATTAGCCCAATTTTCGAGGAATCTTAATTCTATAAACATATAAATGTAATTGTATTTAGATGTATAAAGTTTATGACTTGTTGTTGAACTATGTAGTTATATCGATTCTTGTATTTGACGTTTGGTCATACAGAAATCGACAACATGTCAAGGATATCTCCGCCATTTTCTTTTCATTCCCTAACCAAAACATTGACCTCAAAACCATAGCATCTCCATATTAATGCGCCCGATCGATTACTTGTCGAATATGCATCATTAGAAAACTTCCAGTTTCAAACCCATAATAGAAAAGAAGCATTACTCTTGCAAATAATGGCGTGCCAAGCGGTGCCCTTTTTTAGTGCAATTTGTTGTTTGTTGATAATACTTTTCATTTTTGTTTAATATTATTCATGTTTATCAACTCAAGTCAATGATATGGCATCGGGGCTGATCAAGTATTTGATGGTATAACTAGCAATAGACATACTTACAGATGTATGAATATCAATTAATGTCCTGTTATATAAAGTCTTGCTGTTAATATGTTACAAATATTAATATCAGTTGGCATAGCCATAGCCTGTATAAATTGTATAATTATTAATAATAATATTACATTGGGTACCGTGGCGTAGGTACTGCATGTATGTAGCATACATGTTTGCCTATTTAATATTTGTTGGGGGTTTTTTTTCTCCGTGGAGCCTGCATGTATGATACATTAAAAGGTCCATGGTTTCTCCTTAAAATCAGTTAAATAAGCTTATTTATCATAAGACAATTAACAGTTGAATATTTTTGTTGAAGGTTTTGTTGTATGAATTACAAGTTAACACTTAAAAATACCTGTTTCAGAATAATATATGGATACTGTTTCCTATAATGCTCACTCACCAAACTATTAATAATCCAAAACCTATACAACAACAGCCATTTTATCTAATATAAAGTTATAATATGTGTACTTTAAATATTGCTTCAGATAATACAGACATACATGTAGACTTAGGTTGTTATTTTATGTCTATGCAGGCCCGTCGGAATGTTATTGATATCTGGGGGGCTGTTCATTGCTCGTGAACGGGATAGATCCCGTAAATGGGTTCACAGGATATATTCGAGGAGATTATTAGGGGGGGGGGGCTGCAGCCCCCCGCTTCCGACAGGCCTGCTATGATTGAAATATTGGGTGTACCGTATTTTATGAGGTATAAGTCGATACCTTTTTTCGTGGCAATCAGGAGTTTGTCTTAATTTTGATCTACTGAAAATGTATTTTACTGCAATATATGTACATACATGTACAGTATGGCCAAAGTGAGCTTACTTACATGTAGGTCTCATTGAATGAACTTAAATTCTTAAGCTAGTGGATTTTCTTCGGGCATTATTAGTATCTCTAGTGGTTTTCTTTTTCTTCCTGCATTATATTTGCAAGTTAAAACATTATGAATTAATTATGTGTCCGTTTCTGAGTAGGCTTATATATTAAATATTATCTAAACCAGTAATTTACCTTTTTCAATAAAATATTAAAGGATTATTAGTAATATTAGGATAAGAATTAAAGTTTGTTATTTGCGATTTCTCATGCTTTCCATATTTAGATTACTAGTATTGGCAGAGATATGTATGTCTTCTATAAATATCCACATTGAAGTCATCAATTATGCTAATATGTTCTGTGTGATTAATGATGTCACTGATCATTGACTTATATTAGTAAGTACATTTCAGCTTTCTGTACGATATATCCTTTACATATATTTACTTTGTTTGACTTAAATAATCATCGTTTATGCTATTCATTTCTGAGTAAAAAATGTTGTTAAAAGTTAAATACCTCTTTTTATTCACAGAATAATTGTCAAAGTAATAACTGAAATGTAGCGCTAAGTTTATAGAATGGGGAAAAACTTAACATTAAATGCGATTTGAATTGCATCAGCCCAAAATATGGTGGAATTTCTAACAATTTTAACAGATACATGTATAAGGAAATTTATATTCCTTATTAGAGATTAAAAATTAAAATCATTGGGAGACATGACATCTACATGATGTACTTTAACCATCAATTTCTAAAAATTTTAACAGATACTAAACTTGATAAGAAAATTTATATTCCTTATTAGTATTAGAGATTAAAATTTAAAATAATTTAGAGACATGACATCTTACATTTACTTTAACCATCTTGACATGATGGGCAAAATTTATCATTAGATTTATATATTGAAAGGATATTTATTCTGCAAACAGTCCAATCTTAATCAAGTTGCCTGATAAAACTTTATAAGCTATGGTATATTCAAAAAGGATGATGTACAGGTCCACAAATTATGCTTTTGAATAGATCAGTAAACTTTTGTAATGTGTGTTGAATACATGTAGATCAATATTTTACCTTATATAGTGTGTTGAATAAAACAATAAACTTCCTGTGCTGTGTAACTAGATAGATAGACATATAATGCTGTTGTGCAATAATGTATTTTGTTTTTTACATTTTAAAAGTCAAATTGTATAAGGTACTTTGCTAATGCATTTCTATGATATTTTATTTTATTTTTAAAAAAAGGCTAAATAATAAATGGTTTGTTATTTGACTTGATAGTACATGTATTGCATAGTTTTGGGTATACATGCGTAATATCACAGTTACCGTATATTTTAAATGAATGCACAATGAATACAGATTTTGAAATAATTGTACATAGTGCAGTTGTCAATTATCTTATCTTTTTATAACCTTCTTGTTTAATGATAAGGAACCTCTTTCATTTGCAGATTCAGTGGAAGTGAAACGTAAAAATGAGCAGACAAGTTCCAATGGGGGGTAAAGCCAGGGGCCTACCCCCTAATGGTAAGTTTTCGAATTTTTGGTTATTATATCATATTTGAAGAAAAAAAATCCATTTTTTAATTTAGGTTAAACTGACATATATAATGATAAAAATAGCAACCCCTTAAAGCAGTTGTAGTTAGTCATATATTCCTAAAGACAGTTCGCAAGCTGTTTTTTTTAACCTGTTTTTTTTTGCCCCACGTGCATTCAGACTACCAAGTTAAACAGGGGCTATTTGAGAGTGGAGAACATAATGGTTCATCTGTAGATAAATGTTGGATGACATTATACAAGGTGTTTCAGGGGTTGGGATAGCTTAGTGGTCTAGAGTGCCGCGCATCAACCTCTAGTTGGCTGGTCACCTCTGGCTTGCGGCTGTGGTTTCAAGCCCTGGTGTGAGTGTATGTGGCATGGAGATAGGGGCGCCTTCTCAACCTCGTGGGTTTCCTCCAGGCACTCCAGATTTCCTCCCACTGCTAAAGACCCCTTCGTGCAAGCGAATTATTGAAATACCCCCCCCCCCCCAAAAAAAAAAGAAGACATATGTTAGTGCCGAAATGACCTAGTTGTGTTTAGTGGATGTTAAACCCAATTTCTCTCTCTCTCTCTCTCTATACATTATGAATATCTGAAGACGCCCTTAGAAGGCAGATAGCTAGCTTATAATTTAATGTATGTCATAATGAAGTAAAGTGGAAGATTTTCTTACCTGGACGTATTTTTTATTTATTTATGCATTTATCTACCGTAAACAAAGAAGTACTTGTACTTTATCTACTTTAATATATATATATATATATACAAGGTGTTTCTGTAGTGGTTTCTATATGTTTATGTTTATATATATATTTTATAATAATAACAAGTTAAAATGACATTTCTTTTTTCAGTGTCGCTGGCCAACACCAGTAATCCTGATCTTGCTAGTTTATTTGAATGTCCAGTTTGTTTTGATTATGCATTACCGCCTATAATGCAGTGTCAGAGTGGTCACATTGTTTGTCAGTCTTGTCGTCAAAAATTACGCATGTGTCCAACATGTAGAGGAGAATTAGGTAAGATTCACAGATATCTATATTATCTATATAATTATAGTGTATTAAAATTGATGAAGGGCCAACTCAAGGTTTGACTTCTAGAAACAACACTTTTACTTTTAAGAAAATGAATGAAGCCAGTTAATAACAGAACTGACGCTTTCTTAAATTCTGAGACACTTACTGTAACAGCTTTAGTTAAATAACTTAGTCTAATTACAAGTAGTGATTTTTCCATACTGTATTTATAATAGGTAATATTAGAAATCTGGCAATGGAAAAAGTGGCGTCGACTGTGATGTTTCCATGTAAATACTCTAATAATGGTTGTCAAAATACATTACTACACACAGAAAAAACAGAACACGAAGAAACTTGTGAATTCAGGTATGAATTACTTACTGACTCACGTATTGTCTCATTGAAAATATCTCAGATTTGCATTTGAAACCCAAATCCCCCAACTAGAGGTAGTGCATGCATTGCTATTAATAATGAGGCAGAAAGTTCATGTATAGTAATTTGATCAAGACGAGAGAGAGAAATGGGGTTTAATGTCCACTCGACCCAAACTAGGTCATTTCAGGACAAACATATGGCTTAAATTTCATTTCAATAATTAGCTTGTGTGTAGAGGTCTTTAGCACTGGAAGGAAACTGGAAGACCCCGAGAAAACACAACAGGTTAGACAGACGACCATACTCATTTTCATGTACAACAGAGATTCGAAACCACGTCAGTTGACTCAATGACAGGCTTTATTATACAGCCCACACTCCCTAACCTTTATCAAGACGATCCCTTGGTAGTTTTAAAATGAAGATAAGAACAACTGTGCATTATTTTTTTGATAAATGTTTCATTTTGCTTTAACAAATACGTAGTTGTTGCTGTTTCTTTTCAGACCTTATTGTTGTCCATGTCCTGGTGCCTCTTGTAAATGGCAAGGTTCTTTAGAACAAGTGATGCCACATTTACTACAGTCTCATAAATCAATTACAACACTACAAGGTAACCTGCATGTAATCTTACCAACAGGCTCTTAAAATGGGGTCATTTTTTGGCACAGTTTTATTTATATGGGAGGGATATTGAAATGGGGTCTGTCCATCCATCTGTCAGGATTTCGTTTCCGGAGCATATCTCATAAACCATTCAAGATATCTTTCTGAAACTTTGTACACACATCAACCTATTACAGTAGTTGTGCCTTTTGCTATTTAGGAATTTCTGGGAAACAAATTTGACTTAGTTTTTGTTGTATAATTTTGTTTCCGGAGCATATCTCATAAACCGTTCAAGATATCTCTTTGAAACTTTGTACACACATCAACCCATTATGGTAGTTGTGCCTTTTGCTATTGACATTTATGGGATTTATATTTTTTATTTTTTGTGTTTCCATGGAAACAAATTTGACTTAGTTTTGAAATGTGGTCGTATATTGTCGTCGCCCCTGTACGGCCGGTTTCCACAATCTAGAGGCTAAAGTTAATATCCAAATGACTTTAAATTTATACCCATTGTTTCAGGTCATGAGACAAAGAAGCCTATTGATTTTCAGCGATTTTCGATAATTACTGTATTTATGGCCCTTGATCACTTCAAAAATCCTTGTGGACACTCTAGAGGCTAAATTTTAATTGCCATTGATCACTTCTAAAACCTTGTGGTCGCTCTCGAGGCCAAAGTTAATATCAGCTAAGGCCATGAGACGAACAAGTATATTGATTTCCAATGAATTTTGATAACTTGACCAGCAGCTAAATCCAGAATATTAAATGTTTTATTTACTTAACATTAGCATGGAGGAGAACTTTATCAAAACTAAACAAATTCTAATGATTTTCTGATAATTACAGAATTAGATTTTAGTGTATTATAAATGTTTCATTACCGAAAAAAGTCAATATATGCGACAACTCTTGTTGACTGCCCTGACGATTTAGCTGCTGTGGGCGTATGTTTTGATGCCTAGCAACCTATCTTTTAGTTTCTTAGGCTTTTATTTTGATGAAAATTGTTTTCTTTTTATTTCATAAGGAGAGGATATAGTATTTTTAGCAACAGACATTAATCTGCCAGGCGCAGTAGACTGGGTTATGATGCAATCCTGTTTTGGTCACAATTTTATGCTAGTCTTGGAAAAACAAGAAAAAATAGATGGACTTCAACTTTTTTATGCCATTGTTCAGTTGATTGGAACGAGAAAGCAAGCAGAAAATTTTGCTTATAGGTATAGTATTTGTTGTGTTATTATATTTCTAATCAAGGAAATGATTTATTCTGGGGTCTTCTTAGTCCAGTTTCTTTTTACTAAAAGTTATCAGATACTGGAGGATTGTATTCCTAACCTAATTTATAATATATACTCTTTAAAAGCTTTATCATTTACCTTTTCAAAGATGACCTGTTTCAAAAATACCTGCCAGAGGAAATTCTTATAATGATTTGGGATACTGGTAAATATTTTGTAAGGTTTGGCAATCAATCAATGTATAGCATATGTGTTTCAAAGATCTGGACAGTTTGTGCAAACTGGCATAAAACACGATTCTGTTTCACTAATGGCACCTGGGTCTTTATCTCTTTCACTGTCCCTTAGTGGCCAGCCCTCAAAATAACCACATGAAAAGCCTTGGAAAGAGTCAGATATTGCTCTGATAATCTACAAAAGTGCAACTGAAAATGTTAGAAGTGGTAGTTTAGATATCTTTGGGAAAAGATTAAATGTGTTATGATCCACAAGTTTGTTTAATTAACTTATATTATATTTTACAGGTTAGAATTAAATGGCCATAGACGTCGACTAACATGGGAGGCCACCCCAAGGAGCATCCATGATGGAATTCAGTCTGCAATATTAAGTAGTGATTGTCTTGTTTTTGACACAAATATTGCCCAACTATTTGCGGATCATGGAAACTTAGGCATAAATGTGACAATATCAGTTTGTGAAAGATGAATGTATAATTCAACTTGGAAGAAACTATCTCAATTGTAAATTATTGAATTGTATTTAAATATTGATCCTTGATATATTAAGTCCGGTAAAATCATTATCACCACATGCATTCATACGGAGCTCTTTACAATATCAAGATAACATTCATGGGCTTTTTATACGCCCACATTTTCATGTGGACGTATTATGTCGTCGCCCCTGTCCGTCTGTCCGTCCGTCCGTCCGTCCGGACGTCCGGACGTCCGGACGTCCGTCCGTCCACAATTGTTTGTGGACTCTCTACAGGTCACAATTCTTGTCGGATTTTGACGAAACTTGAAATATAGGTTTATCCCCAAAAGATCTCGGCTGCTTTCGATATTGGCATGTATCGGATCAAAACTTCATGGATTATGGCCCCTGATTGTACGAAAAATCACGTTTTTAGCTTGTGGACCCTATAGAGGTCACAATTTTGCACCGATTTTGATGAAACTTGACATGCATGTTTATAACCCAAAGATCTTGGTTCCTTTCGATATTTGCGCCTATTGGAACGTAATTTTCTGAATTATGGCCCCTGATTGTCCGAAAAATCACCTATTTTAGCTCGTGGTACCTCTGGAGGTCACAATTATTATCCGATTTGAAAAACCGTTCGATTATATCACCGTTACACCCTAAGAAAGGTTGAGTTCAAATTTCGGAAAAATCGGACCAAAATTACCATACAAAATGGCCACCGTTCGTACGCGAATACAGTTAAAAAATGGTATATCAAGGTTGTGGACCCTGTAGAGATCACATTTTAATTCGATTTAAGATGAAACATGAAATGCATGGTTGTAACCCAAAGATCTTGGTTCCTTTCGATATTTGCGCATATCGGATTGTAACTTTCTGAATTATGGCCCCTTATTATACGCAAAATCGCCTTTGTTTAGCTTGTGGTTCCTCTGTAGGTCACAATTATTATCTGATTAAAAAAATCGTTTGATTATATCACCGTTACGCCCTAAGGAAGGTCGCGTTCGAATTTCGGAAAAATTGGACTAAAATTGCCATACAAAATGGCCGCCATTCGTACGCGAATACTGTTTAAAAAATGGTATATCAAGGTTGTGGACCCAGTAGAGGTCACGATTTTGATGAAACTTGAAATGCATAGTTATAACCCAAAGATCTTGGTTCCTTTCGATATTTGCGCATATCGGATTGTAACTTCCTGAATTATGCCCCCTGATTATACGCAAAATCGTCTTTGTTTAGCTTGTGGTCCCTCTGGAGGTCACAATTATTATCCGATTTAAAAAATCGTTTGATTATATCACCGTTACACCCTAAGGAAGGTTGATTTCGAATTTCGGTAAAATTCGGAAAAAAATTGCCATACAAAATGGCCACCGCGTGTACGCGAATACTGTTATAAAATGGTATATCAAGGTTGTGGACCCAGTATAGGTCACAATTTTGATTCAATTTTGATGAAACTTGAAATGCATGGTTATAACCCAAAGATCTTGGTTCCTTTCGTTATTTGCACATATCAGATCATAACTTCCTGAATTATAGCCCCTGATTGTCCGAAAAATCACCTATGGTCCCTCTGGAGGTCACGATTATTATCCGATTTAAAAAAACGCTTGACTCTATCACCGATACACCATACGGAAGGTTGAGTTTGAATTTCAAGGAAATCGGACCATAATTGCCAGACAAAATGGCCGCCGTTTGTACGCTAATAGTGTTAAAATATGGTATATCAAGGTTGTGGACCCAGTATAGGTCACAATTTTAATTCGATTTTGTTGAAAGTTGAAATGCATGTTTATAACCTAATGATCTTGATTCTTTTCGATATTTGCGCATATCAAATTGTAATTTAATGAATTATAGCCTTTGATTGTAGGAAATATCACTTTCGGTTTTGCTTCTTCTCTATCCATGTCTCGAAAATGTGGGCGTATCCTGCCTGGCAGTGCCAGCTTACTATCTTTAGATTATTTAATTGATTGTATTATAAAATGGAATTTATTTAATATAATTTGAAGAGATCACTGTTTAAAATCACATTTTGATTTGAGGGATTCCTACGAATTGCTCTTGTTATTGATTCGGCCGTAAATGCTTATTTTGAATTAACAGTTAAATATGGTAATTCAGTTTGAAATATTATAAACAAATGCTTTATTTTTGCATCAAAAAGTGGATAAATGGGAATTCAAAATTTTCCCAAAGTATCATTGCCAAAAAAAAATATTATCTATCAGATTACCATGATAATGAGATGCTTGTTTTAATGGAAATTGTAGCTACCAGTATTGTCATTGGTTTATACATTTTATTCATTCTCTAATATTACAATAATTTTCAAAATTCATAATCATTCAAACATTAATATAGTAATTTCCGAACCTTGCTGTGTTATGTCATAAAGAGTAACTGTCAGTATTGTCTGCTATAATACCTACTCTTCATACACTATAAACATGTAGCTGTGTGAAAAAAAAAAAGAAAGTTGTTAACTAGTATAGCACATGCAGCTACCTACCTGTTTGCAAACAATGACAGACCCACAGTAGCTCAGTGAGTAAGCAGTTGGCCTGTTAACATGGAGGTCCCTGTTTGATCACTGTGTTTGCTGAGAAAGTTTAATGTGAGTAAACAAGGTCCTATTTTTTGATTGCCATGCACAGAAAAGAATTCAAAATAATAGTAGGCCTTAGTGACGCTGTCTGGGCAAATTTCCCTCATAACACACTGCATGGCGCACATAGCTGCCATCATTCTCAGTTGGTGCAGAAACAATGACTGATAGTTCCATTCATAGCAATACAGCATGGGTCATTATTTCCTAATTAATTTTGAAATTATTTGTATTTCTGATTATGCTTTTTGGAAACAATGGATATTGGACAATGAATAAAACAAATGCTAACAACTTTACTGAGAAAATGTTTGCGATTGTAATTTCAGTACTGCTTAAGATCTGTAATCATCTTGAGCATCGCATTGTTGATAATTTATTTATACATAAGTTGCTATTAAAACCAATTTGATAATATGTAGTACTTAAATAGTAATTTCTTGAACGACATTCAGTATACTAATAATGTTTTCTAGATGACATTAAATGTTTGAAGTACATGTCTTACTATGTCATGAAACCATTAGGTGATTAATTCTGTATTCATTTCTTGTTATGATTTCATTTCTACATATAATGTAATGAAACCATGAACATTTTTTTTTTGGTAATTAATGACCTTGATCATTATACTTGAGTGCGAAAAATATAAGTTGCATGTATTCGCGAGTGAGATTCCACTTTGTGCAAACAACAGGATAACAACTGCAAGTTTAGGCAAACATAGGCCTACCCATCATTTCATACAGATGTGGAATTTGACCATAGTTTATGAATAGATAACAGACTTTAGCTTTAAAGTCTCTGTGCATCATTTACATTTTTCAGAAACGATCAAATTTTCTAAAATTTAATGTACCCAATTAACATTTAGTTAAGAGAACATTATATTTTGTTTTTGACTTGGTCGGATCAAAAGAGGTCCTTCAAAAAGATTTTAGCAGAGATTAGAGATGGCACTGGCTTTTGACCATATCTCTTTGATATCGTCTGCAGTGGAAGACAAATTTTTGAGAAATTTTCAATTCATCTCATCTTTGCAAATACTGAAGGCAATTTATTCCTCAATGACTCGAATGACATTCAGAGAATTTAAAAAATGAAAAAAATCTTAATACTACAATAGTAATTTGTTTTGAAATATCAAACTGTATGCTTATAAGGTTTTACTTTAGATTCTCATATTGACGAGTAGAAATGAATACAGCATTGATATTAGAGTGTGGTAACATTTGATAATGCTAATATTGAAATCTAGTCGAATTTCTCTACCTGGACTTCAAAACATTCTTAACCATGATTATTCTATGAATATCATAAATGGAATATTGAAAACATTTGAATTAATTCATCATTATTGTGTTTAATTTGAATTAATATCTGACAAGGTGTTAGTTAATGTCATTTGTATATAAAACTGTAAATATACGTGTACTATAGTAATAATTAAAGATATATAATTTGTACATTATTATATATATTACTGGCATTACAAAAATTATTTATTATTGCACTTAAGATACACCCCCACCCCCCTGTTCAGAGAAACCATCATTCCTTTCTATCTGAGTGAGGGCCTTTGTATTTTCTCACTTAAAATTGATAAAAACAACTCTTCGCTGCTTAAGTGAGACACACACTAGCGGAACCATTCGTCCGGTTGAGGACACATTTGGCAAACTCTTTGCTGGATTAACCAGTCGATGGCATTCTTTTCACGTGATAAGTCACATGATTAAACTTGGCAGCGACCAAGAAAAAGAAAAAATAGCTTCAGCGGTGTAAATTTTAAAAATTATATGCCATATTCGTCTTTGTTTATGAACTCAAGGTCATTTCTGAATATGTTAATGTATCTGTTAACCACAAAGTACTTTTATCAAAAACATTTTTTCAAAATGATATTCAAATGGAAGAAATTTAACTAAAGTTTTGGATGCAGTTCCATCTTTATATATCCAAGATACTTATAGTTTTAATAATTTGTCCCCCGCCTTTCGAAGAAAGCAGGGGACTATTAAAATGGGTTCGTCCGTCTGTCCGTCTGTCTGTCTGTCCGTCTGTCTGTCTGTCTGTCTGTCTGTCTGTCACACTTTTTGGGACACAATAACTCTCTTTCTAATTGAGCTAGAATATTCAAACTTGGTGTAGGTGTTTATTAGGTCATTACCTTGATGGAGTTCGAAGATGAGCATTTTCCGCTTAGGGTAAGCAGAGATAAGCAATTTGATTGGTTGATGCTTTGGGACACGATAACTTAAGTTGTAATTAAGTGAGAGTGATGAAACTTGGTATATAGTTTTATTTCATCAATACCTTGACTAAGTTCGATAATGAGCATTTTCTGCTCAGGGTAAGCAGAGCGATAAGCAATTTGATTGGCTGAGACTTTGAAACATAATAACTCTCCTTCTAATTGAGCTAGGATATTCAAACTTGGTGTAGGTGTTTATTAGGTCAATATCGTGATGAAATTCGAAGATGAGCATTTACCGCTTAGGGTAAGCAGAGATAAGCATTTTGATTGGTTGATGCTTTGGGACGCGATAACTTGAGTTGTAATTAGGTTAGAGTGATGAAACTTGGTATATAGTTTCATTTCATCAATACCTTCACCGAGTTCAATAATGCGCATTTTCTGCTCAGGGTAAGCAGAGCGATAAGCAATATGATTGGCCGAGACTTTGGAACATAATGACTCTCCCCAAATTGAGCTAGGATATTCAAACTTGATGTAGGTGTTTGATGGAGTTCGAAGATGGGCATTTTCTGCTTAGGGTAAGCAGAGATAAGCAATTTGATTGGTTGATGCTTTGGGACGCAATAACTTTAGTTGTAATTAAGTGAGAGTGATGAAACTTGGTATATAGTTTTATTTCATCGATACCTTGACTAAGTTCAATAATGAACATTTTCTGTTGAGGGTAAGCAGAGCGATAAGCAACTGATAGGTCTAGTCTTTGAAACACAAAAATTCTCCTTCTAATTAAGGTAGAATGTTAAACTAGGTGTAGGCGTACATTAGGTGAATGCCTTGATAGAGTTCGATGATGAACATTGTCTGATTCTATGTGGTAGAGAGTGATGAAACTTAGTGTATTGTTTGATTGCTCAATACTTTTGAAAAAAATAAATGTGCGATTAATTAATATGTGTCATCTATTTTTTTTGGCATTTCGGCGGGGGACATCAGCCTCACTGTTGGCTTGTTCTATCTTTTTCATGCAAGCCAGCCTTTTCTTAATAAAGAAGTTTTTTATACTGGATGTGCTTACTTTATTTCATAATAACTGTCTTTACTGTTAATATCAACTTAATATAGTACATATTTTTGACATTTAAAATAATTATGTGAAAGATCTGGCTTGTTGTGCCTTTTATGAATGTTTCATGATTGAGGAGCCTTTTGACGTGTGAGTTTTTTCCCACCCCATATATTGTTTGAGGTTGTATACTGTCATCTAATCCATTACTCAGTCCGTCCACAAATGCTTCTAATTGCATGTTTTACGGACCACAATATTCAACCTAATGTTACTGGGATTGTTTGGTCATAAATCAGAAAAACTTGTGAAGTTTGAGGTCATCGGATAATTGCAAAGTTGCTGTTGTGGATGGAAATTTTACATTCTATCTATACACTTGTTTATTTCTTCAACTATGTTCATTAGGCCTGTAATAAATAAGAATGATTCTGATGTATAACTGATTTTGATTGTGTATTTGTATGGTGTGCTCAACACTTCTATCTATTATTTTAAGTGACCTAACGAATATGCTTATCTATGTTACAAACATAATTTGGTGACGTGCATCCTTCCCCCCACCCCACCCCATCAGATGATTTTACCCTGTGCCAAGGGTTACCTGGTTAGCAACCTCATTAATTTTCATCACACCATAAAGAGATGTCAGATTTATAATTGAAAGGCACTTGCCAAAGTTAGATTCTTTTGTCTGTCAAACCTTTAGATGCATTATATTTACTCAAGGTTAAAGAAACCAAACAATTTAACTAATAGAGAATCTCCTATTTGAGAGCATTGGACCTAAACCTAATGCTAATTAGAGCATATAGATTGAGAAAAGAGAAAGTGTGGTAAAGGTTATGAAATATGGTGGTATTTTACATAAATAAAGGATGACTGACATTTGTGACTAATTATATGGCTTTGGCCAGTAAAATATATTGGATGGCTAATAAAAGTCGAGTACACTATTTAAGTGGAATAATTCCAAATCTATTGTACATATATCATTAACATTTGATGTGACTTCTCCGTTAAGCAAAACATAATTTGACCTTTTTAAACCTTGTATTATGGTAACACTATTTTAGGGCTAGACCTGCAATTTGGAGTGAATTTGTTGAACATCCATATTGTACCACATAATTATGTGAAATTTGAATGAAAAAGGTAGCCTAAAATACCTTTTAAATTATTCTACTTTAAATAGTGTAGGCTACTCGTTTGGGCTATTTGATACACTAGTTGTTAGACATAAAACGTATTTTATACAACAGTGTTACGTGTAGATTTATTAAATGAAACAGGGTGAGCAGTAAAAGTAGGCATATACACTTTTTATCATGAAATTCTCTGTGTTGCGTAAAAAAAGAGCCAAATTTCTTGGGTCCAGTAGCCTACAGTTCTTGCTCAAATAAATCAAATAGAAACTTTACTTGCTTTTTCTGGTGCAAAGGTGTACATTTGACATTTTTACCTGCAAAAAATAAAAAAAATATCACCATTCTGAAAGGAATGTGGAAATTAAGAAAATACAGTAAATTTAAGTAAAATATTAACAATTCGTCGAGTTTCTCGCGAAGCAACGAATCTGATATATTTGAGTATTGAGAATTGCGTATTGAGAAATTTATACTCTGTTGTTATCTCTGTGGCCATAAAATAATAATATTTTTTTAAATGACGTCCAGTGTCCTGACGTATATGTATGAAATAATACATCATAAATAAATATTGGTATTTGATGACCACAAAGAAAACAACAGAGTATAAACTTCTCAATACACAATTCTCAATACAGGTACTTAAATATATATCAGATCCGTCGGTTCGCGAGAATCCCGATGAATTGTGACCAATAGGGCTCACATGTAAGACCTATCAGGTTTTTTTTTATGGATTGGAAATAAATTGCAGAAATTAACTCATAAACTTTAGCCATAATTTTAAATGTCAATATTCCTGTAGGTAGTAATAAATCTGCATGTTACTGGAGTGCCCTTATGGGAATTCTGATAAAATAAGGTAATAAACCCTGTGATTTGTATTTATCATACTTTATCATCTATGTGTTAATAGCATTTTGGTTAATTTTATCCATAATTGTATTCTTAGATTTGAGTAGGCAATCATAAACATGTATATGTGGTTTATTTTATAATTATTTGGGTATGAAAGTCTTCAAAATTGTCAAGAGTTTTTTTGAATGTAAGAACAATGTAAGACATCTGTTGTCTAAAATAGAAATAGACCTATATATAACCAATAACCATATATACAATCCTTTAACACTGAGTGTTTCATATTTCCAGTGTAGACATTGATTCTAATAAATAATTTTTGTTAAACAAAGACTTTCAGTTGTATTTATAATAATAGCCTACCTACTGAAACGTTATACCTTGGGTGAGATATTGATTACTGGGATTTGACTTTTAGATTAAAATATGAATGAAAATGAAATTGAATTCTATCAATAGAAGGGATAAATTAAATCTGTACATATTTCGGTAATTATATTAATTGTACTAATCACATTAGTATTAACAGCTTGGATTCAACACCGCGCGGTTTATACAACGGTTACCAATACGGTAACTATATAGACAATTATGGTCAGACAGTTCAGACGATGCATGCAACGTCATAACAATATTACCCAGCAAGCCCCAAATGTCAACATCTAAAAATAGCTGGAGGTTATGTTGACGTTGCGAACCCGTTATTTTATATTATTGGACGGTGAATGAAAATCTGTTCATTTCGGGGAAGTTTTGGAATATTTGGAGGAGAGAAACACATATATTCAAACTGTTGAATCAGGGGATGGCTATGTTTAAGTTTTTAAGTGCGGTAAGAAGCCATTTACCAGTTGAGGAAATTGAACTATGTCGGACAGGAGCTGTATCGTGCGATGAAGAATATATGGATATTACAGAAGCTGAGGATACGTTATATCCACCGTTAGAAGCATTGCGATTTGCAATCATGTATAGTCATTTAGAATATGCAAGATTTCTGTTACAAAATTACGGGGCAGCAGTCTTGCAAAAAAATCTGTGTTGCCCGCTGCTGTTGTTGGCTGTACGCTTGAATGACGAGCCAATGGTGATTCTTATTTGTCAATACAGTGCTTCGATAACCGAGAAAACTCGCATAAATTATCTGGATTCACGGGGCTGTGAATTAATGGAAAATGGAAAAACTGCATTGCACGCGGCCGCAGAATTGGGACTTTTAGGCTGTACAAGGATACTTTTGCAGCATGGTGCAGATCACACACAAAAAGATTGCGAAGGGCTAACACCTTTGCACAGAGCTCTACAAAAGTTCAAGGCATCTTACAATGTATTTTTGTGTATTATGGAACTACTGAAGTGTGAAAGACAAATTCACGGAGATGTAATCCAAAAATTACAAGCTTTGCATAAAACACATCATGCGAAACATAATTGCATTCAATGTGCTAACGTGCCGTCATCGCCTCAACCAACGTCATTATTAAAACTGTCACGTTGCTCAATATTAAGTTTACTGGGCCCCCGAATATCTCTAGCTATTCCCATATTAAAATTACTTTTACCAGTGCCGGTATTAAAATATGTTAATTTCGAAGGTGAAGACTAATTTCTAAACAACTTTTAATCGCGAGTTTATGCTAAATAAACCTTAAAAAATATGTTAAATTTCGAATGTGAGGACTAATTCCTAAACAACTTTTAATCGGAGTTTATCATTTAGCGTAATAATATTATTAGTCGATAAATTATTCTTTCAAATATACCCTAGGTGTGATTATTATTATCCCCAGGGATATTGTTTATTTACTATTATTATTTTGAGCATTATGACGTATCAGGGATTATTTTTAATACACCAATTGTAAATACGAATGTGTGATTTATGAATCCACGTAATTTTACTGTTTTACTCTGTTGTTATCTGTATTATTATTAGATATTACTTTAATAACACATATTTTGTATTTTTATTTCATATCATTATAGGTACATGTATATTATAGTTTGTTTTTTACCAATGTCATATATATTGTTACCGGCAGCTTTATACTATATCATATGCAATATTGTTACCAAAGGCATAAACGGGCCATATTCGCCACCCGGACCCTCGCCTATCATGTTTTTTTTATTGTTATAATTTAAAAGAGTCTTTTAATGCATGGTGAGAGTGTGTGTAAAAGTGTGTGTTTATAGCAGTTTGACAACCATTGTGAAATATGTCATCATGCAATTGTGAAGAATTTACTCTGACTTCTGATTATCATAACAAATTGTGCAGAAGTGGTTTAATTTTCAATTCCCCCTGTTCTCCCAGTTGGATATTTTACTTTTGAAAGTGTTTCAAAATTAATGAAGTATTATGAAGTACATATTTCATTGGGTCCATTAAAATGTGTTCTGTTATAACATACTAGTTTTTCTAATTAAAATAAAAGTAGGCCCTATATTCGAGAATCCTGTTTGTAGTATTAAATATTGTTTTTTTTTAAAATATACTTAATATATTGGGTTGATTAATTTATTAAATGAATTATATGTTTTATTTAATATTTATTAATTTAATTAATTATTAGATAATTTAATTTTTATTGCATACATCAAATCTATTATAGGCTATCTGATTTTTTTACTTGAATGTTTAAATGTAGAATGAATAAACTATAGCAAAATCAATAGGGTTGTATACTTCCTGAAAGAAGAGTGTAGAGAAGACAATCATCATGGAAAATGTTTGACATGTACTTTATTTGGTTTTTAAAAAGCCCTGAAATTCAATGTGTATGTGTTGCGCAGGGTAAGAAATCCATTACGATACATGACACAATAAGGTAACACACGATTAAAATATCAAAACTGACCACACGGTGAACACATCTGCATGGGAGCTTTGTACTTTGCAGACTTCATTTAAATAAGAAATTGCGCAAATTAGCAGGTGTGGCTATGCCAAAAATGCGGAGGGGTTTATAAGAATTACAGGAACACCAATATGTAGCGTTTTTTGCACATACCAGTCAATGGAAAAATTCGCGGAATTTATTAAAAGTAGTAAAACACAGTTCACAAAATTCACGTCTGGAAATTTATATAGGCCAAAGGAAAAGTGTGTATTACCTTGACTCCACAACATATAAATTGGTATTTCGGGAATATTATGAAATCATATTCTAATTACTTACATATTTGCCAAAATTCCCATTTTCATCATTATTATAGTATTATACCAACGCTTTAAATTGAGTTATTTCCCTTTAAACGGCAGTCCTCGCTTAAAATATTATTGTATTATATTAGTTGGTCAAGAACCTATATATACAGTCCTGTCGGGACGAAATTCATATTGCGGGTTTGCCATGTCAGAGAGCGATCCAAAATATGCCCACCCCCACACCCACAACGACCGAACTAGAAAAGAATGGGAGTATGGCATCTCGTAAAGCAGATAATGTGTTTATTCGTTTATTTCCATGTTTGTTTGGGACTTCGTTCGATATAGGAAATCAAACGATCGAACTTATATATTATCAAATAACTTTATGCTAACCAGGTTTTCACTATAGTTTTCACTTAATCATAGTTAGTTCTATGATTTAATGGTGTTATTTTGTATTTGGTGCAGTATTTAAAGATGAAATTTGCAATTTATAATAACCGTTGGCAACACAGCTAATAATTACGAAAGCCCAGAAAACTCATTCCAAATTCCAAATGCGAAATTCCAAATCTGATCCGACTAATCGGATCGGGTTTTGCTTTTGACTAATCAGATAGAGTATAATAACATATTCCAGATTGGTTGCCAGGCAACGTCAATCTGATATTAACTTTAGCCATTAGAGTGCCCACAAGGTTTTTCAAAGTGTTCAAGGGCCATCACTCTGGTAGTAATAATCTGAAATCACTGTGTATAAATTAAAAATGAATCGGATGTTAACTTTAGCCTGACGGACAGACGGACCGACGGACGAACGGGGGCGACGACAATATACGTGATTAATTCGAATTTGGAATTTCGATTGTAAACTTCAATGATGTTTAATCCAATTAATGCAAGGTTGAAATTAAAAATAATAAGACTAGGGGGGGCTAGCCTATACATCTATCGGGGATCACGGTGGCTAAGTGGATAAGGCGCTGGTTCGCAAGCCTGGAGGTCGAGTGTTCGATCCCTGCATTGGCCGAGAAAGTTCATCTCGATTTTCCGGCGTGATTTCCCCTTGTCAGTGATGCAGAAGGAGGGCCTGACAAGGACAGCTGCCTAGTCGTTCGGATGGGACGAAAAACCGAGGTCCCGTGTACAAATTGGAGTGCACGTAAAAGATCCCTTGGCAGTTGGAATTCGATATGAGTAGGCCGTAGCGCCGCTGCCCGGGCAAAATTTCCCTCATAGCACACTGTTGGCATATGCCCGTCTTCAATTGGCCCAGGTTAGGTGCTTAAGCGTAGGACGTTAAACCCCATTTCATTCATTCATTCATTCTATACATCTATCAACGACTAATATATTGACTTGGAAAAAATTAACTGCTATCTAGAATTTTTTTTTTTGCGAAATTAAGCATGTTTGCTGTAAAATCAGTTGTAGGCCGCCTATTCTTAATAGTTGCATTATTTTTAGGCGTCGTTACAAAATTTAGTTCACAAAGTAATTATTTATTTATTCATTCTTATATTGTGTAGCCTAGCTTGTATTCCTACACTGCATTTTTTTTTAAGGTTAAACATTTAAAATTATAGGCAAAGCAATCAAAATACAATCACCAAAGGCGACGCAGGAATTGTGATCTGGAGACTATTCTGCTTGTGACGCAGATCCACACGTAGCAATTATTACAGGTGCGCGTTTTCATTTTGCGCATTCGGTGTATGCGCAATCTAGGTTAATACGATTCTTATATTTAAGCGTTGGTTAATGGCTTATATTTATAAAAGAATAAATATATTATCGTATCGTGGCAAAGAAATAAACTACGACTGGATATATATGTATATTATAATAAAGCTAGGGTTGATTATTAAAAAGTACGAAACTAAAATATGCTTAGTTCCCCATATTTCCTAATTTAGCATGCAACCTCATTCAACATGGCGATCAAAATTTGGTCAGCAGAAGAGTGACGGAATTTAATTCACATCTTGTCGTGATGATATTTGTTTGCTTCTTGGTATTGGATCTGTTTCTGCTAACTGAAATATAATAGGAATCCTGGAAGATAAGTGTTAGCAGTTAATGTAGGTTGTTGACCACAAAGGCAAGCTGGAAAACATGTTGGTTAGTGGCAATATCTATATTTTTTTACCGAATAAATATAATATGTAGCCTAAGAAGACTAGTGATTAAGTGAAGGCCTGGCCCTGGTGACTAGTGTAATATCTAGATATTAGATATTGCATTTAATTTCTACCCTATCTGCTTATCTTTTAATTTGTTTAGGTATGGGTATGTGAAATCTATGACCATGAGAAATATTGATCAATTTTTACAAGCTTAAAAGTCAAAAGTATTATCTATGACATTATACTATACTCCTGACCAAGACAAATTCTGTAGACTACTAAATTTAATGGATTGATTATAATTTACATTGGGCATTGCAGTATATCAGATAAATTTTGAACATTAGACTTGGTTATCACAAAGACCTGTTGACTTAAAAATGAGCCAAACAAAAAAAAAGTGTTGGTAAGCCCAGAGAATGTAATATTTAAATACAGTACCGTATCAAGATGTCAAGAATCGACAAGAAGATATAGAAGAGATAACATGACTGATTGTTTTCACCACTTTCTGTAAGCTCATATTACTAGTGGTGACATTTTACTTTTAGGCCCCTCCTTTCGATTTAGAACCAACAGTTTTAGAAAATTAGGAATACATAAACCCTGTTTTCATTACAAATTTTAAGCGAACCAGGAATGGCACGGTTAAAATTTCTTAGTGTAAACGCTATATGGTCTTAGCACAGTTTTAGTTCGGATAACAGCGCATATGCCCGAAACAAACCTTGACCTTTTTTTTCCTTCATACTTTTGACAGTTCTGTCATCAGTTCTGTCAAAATGGTAGTTCCTTTAGATCCTTACCGTCTACTTTGCACCGTGATTCTTCTTTGATCGCCAAAAGAAAACATTTCCTGACACAACCGACACAAATTTATAATAATTCAACACTATTTTCATGTAGAATTCGGCGTTAGAAAAAGATAAACTAAATCGTTTAAATCTGGCCGCCATGTTTGTTAACTGACGTCAGCGCAGACCGGTCTTTTTCTAACATCGAATTCTAAACGAAAATAGAGTTGGATTATTATAAATTTGTCTCGGTTGTGTCAGGAAATGATTTCTTTTGTGATCAAAAAAGTTTCACGGTGCAAAATAGACGGTAAGGATCTAAAATAGCCTTAGAACCGAGATGGAGAAAAGCTTTAGTTTCATACTAGTTGATAATAAGGCCCGTGAGGAACTGTTAGCGAGACATCGTTCGCTCAGAGACAGTTCATGAAGGAACTATCAAAATGGCTTCTCAAACTAAATCAACCGTCATTATTGTTTTCATCCGGGTAATATGTATAGGGACTGAAATTAACTTTCCTGTGAAGAGTTCCACATTTGGTGTGCTTGGCACGGTTCTGGAACCAGTTATTTTAAAGTAATGTAAACGGGCCCAATTTCTTGAAATTTATCGAGGCCTGGTACCGTGCCCAGAACTGTGTGCTTATTGCGGCCAAGTGTAAACAGGGCTATATACAATGTAGGTAGACCCAATACATCTACGGTACCTTGTTTGCATAATTAAAAATTTTAAGTGTGCAGAGAACGGACCTTTTAATTTTTTGTTGTGAGACTGGTGAAACATATAAGGTGTGCCTACTGAGAAGTTCCATGTCAATCTGACCACTGAAGTAAACGTTCTTACGACCAGAATGACACGTTTAGCTTTTCGTAGTGTGAATGCTATTGAGTCTTTGACCCTTATCTGGTAAAATGGTATTACCAGCAATGCAAGCTTTTTTATTAATATGACTTCGCTTTTGTAGGGTGATTCATTTGGATGACACTGTTATCTTAATCAAGATGAGCATCAAATTATTTGTTATAATGTTTTTTTTCGTAATTCTCAATAGCATTAAGAGAATGTAATATGATCAGCTGTGTTCCACAATTAGTGTACACTGAGAATTGTTATTGTATCCATGTAAATTTGGAATTTAAAAAAAAAATTGTTGCAGTTTGGAACAGTTTCGAGTATAGAACAAGTGTAGTTAGACAAAACGTACTGAGTACTCCATGACTACAATTTATAACTTTTATTCTCAGAATTTCAGTATTTCTAGTGACTCCTAGCCGGGTTACATTATGCATATGTTGGTTTGATGGAGTTTAATAACCTTTCACATCTTACTTCTTAATATGACCAATTTATGACAATTGTACCACCTTTATGTACATGTATCTTCTGGCTGTATAAACTCCAGACAGAATGATTACCTTTCATAATGTTCCAATCTTTTTTTATGTTCTAATGCATCAGACTGAAATGTGACTGAAAGATTTTCTTTAAATATAAACAGAAATAGATTGATGTGTTGCAATTTGAATGAACTATACAGTGAATTAATTTCTCCTTTCATCTTATGAATTTTCAAATTTTGATAAAAATTTGAAAAAATATCATGCATCATCAAAAGACATACATATCAATTCAAGAAATAAGAAATTGCAGGTTGAATCGCACAATTTCTTTTTCTTATAGTTTCAAATTTTTGTGATGTTCTTAAAATATTGGAATGAAAGCAACTTAAAATATTGGAATGAAAGCAACGTAGGAGTAAAAATATGAAAAGCATGAATTTTAACATTTTTACTTTGGGAGATGTGGTGGCTTATTGAGTAAGACGTTAGCTCACTAACTGAGAGGCCCTGTGTTTGTTCCCTATGCTACATCTAGCTTTTCAAGCATGGTTCCATCTTTTCAGCGGTGCAGGACAAGGGGCCTGGCAACTGGCAAGGGACAATGTATATTTGTTTGAATGGGACATTTTTGCACGTTACAAAACCCTTGGCATTTGAAGTTTGATATAAGACTAGGTTATAGCGCAGCTGTTTGGTCAAAGTTCCACTTATAGCATACTGTATGGCAAATTCCCGTATTTATAAGCCAATTCAAAACACAACCTTTGGACATTAAATCTAAATTCTATTTTATTATATTTCTATGCAACGTCATCTGTGCATCATAAGACTACGTACATGTAAGAGGACTAGTTTTGAGGCTTGATACAATATTTCTGTGCCTGCTTTAGATGACATTGTCATACTGACCCTTTGTATTTTGTACACATGTGTAATACTAATATGGAAGCTAAAATATGCAGTAATGCAACTTGAATTACTATACCCACTATTCAGTCTAAAATCAATCCTGATGAATAGACATTTTATGATTCATCCTGTTAAACATGCCTTGATTATATCCCCTTTCCTCTACTACTGTGGCTGATTTTTCATTTTAAATTCTTGCAGTGGCTTGATTGTTTTCCATTTTGTGTAAAAGTCATTTTAAGAGGACACTCTGTAATATTCATGGTAATTATTTATGTTCATTGGTAAAAAAAAATTAAAATTGTTTATTTAATTATCTCTATTGATGTAATCTGTTTATATTTTTAATTTATTAATTTGTTGTGTCTTTTTTGACAATAGACATTGAATTGTGTTTTGAATAGTGAGAATTTATCGAAACTTGACATGACGTCATTATAGTTCTTGTGTCTAATTGTAGTTAAAAAGTTAGTGATTAGTTCAATGATAGGATGCCTCACACATAAAGAAATGGACTCTAATCGAACTTGAATTTCTAAACTATAGGTTTTCCTGCTTTCTTCTTTATTATCGTACGTAACTAACAGGACGAAATTTATGGTAGCTGGCTTTTTTTCCCGCACGTATCCAGTGAATGGCCAGTAATTCCAGTCAGAATTTGGCTATTTTTTTAAATTGCGTCAAAGTTTTGAATTTTTGTTTAGAACTGAAATAAATTAGCTATTAGTCAATCCAATCGCTAAAAACATTAGCAGAATTCATTGTGTATATGTGAAATAGACCCGACCTAAGCACAAAGTAGTGCCAATAGTGCGGGCCCAGAGGTCGCAGTCACGCAAAAATCCGCGTTTTCCACGCAATTTCTTCAAAATAAACGCAAATACTGACGGACGTTGCGTAATTTACACGCAGAAAATTCCCCGACGTGAGCTTAATAATGTTGTGTCAAGATGAAAGATAAAATGTTTAGGCAACCGATAAAATTATTCTATTTATATATTTGTTGTAGTGTGTCACTACGTCATCAATCTATGCGCTTCACGTGGCATACACACCGCTACAGCCAATCAAATACTGGCTTTCGTAGAGATACAGTTTGATCTTCACTTCCTGTTGAACTGAAAGATTGAAATCGCTATGCTGTCAACCAGAGATTTATGCCGACGTCCTCTCGTCTAGTCTTTATTAAACTAAATATAATATCAATCAAATAAGTGCGCTTAATATACGGTTGGTAACACGATGGTTTTACTTGCTTCTATTGCTATTGAGTATTTTAAGAGGTTCTAAGACACGCAGATAAAAGAGGCAAAAACGCAAAATTTTAGAATGTCTGCGTATTTTTACGCAACTCGAAATTGATCGACTGCGACCTCTGAGTGCGGCCCCCACATCTGTTAATGTCCGTTTAAACTTGGTAATTCTGTTAAAATCCCATTTTCTTCCGGGGATTATTATTCAATCTCGAGTTGTGTCTGTGTTATTGCACAGAAACCCTGATACAACGCAGGTTTTCTGTTTGTCAAAGTCATTGCACTTTCGTTTGTTTGTTTCGCGACCTGTGACGTTTAGATAACGTCATGTGGATATCATGGCTGTTCACTGTGTCAGAGTCACTTCTCTGCAGGTAGGGTGAGTCTGTCGTTCACATTGCTTTATTATCTGTAATTGTGTTGAGTAATGAAATAAAGTATTACACTCAATAGTGACATATATTTCAATTTCATTGCTATGTTGGTCAATGATCGCTCTAATGATCAATTGAATTTTGTTTAATAGTTTTGTCTTGTTCTTGTAGAAGAATAAATCGTAGATCATGTTATTTGCATAATATGTGCAGATATGACTATGAGTAAAATTTACAGGTGACAATGTCTGGACATACAAGTAAGGCATCTGTCACAGACTTTGTCAGGCACATTATTGTATTGAGTTGTCTTCCATTTTACTTGTCAAAATATTGTTAATTTGTTTTTTTTCTTCTGTTTTTTGTGTTTGATATGTGAAATAGACCCGACCTAAGCACAAAGTAGTGCCAATAGTGCGGCCCCCACATCTGTTAATGTCCGTTTAAACTTGGTAATTCTGTTAAAATCCCATTTTCTTCCGGGGATTATTATTCAATCTCGAGTTGTGTCTGTGTTATTGCACAGAAACCCTGATACAACGCAGGTTTTCTGTTTGTCAAAGTCATTGCACTTTCGTTTGTTTGTTTCGCGACCTGTGACGTTTAGATAACGTCATGTGGATATCATGGCTGTTCACTGTGTCAGAGTCACTTCTCTGCAGGTAGGGTGAGTCTGTCGTTCACATTGCTTTATTATCTGTAATTGTGTTGAGTAATGAAATAAAGTATTACACTCAATAGTGACATATATTTCAATTTCATTGCTATGTTGGTCAATGATCGCTCTAATGATCAATTGAATTTTGTTTAATAGTTTTGTCTTGTTCTTGTAGAAGAATAAATCGTAGATCATGTTATTTGCATAATATGTGCAGATATGACTATGAGTAAAATTTACAGGTGACAATGTCTGGACATACAAGTAAGGCATCTGTCACAGACTTTGTCAGGCACATTATTGTATTGAGTTGTCTTCCATTTTACTTGTCAAAATATTGTTAATTTGTTTTTTTTCTTCTGTTTTTTGTGTTTGATAGAAACATATTTTCAGATAAAGATTCATTTTAGGGTTTAAATGAATGACTAATGACGGAATATATATCATAAAATTCTGAAGTTACGATGTATGGATAATAAAATAGACATTTCAAAAAGATTAATAAAATCAATGCTAATTTAATGATGTATAATAGTACTGCCCACATTATATATTCCAACCAAAAATATACATTTTATATTTGTACAATAAATGATTAATAAAATCAATGCTAATTAAATGATGTAAATGTTTCTGCTCCGCAATTGACATTGATTTTTTTCTACTGGTTCTCTTGTGACATTTAAACCCATGACTGTCTGTTAAACAATGGTTGTTTGTACAAGTATATTGCCAAATGTTGTTCATAAAATCATTCAGTGTATAATATATCTACATATATTATAATCATGTATATATATGGAGTGTCAAGGTTTGGTTAGGCACTATATTTGTTTGTTGCAAAAAAGTGAACTTAGCTTAGATATTTTTGCAAAAAAAATACGTACTTTTAGTGTACATGTAGATTACACAAAATCCTACTTGTCTGAAAACTGTAATAATAGAAAATATGTAAATAAGACATGCAACACCAAATGTAAGATTTATAGTAATAATAAACAGTTGGGTTGTTGAAAAGCTCTCTCAGTGTTTAATAAAGACATTGAAATGAAAAAAGTTAAGCAACATAATAAATCAGTTTAGAATGAAAACAGGGAACCGCATAGAGATACATGTAGATAACTGGTGCTTTTCCCACATTAAATGTAGCTCTTTGATAGGATAAATTCACAAATATGCTGTACATATTATTATTAATGTACATGTACATTCATTCATGTAACCTGCATTTATCAAGTTATTAAGTACATGTATGACCTATTTTGATAGATTATATTGGTTTTTATAGATCATAACTGGGTCATGTAAATTGATCATTAATGAGTCATTAATTAATTCTGGTTTTAATAGTTTTATTGTCTGAATTATATAATTACATTCAATGTTATGGCCAATATGGAATACTCATGTGTTTGTATAGATCGTTTAACTGTTCTAAACTAAACTGAAACATGATGATAAGATGTACAAGATGCTAGCAGCCATGAGCTTTTTTAACAGTGATGTCATATTTACATGTATATGTATGTTGTCAGTATTATGTAATTCGAAGTCTTTTGTTAGCCGTGAAGTGAGGTAGTCTCAGTATGGATTTTACTTGCCCCAAAGATTGGACCGAAGCAGCAAAATTTTTATCTTGAACAGAGTGCTTGATATAAATTGATAGCGAGTTTGAGACCTATATTTGGCTTAGGCAGGACTGGAAATAAGGCACCATGTAGTGTCACAGGTAATTCCAACAATAATCTTAGACACATTCTCTCTGGTATCTGTCAGCATATTCAGCACAAATAAGTGTTTACTGTTTATTTGATACCCAGATTCACCTGAGGCTAGGGCTGGACGATATTCTCGATATCCCGATATATCGCGATGTCAAATTTTTTCATCGTCGACGATCTTTGGTCACCAAAAACATCGCGGTATAGCAAAATATCGTTTTTTGCAGATTATCGTAAATACCGCGATATTTATTGACGATATATTGCTAATTATGTGCGAAATATGATATAATTTAAATCAATAAGAAGACATCGTCGATTATCTTTGTTGAAATGCATTTTTTGTCAATAAAATAGTCCTACTAGGGGTTTCACGTCACGTGACTTTAGGTTGAAATCGGGCCAGCCAGCAGCTGAAATATAGCCCACTTCAATCTACGATTCTGAATTACTAATTGATGTAAATGCATTCCTAACCATTGTATTGCAATAGTTTAATATCAATCTCGATATCTGCAAAGATTCGGGCTAAAAAAGTATCGATATGATAGCGAAATTACCGTTTGTTTACAGGAGACGCTAGCGGGAAAATATCGCTCTGACGTCACGCGGCCGGTAAATTTCCACTGACGGCAAGGCTATGGCCCACTTCATTGGTGATTCCGATCGTTTTTTTTCCAGGGGATTTTCATATAGAACCAATCAAATGATAGATAACATTTTTGTGATTATTATTCTGAGTGAAACCTCGAGATCGGACAATTAGAGCCGTAGAAAATGGGATTTATCTGTTTTGGTGACTGAAAATTGCTAAATTTCGACTAAATATATAAAAAAATTCGTGAGGTTTCATCGAGATTATAAATATTTGACATATTATCATTCAAATTATTATGATTTTAATAAATCTTAGCTGATAATAACGATCGGATTTCAGTTTTAAAATTAGTACTAGCGATTCTGAAGGGGAAATACCGCTTACGACGTCACTCAAATATGACTGAAAAGCACTTAGTTTGGTGCCGTGCTACGCATTGACGGTAAAGACAACATAAAACAATGATTTATACACATTTTTTAATAAAACATTACACACGTAAAAATATCGCGATATTTCAATATATCGTGAATATTTTTTCAAATATCGCGATATTTAAAATTGTCAATATCGTCCAGCCCTACCTGAGGCCCATATTTGCCTGGGCTGAAACATTCATGAGGCCATGATGGTTAATTGATACCACATATGTGGGGGTCGAGAGTGTTGACGAAACGTAACCTGTGGCCCAGGCCCAGTTTGCCCGGCCTAATTTCATACACAGTGTTTATGTTCATAAGATAAAGACCCTATTGGTTTTCAGCAATGTCCAATAACTACTGTCAGAGTTATCGTCATTAAATAATGAAAAATCTTGTGGACACTCCAGTTACAGTACAAACCAAGTGGAGGTATGAAAATAGTCCTTGGTCCGCGATTTTTCCGCTCAGGAATTGCGGCGTTTTCTCATTTGCACTGGGCTGAAACATTCATGAGGCAATGATGGTTAATTCGATACCACATTGACAAAACGTTACCTGTGGCCCAGGCCCAGTTTGCCCGGCCCAATTTCATACACAGTGTTTATGTTCATAAGATGAAGACCCTATTGGTTTTCAGCAATTTCCATTAAATAATGAAAAATCTTGTGGACACTCCAGTTACATGTACATGTATTTTTCCATAGACTTGAAAAGTACATGTACATGTATATGCAGTGTTTGAGTTAATGAGACATAAAAGTCGATTCGTTTTCAACGATTTACGATATCTCAGAAGAGCTAAAGTTGTCATCTAATTACCAGATTGTGTTTATAAATGCTAGCAGTAGGAAGAACTAGAGCCAATCAAATTTTAATTATTTTTGATAATTACTCTACGATTGTTAGTGTTACTCTTCAATATATTGTAAATCCTCCCATTACCAACAAAAGAATAAACATGTGACATCAATTGTTGACTCCTAGGTCTAATTAGATGCTGTGGGCATATTTTAGTTTCTTGGCAACCTATCTTTATCTTTCTATTTCAACTATTGGATGCTTTTACTCGAAACATCAATGTATGTTTCACCTCACGGAAGTAGACTGCATCAAGTGCCTTTGTATTGAAATTTTAAAATTGAACATTCCTGCTTAAAACAAAAAGTTCATTGTTGTTAAATCTTGACATAATATTGAACTGTACTATATAAACTGACTAAAGTATATAAATGTCATGATTGTTAAAACTCATTATTTATTGTTTATTCATACACAATTGTACATCTGTGGAACATATGATATACAACTTGGCTAACATTTTGTGAAATATTTCAAACAACTGTATTTACATGTAGATATACTGTACATGTATATATTACTATATATTGTATTTGTTATTTATCTTATCCCAATCTCCTTGGTTGTTCAAACTGTTTGAATACATCGATGAATACGGATCTACTGGTAAAAGTTTTACATTGCAGGATTTTAGTAAATACTAAGACGTTAAACATACATTATGTAAGAGCTTAATATGACTATTGCAGGTCCTTCTTTAGGCCTGAAATGTAGTATAAACTATTAATTAGACATTTATTAACAATACAAGACAATAATGAACTCTCGATTGCATCGGATACTCAACATTTTAACTAGATTGGAACGATTCGCCATTTAAAAATTTAATTTAAAAATGGGAATTCGAGGCTAAGTCGCGAATATACCAGTGCCATGGTTACCACTATGCACACATATTGTCAAAACTACAAACTGTGATGATTTGGCTAACAATGAAGTAACTTGAATGACATTTTCAATATTATCTTTTTTTATCATCTATTTTTGAATTATTACATCAAGAATGACCAACTCTGTATTTAATTCCTAACTAATGCATCTTCAAAATACTTAAAACCCATTTAAAGATGAATCTTATATTTAAATCAAAAACCTTTAGGTAACGAATACAGTTTGATTAAAATAGAAGAAATGTGTTGAATTTGTTTTGTACAAGATATATCTGGTGGCTGAATTTGTACTTTCTGTAGTTTATATATTAAACACTGTGACAGTCCAGCAAGCAGGGAATTATAATTATCTAGGCGTTATGTTACAAGAGAATATACAACTGATTTTACTGGTACAGTACATTTGTATTTCTAAAATTGCAAGAAAACTTTGTGGCTGACATAATATATTTAAATTATACATTGGTTGTTTTGAACTGGTTATGAAAAATTCTTTTTTACATCATTCAACTTTTAAAAATCTTTTACTTTTAATACTTTTATTTCTTGTGTTTCAGAAACATTAAAATGAATTTAAGGATGCATTCCCACAAACTTATTTATAAGGTATTGAGGCAGGGTACATGTACACTAGGCTTACCAACTTTTGTAGTACTATTCCGTTATGGAATACTGTTGTGTTTAAATATATTTGTTTTTGGAATTTAAAGACAGAGTACATGTATGTGTTTTGTATTTATAATTGCACATTAAACAAACAAAAGCAAAGGTGTTTCAATGTCTTTTGTAGTTTGGTTTGAAATCTGTATATGGTTTGATTTGTATACGCGCACCAATCATGAGTTGCCATGCCTTTCATACATGTGCACTGATCTGTATGCTGTTGATATTTATAGTGATAACCCTCGGATCAATCACAGCTATGTTTGATTGGGTTGGGGAAATATATGGCAGGTTTACTATGTGTAAATTTGCTGTTGGGTACTGAGGACTTTGAGTCAATTTTTACGCCTGCATTGGAATGTCGTTGATTTTGCCCTCGGCCCTGTCCTTCGGTCTGACTATCATCCACAATTTGAGTGAACACTACACATACATAAAACGGCACATTACACACAGCTTTAAAATGTTATTAGGTAATCTCATCTACATTATCTGACTAGTTAGAATTAGTAAATATTACCACTGGTTGACAAAATGTGGGGTAGTGGACTTGTATATTATATCTACTGATCAGGAATCTGTTTCATATAAGTTATTTGTTCCTGACCACCATTTTCAGATGAGTTATGTACACCTGAATTTGATAATCTCACTGACAGACGTAAATGAAATAGACTTTAGACATTATACATATTAACTGCCTAATAGAATTTTTAAAAGTGATTTTCCACATTACAAGCACCTGTGGCAGATAGCCCTGAAGCTGCAACTGAACTTATGATACACATTGAAATTTCAATTCCATCTTGTATACTAAAAATACATGGTTTGTTTGTAATACTTTATTGTGACATCTGTAATGTTTCAAACAGCTTCCCACTAATAGCTTAAATTTATTCATAAAACACATAGACTCATTGAATAAACCATCAGAATTGAGAATGTAATATAACTTATCATTCCTTGGGGTAAAAAACTTTTGGGAGATGATTAAATTTATTGAAATAGTATTAGAACTAAAAGAAGCTTTTAAAAAAGTATGTCCTGAATTCCGTCTTCTTTAGCCCAATTTAGGAGCAGAACAGTAGGACGTTAAACCCCATTTCATCATTTCATTTTCTTGTTCAACTATATATAGTATCTGTATCTGAAAAATACCTATCTTAAAAATTTGCTAAGAAAAAGATAACTGGTAAAATATGTATACCTCAACTTGAAGTTTTCTATTCAAATTACTTTCAAGTATTTTGTAATTGGGTTGAGCTATGATAAACTGTAAGGTAATTGTGACTATTATGAAGGCTTTATTGTACTATATTTACTTCTACTCTTGGCAATTCTCCATCCAGGTGACATAAAGTTGAAATGGATTCCACTTATAACACTAAAAGCTAAAGTACTCAAAAGAAGATATTTTAATTAATTTATTGTGTTTTTCCACTGTTTTAAGGTCATTTGTTAAAATATTCCAGATGAAATGATAAATATATGTTTTCAGTCGGACACACGAAGAAAAAAGTTGTTTTGCCAAAATCAATCCTAACGTTATGGTCTGGTCATCTAAATTTCTTAATACTCTCTGTTGTGTTTGTGACATCATCATTTTCTATATTAGAATGTCAATCAGCTTCTGAAGAATAAATCATTTGGATCCATAACGACAAGGTCAAGATGGTGCATAACCTATGATTACTATCAAAAGAACACTTTATTCGACTTCTGAAACAAAGAGACTTTGAATTTTAGGCAATCTTAGTAATAGGGAATCTTACTTATATTTAAACAAATTTGCATATTAAGCAGTCTCTTTCATAAGTTATGATAGTGTAATATTAAGTAGAACAAACCACAAATGAGCAGTTACATGTATGTTGGTATTTTTAGAGTAGAGGGTGATAAGAGCATTTATATTTCCAGTATATGTAGAAATATGATGCTTTAATTCATCATTACTTAAAGATGCCTTTCCGCATACAAACTGGGTGATTTGATGATGTATTTGGACTAAAATATATTCAAAACTAATTAGTCTTATTAACAATTTGCTTCAAATCCCTCTTAAAACATTATATATGCAAGGAAATACCCCAAGATGTAAAAAAAATCTATTTTTAGAAGCCATGAGATCTGTGTTTTAATCAGATTGCAAAACCGCCTAACCATTCTTATCAAGAAATAACAACCGCCTCCTAAGCAGGCAGAGTGCAGACAATAAGCCTGTGCGATGCCAGTTAGTGACACAGTACCAAGTGTTTATGGTCTTATGGCCTTTGATCACTTTGAAAATTATTGTGGATGCTCTAGAGGCTGAGGTTCATATCCGATTGACTTCAAATTTATACAGTGTTTATGGTCATGAGGAAGAAGAATTCTATTGCTTTTCTATAATTTTTCAATAAATATTGCCGGAGATACATCCCTTAAGCATTTAGAATATACTTGAGGACACTCAAAAGTTAATATTCAATTTATACACAGTGTTTACAGTCTTGAGACAAAGATTCCTATTGCTTTTCACCAATTTCCGATTATTACTGCTAGAGTTATGACCCCTGATCACTTTGAAATTTTTTGTTAACACTCTAGAGGCTAAAGTGGATATATGATTGCTTCCAGAGTTATGGCCCTTGCTATAAAATGTTTTGTATACTAAATGTAAGTGTACGGCAGAACTTTTAGAAGCCAAACAAAGTCTAATCACATCTAATAATTACTTCATAAGTTGTCACTCAGAATTGGATTTTATTGTCTTGCAAATGTTTTCACTGTTAAAAGAATAACTATGCAACAACCCTTGTTGGCTACATGGACGACTTAGCTGTTGTGGGCTTATGGTTCATTGCCTGGCAACTTATTTTTCGGAAATTGACAAAAAAAGATAGGCTTTTGTTATTGGATGCAAGTAGTGTGGCCAGCAATGAGTCTACATCAATATGATCATGAATTCAATATAGAAATTCGGGTGAGCGATTGGTTTCATAATGTGTGCTGTAGATCATAACGTCTGGGTTTCGAATCCAATCTTATGCAAGTAACTTTGTAGGTATTTTCAGGTTACCATGAATTTCTCTCACTTGTAAAGATTTCTGCACATTTTAATCTGGAAATGAGCTGGCTACTGTTAGTGGGTGTTAAAACCTATCCCCCTCTCTCTCTCTCTCTCTCTCTCTCTCTCTTGAAGACTATTTATTCTTCTTCTTGGTGCTATGTATGTTACACTACAATACAAGAGGCTATTTACTTTGAAAAATCGTTTACGTTATTTGTAGCAGTTTTGAACACCTGAGCATAAGCTGAACAACGTATTAAGAAAAGTTTTGAATAAAAGACTCTTGGCATACCGGTAAATCACTAAAGTAGGATATTTTCCTGACTTTAGGCAATAAACCCTGTAATAAGAACAAAAAGAATGGATTTAATACTTAAACATGCATTATTCAAGAGCTAAATCTGCCTAGTGCAGGTCTTTTTTTGGGCATGAAATGTTTTCTAAAGTATTAATTAGACATTAATTAACTGATCCAGGCCTTAATCAACTTTGGTTGGCATCAGATTGCTCCGATATTAAACATTAAAACGTTTCAGTGATAAATCAAATATGGCGCGCCCAGGCACTTCGGGTCTTAGCTTTGATCAACCAGGACCATGGTTGAAATTATCGCATAGGTCGGCCAAATCTTCAAATGCCAATATCTTCGCTTGCTATAGAGTAATTGGAATGAAATTTACAAATTATTCATTTTACCTCATCTACTTTCGAACTAGTATAGCAAGAATGGCTAGTTCTTATCTATATCTTGAATAATGTAACTTTAATATTAAATAGGATGCATAGCTATTTAAGTCATTAAATAAGGTGTGTTCAATTTTTTTTTAGTAGACTAAATAATATAATAGGTATTCATGGATAGAATATTTCATTGTATTGTATATCACAATATAATAATGACCTATATGTGCATCATTATAGACATATTAGTAGTCATTATGATGTCAACAATATAAAAGTTGACTCAGTACAAATGTACAATAAAGGCTGGTATATATTTCCTCTCTGTGTAAACTCATGTACTATTTTAAGACTTTCCTAGAAAATCACCATTTTTATACGCCCACATTGAAATGTGGTCAGTTGTATATTGTTGTTGGTTGGTCCGTCCGGCTGGCCTGCATCCACAATTGTTTGGGGATGCTCCAGAGGCTACATTTGATATCTGATTAACTTTAAATTTGTCATGAGACAAAGAAGCTTATTGATTTTAAAGGATTTTCGATAATTACTGCGATAGTTATGGCCCTTAACTACTTTGAAAACTCTTGTGGTCACACTTGAGACTAAAGTTAATATCAGATGGACTTTAAATTTATTTTTTTATCATTATTTAAGGTGTTTTTACTTTAGTGTTTTGTAAAGACTCAATAACCTGGCTTCTTAATGTGTTTAAATGTTCAAACTTGGTGCAGATGTTCATTAGGTAAAGGGGGGTTTGATGGCTGAACAATTGGAGCGTGGTTTCGATTCCCCGGTGATACGTGACAAGGAGTAGGGTCATCTGTTCCACTTTCTGGGTTTTCTCAAGGTCCTCTGGTTTCCTCACACTGCTAAAGACCCCTGCATGCAAATTGATATTGAACAAGAAGATATTCACAATATAATTTGTTATTGCTTTGAAATAGGATAACCCTGATTCTGTTTCTTATTGAGTTAGTGTATATTTTCATTACATAAAAACCTTGACTATGTTCGGTAATGAAAATTTTTGCCTAGACTAAAAAGTTATTTGATTGTTTGATTCTTTATAAAAATATAAATATACAAGTAATTAATGAGTGTCATCTATTTACTTTGGGATTGAGGCGGGGATACCAGCGTCACTGTTGGTTTGTTTTTTTGTATTCCCTATAAAATACCAAAATTTATTAGACTTACTATATAAGCTGATGTCATATGTATTTGTCACATATCTCATCTGTTATCAAGCCTTAGTTTCGTATTATATAGATATTGCAAACAACCTATTACATATAGATGAAACATTAATAAAATTGAATGAATTTTAGTCTTAACTTAATATTGTTCTTTATTATATGTTACAGGTGGGACCATCATGTTAATCTACCAACCAGACGTGAAAAAATGTGAGGAAGGAAGATAGTGCACTTGGTGACCCCTGTAGTGTATTATTGTGGTTTGAGACCACATGGAGTATAACATGCTAAGCGTTTGGTTGCATGTTATTATAACAATCATGGGGTATCAGTTACAAGTTGTTTTAAGTAATGACTGAATGAAACAATTATAAAAGAACAAGCTTGTTTAAAGTATTTAAAGATGTAATTGAAAAAGTTTGTGTGGGGAATGATTTCATGTGTTTATTAGACTAGTAGTTCAATATGGTGGCCAAGGTCTCAATTGTGAATTCGAACTGATTTGATTGATAATAATGGCGAAGAAAGCAGAAGGGCGATTGTTTAACGTGGCTGTGATTGGGCCGTCTGGTACAGATAAAGATAAGGGACTGTGCGGTGTGGGTAAATCATTTTTGTGTAACCGTTTTTTGTACCAAGTGGCTGATAAATATCAACAGGAACACATATCAGTGTTAAGTCAAAGTGATTTCGCTGGTCGAGTCATCAATAATGATCACTTCCTGTATTGGGGGGAAGTGACGAAACTTGACGATGGCAACAACTATCATTTTCAGTTGATAGAACAGACAGAATTTATTGATGATGTTTCATTTCAACCGTTTAAAACGGGTCGAACTACTGAGCCCTATTATAAACGCTGTGTGGCGACTAAGGTGCAATCTCTAGAGAAACTGATGTATATTTGTAAAGAACAGTTAGGTAGGTATTAACTACTAACACAAATATTTAACTATTTAGAAGATTTTTTCAAAGCTACATGCTTAAAGTGTTTTTTTTTTATGGTGTTCTTTAATTCGATGCCAATTAAAACTAATGGAAGTGGTCCTGCTAGTCACCAACGAGAGTTTTTTTTTATCAATAGTGCTTAGAGTATTGTGAAAAGTGAAGATCAAGAAAAGATGTTTCTACACATCTTGTCCAAATTTTAATAAATCGATAATTGAAATCTGCGAAAAACAGAGATGCTGGAATCAAAACTTATTACTTAGCCTTTGTCTTAATCTGAGAAGTAGATGTAATGCTACTTTAAGCTCAGAGTGAGACTTTATAGAACCACCTTGTTTATCTGTGGTTCAAGTGAACACAACACTTCAGTGTTATTTACTGACTAATTAATTGATGAAAATCGTGATTGTTTTCGGCACATGCGTGAAAGATTTGATAATTTTGTTTTAGTACTGTTATAGGTAGCTCTTGTTCATTTTCTAACTGGTAATTCTACTGTGGTTTCCCCTTGTCAGTGGTGCATGACAGGGCCTGACTTGGAGTGCTGTCTACTACTGTCTAGTCATTTGGTTGGGATGGTAAACCAAGGTCCTGTGTACACATTGGCGTGAATGTAAAAGATACATTTGTACCATGACAGTTGGAACTCGATATAAGAGTAGGCAAAATGTCCTTCATACATACATGTACATGTATGGTGTACATGTATGTCTGTCTTAATTAGCAGAACAGTAGGAAATTAAACCCTTTTCACTTCATTTCTGAATGATCAAATTTGAAATCCAGTTCCCAGTTAACATCATTAGGTTAACCAAAATTTCGGAACGTAACAAATCAGAAAAGAAATGTACCAGTACATGTATTAGTAATTAAGACTAGGTTTGCCTACTGCCGTAGTTAGCACCATTTATGTCGATATACTCTTAAGCGCGGGTGATAAAATGTTGTAACACCTGTAAAAAGGGTTTATGTCTGTCTTAGAGATAATATACAGTCAGAATGATTATAAATCCCAGCCTAGACTGAAGATCTTTGGTAAGAATTTGTGGACTGCATTTCCACTCATTAACAAAGAACATAGGATGAGAAAATTGTTAATGCGTGTATTTGCGTTAGAGTAGCTGTGTTGATCTTAGTAACATGGCAAATAACACCATTCATATTGACAAGAGGATAACCTAACTGACTTGTTTCTACTGTCAACAAACACACAGTTTTTAAACAGATTTGGGCTAAAGATAAACTTCTTTAAGTTAGATGTATTTTCTTAAATCTCGTTAATGTCTCTAATTGTATGCCTTACATGAGCAATATTTGTTATGTGCATCTTCATTGTAGTAGAGAAAGAAATTCCTTAAATTGTTCTTTTGAGAAAATATTTTGGCCTACATGTACATACATGTACAATGTATTTCTCTTAGACTGTTTTAAAGAACACATAAAATGGTCATATCAAAATTGAAGTCAGTATTTATTATAAAAAATTTAATATATTGCACAAAAACCTGTATGCACAAGTATGTAACTTAACATTTGAGTTGACTCTACTTTCAGGAATGGAGAATGATACTGCGTACGAACAGAAATTAATACCAGATGGTAAAATTAATATCGATGGATTTATTTGTTGTTTTGATGTTAGTAATGTTAAAGATAGACCGATTGAAAAACAAGTGGACTTTGTGGCTCTAATTTTAAACCAAGCGCTTAAAACTAAGAAACCTGTCGTGCTGGCAGCGACTAAATGTGATGAAGCTGATGATCGATACCTAAAAGAAGCGGAAAAGTTATTAAGTCGGAAAGAGTTTAAAGGGAGCATTCCATTGGTAGAAACTTCGTCACAAGAGAATGTCAACGTCGAATTAGCCTTTATGACTCTTGCCCATTTAATTGATAAAACAAAACCAAGGACAAAGGTGATTCCATTTGTTGAAGCGAGAAAATGCAGACGTGAAATTTTAGCGGTTGCGAAAGAAGCTTACAAAAATTTACTCCGACAGCATATCAATGACCCCAAAGCCTTTTGGGGAACATCACAAAAGAAATTTGAGAAAGAGCCAGATTTCGGACATTTTGTAGATTTATTTGGAACGGATGCGGCTCACAGAGACTTTAAGCAACATGTTAGAAGATTACGTGAGGAACAGATTAAAGCTAAAGAGAGAAAATATTACAGTCAGTTACCACATATACTTAGTCATTTATTGCCTAGTCTAGATCTTGTTGAAGACAGGTAAATATAACATTTTTTTCTACAGTACATGTACTTTTAATATATAACATTTCGGTATCAATCAGGAACTAAATACCCGGTTGTTATGCATCTGGACAAATTTTGGCCAATATTAGAACAATTGTGTGCAATATTTCGATATTTTGGTTATAACAGACCGTGGAAATTCTGGTAACTAATATATAGTCATTTAAATATATGGCAGCATTAAGCTACCTCATTGTAGGATTGAGTTTGGCTATTGCTAAAAATTGTACAGATGGGAGGGAGTTTTTAATGAGAACAAATACAGAAATTCATCAATTGTCTGTGATTTTCCCTTCATTTATTGTACACAGAACATAACCAAAAATCTAGTCTACTCAAGCATTGAACAATGACTGAAAGGAAAATAATCTTCCATATTTAATCCATGTACTGGTTGTCTAGTTCACATCGTTATTATTCCTGAATAAATTACTAATGCCAAAATAAGCTTATATGGCACCATGACATTTCTTCATACTTAACAAAACTTGTTGTTTTTGTCTATCTAGATGGTATTGAAATTGGTTTGTAATAAAATTCTTTATGCCTATGCCATAGAGGCCAATTATATTGACAATAATTTTATAACTAAGTCTGTGTCAACGTGTATGAAAACTATCTATTTAAATATTGCTATTATTGAAAGTGGCAGTCGTCCATCCCTATACTGAAATTATGTGAGTAATAGTATTAATGTTTGAAAAGCACACTGACAAACACTTCTTAGTGAAAGTGAGAGCACCAAATTTGGATTCAGATGTAAACAAGGTATCCAATTGTCAAGATAAAAGCATCAATCCCCACAAGCCGACTCTCCTGGCTGAATCCTAGTTCACACTTGTCAATGTCAAGGTTAAACTTGTTAAAGTCACCACCGCAGGCTGACAAGACAAAGTGGATTATACAAAAAACTGAGTTTACATGTATGTGTACATGTACAAATGTATATACAGTGCATGTAAAATTTCCCAAGACATTATTTGGAAATGCTGCTGTCTTTGCAAGATTCTTAATCTACTACTAATGGAAAATAACAGAAACATTAGTCTTAAAATGAACTGTGTTATAATTTACAATTTCCATAATTTGCACCTTGTATTTTTCAGAACTTGGTCAGTAATACAAAGATACATTAAACAGCATGAAGATAGTTCTAAGTACTTTGTTCAAGTGTGTGATTCTGAGGAAGAAAGCTGGAAAGATATAGATAAATTTATAGACTCTAATGAAACGCGTTTACCATTTGATTTGCTCAACACCCCTGAGGCAGATACATGCTTCCGAAACCAACTTAATGAACTACAAGTGAAACAGAGGAAAAGAGAGTAAGTTTTATGTACATGTGGTGATCAATTGTGGCACACTATTTAAACTTAAGTTGAAATTTCTGGTAAACTAATGTTGAGTATAGTATTCAAACTCACTTTCAAGAGCGAGACTTATCTTAGGTACATGTGGTGATTAATTGTGGCATACTATTAAAACTTAAGTTGAAATTTCTGGTAAACTAATGTTGAGTATAGTATTTAAACTCACTTTCAAGAGCGAGACTTATCTTATGTACATGTGGTGATTAATTGTGGCATACTATTAAAACTTAAGTTGAAATTTCTGGTAAACAAATGTTGAGTATAGTATTCAAACTCACTTTCAAGAGCGAGACTTATCTTATGTACATGTGGTGATTAATTGTGGCATACTATTAAAACTTAAGTTGAAATTCTGGTAAATTAATGTTGAGTATAGTATGTAATATGAAAATAACGCTTTACTTCACCTCCGTTTTAAGGCTATTTAGAAATCCTTCCCGTTTATATTTTACTGTCTATATTTCTTTGTTCGACAAAAGGAATCATTTTTCGACACATCTGACTCAAATTTATAATAATGCAATACTATTTTCAAGTAGAATTTTGCGATGCTTCTATTTGAGTATTGCCGAATTGAAAATGATGTAGATTTTGAAGACAGATATGCTGGAAACAAACTGTCAAATATTGTTAGGTCTTGTGCAGTGTCTGATATACATGTAATTTAGCTAGTGCTGCTCAGACAACTGCCTCCTGAGGCGGTCTACATTTTCTTTGCTTCTTTGTGTTCGGTTGTCTGTGCGTTTTCTTGTACGAGTGAAATATGTTCAATTTGAGTGAAGTCTGTGTTGCTTCAGACCCGGGACTGTACAGCAAAGTGGACGCTTACGGCTAGCCCCCGGATCCATTCACTCTTTTTTGAATTGTTTTTTTGTTTGTTTTGTTTGCTGTTTCGGAGTATGATGTCTTGTCGTTATATTTGTCCTTTATGTAAATCATATGTGGCGCAGTCCCCCTGCACTAACTATTAGGGCGGTCCATTTTTCAAAAAAGTTTCAGAAATCGTTCCGGCTATGTTTCTTACGTTTCTATATAAGGCTAAGAGGAAACATGCAACTTTCCAGAATTTTCTCGCCTAAACTGTAGTTTTGCCGTCATTTTTTCAAAATGGCGGAATATTTACCAGAATAAGTATTTCAGTAATCCCGAGTGTACACCACTCCATCGTGTGATATATCGCTTTATAGGTTTTTGGGGTCGCTGAGTTCAAATATGCATTGAAAAATGTGTTAACACTAACTATAGTGTCGATAAGTGTAGATGACATGCTTATTTAGCATGATATTTTGTGTGAAATCTAGTATAAAATGCTGCTGACAATCTTTTTTTCAGAACACTGGAACTACATCATTTATTCTAATTTTGAATACCAAGGAAGAAGAAGATTACCTAAATCATCTTCTTCCCTGATACCACAAACAAACAAACTCTGTTCATGACCTGTATGGGATAGGGATATGAAACTCTTTCAGATACAGTGAGGTTTACTCAGATCACAGTTTGTTCGGATTATAATCGAGCTATATTTTCATACACACATTGTTTATATGTGCCTAACAACTTAACGTAACATATAACCAGAACGTAACCCACGTAACAACGTAACATAACGTATAACTTATAACATGACATCACTACATTAGTATGGAAAAGCTAAACGAGGAACCAGGGCCAAGTAAACGTCAAAAGCAAGAACGAAGTTCAAATGTTGGGAAAGGTCACTAAGACCAGAAGTAAGTCTACGTCTACAGCTCCTGACACGAGCAGAAAACACCATCATCCACCCGAAAGAAATACTACATAGTTGGAAATGGCGTTGATAAGTTTGCCGTTTCAAAATCCTGTTAATCGGCGTGCTCCACCAGTTCCTCTGCATAGAACCAGAAGTAAGTCTACGTCTACCCTGACACCAGCAAAACACAGAAAACACCATCATCCGCCCGGAAGAAATACTACATTGTTGGTATTGGCGTTGATAAGTTTGCCGTTTCAAAATATTCAAAAGTTGGCGCTGTACTTGCTCAACTTCTTTTTATTCACAACACTGATGTATCAGTAAAAGAATGCTGTAGGCATGTTTGGAAGCACCACTTTGGTCTGGCCTTGATTTTTGGAAAGCTAAACAAGGATGGTAAAGGATATGAGGTCGATTCCTTTAAAAAACGTGACTTTTATATTCATCATCACTTTCCACATAATCCTCGACATGATCTTCATCATCACTCCCACCTCTATATGCCTGTTTCTCAGTCTCCTGCTCTGTTTTCTTCTGTCTTGTCTTCTCAAGTTCTCCATTTTTACTATCCTTTTCACTCTTGCATCATCTCTTCTTTTTTGTAAGGCATCTTTTTCTAGTGCACAGCCTATCTGCTCACGCTTCAATTAGTTACCCAAATGTTGGAAATCTTTTTCCCAGTCTATGATTCCGGAAGTTCTCAAAATGCTCTCTCCATTAACCTTACTAATATTCATAGGATCTAAAATTAAAGGAATCTGTATTATTTCTAACATCCCTCCGACTATCACTCTCCAGTTTGTACCAGTCCATATATAGTTTGTTAATGCGCTTGTCAATCTAACTATTAATGACCACAAGTTTACTTGCCTCATCCTCGTTTCGCTTTCCGAAAATCAAGCCAAGACCAAAGTGGTGCTTCCAAACATTCTTTATATCGTCAGGACCTTTCCTACAGCATTTTTTTTTACTGATACACCAGTGTTGTGAATAAAAAGAAGATGGGCAAGTACAGCGCCAACTTTTTGAAGTTTGAAACAGCGAACTTATCAACGCCAATACCAACAATGTAGTATTTCTTCCGGGCGGATGATGGTGTTTCCTGTGTTTTCTGTGTTTTGCTGGTGTCAGGAGCTGTAGACGTAGACTTACTTCTGGTTCTATGCGGAGGAACTGGTGGAGCACGCCGATTCACGGGAGCAGCGGAGTCCCTTCTTCCAGTGGTCTTAGTGACCTTTCCCAACATTTGAACTTCGTACATGCTTTTGACGCCCTTTGGGCGTCCCTGTTTACCTGACCCTGGTTCCGCGTTTCCATACTAGTTTAGTGATGTTGTTATAAGTTATACGTAATGTTCCCTTCTGGTTATATGTTACGTTAAGTTGTTAGGCACATATAAACAATTTGTGTCTGAAAATATAGCTCGATTATAATCCGAACAAACTGTGATCTGAGTAAACCTCACTGTATCCGAAAGAGTTTCATATCCCTATCCCATACAGGTCATGAACAGAGTTTGTTTGTTTGTGGTATCAGGGAAGAAGGTGATCTAGGTAATCTTCTTCTTCCTTGGTACTCAAAATCAGAATAAATGATGTACCGGTAGTTCTAGTGTTCTGAAAAAAAGATTGTCAGCAGCATTTTATACTAGATTTCACACAAAATATCATGCTAAATAAGCATGTCATCTACACTTATCGACACTATAGTTAGTGTTAACACATTTTTCAATGCATATGTTTAGGATGCGATGAACGATGACAACGATGACAACAGGCACAATGACGATTTTAAAAACTTTATATTCGATGTAAAACGAAGTACAAAACATAACAATACAAAAACGATGACCATCGATCCAGAGATCCGGGAAAAAACCTATGGGAGAGAACTCTTGTTGTTCCCTGTACGAAAACGGACTAAAGACGAATTCGACATTGGCCAATTCGGCCATTTAGACAATGCCCTTCAGAACATACCCCCCTCCTTGATGTGACCTACATCAACAACACAAATATAAAAACATAATACAAAAAAACAAATTACTGTCAATGTAAACAACAAATGTTTATACGATTACGTTGAAAGTTACTATTACTATGACGATGTCGATGTTAAGTTCGTTGATTCGATGTATTTATAATGCATAGGAGTTGTGATTTCCACACGATGTAGTACAATACGATGAAAGTTAATACGATGAAAGTTAAACGATTGTTTGATACGTTGATACTAAAATAATACATTGGATATTCCCACTCGGGACACAATAGAATACGAGTAATCACTCCGAGAACTAGTGACCACCTACATGAATTTAGGAATGTACGGTTCACCGCGTACTTTGAACCCCTTTTATATACCAAATTTAACACTCTAATGGACACAAATGATGAATCGATCTTTTAAAGACCTTATTTCCGATTTTCACATCAACCACCCGAACGTGATCATCACTTCCAGGATATATTTGAACGACTCGACCTAGAGGCCACTTGCCTCTAGGGGTTTGAGGGTCAATCACAATTACAATATCACCTTCCGATAAGTCTTTATGTTCGATGTTCCACTTTTTCCTGGAATTCAATGTAGGCAATATTTCTTTCAACCATCGTTGCCAAAACTGTCGAATTAAGTCCTGTATACGTCTCCAACGATTTCTGGGATTAAATGGAGTTTCGTCCACTGATTCTGGTGCGAACTGTCCTCCGACTTGACCATGTAGAAAATGATTAGGTGTTAGAACTGGGTCATCCTGAGGATCGTCTCCTTGATATCCCAATGGCCTGGAATTAATTAGACCTTCAGCATTGACGAATGCTGTTTCTAGCTCTTCATCTGTTATATCAGCATTACCGATGACAGCTTTTATTGCTCTTTTTGCCGACTTTATCATCGATTCAAAGACACCACCGAAATGTGGCGAAAGTGGCGGATTGAATTTCCATTCAATTTGACGATTGGCTAACGAGTTACCAATTCTAGTTTGATCTAGCTGATTTAAAAGTTCTTTCAGCTCACGATTAGCGCCAATAAAATTGGAGCCATTGTCAGAGAGTACCTGAATCGGTTTCCCTCGACGACTAACGAATCTCGAGAAGGCTGAAAGAAAGCTATCTGTATCCAATCCCCAGGCCATCTCAAGGTGAATGGCCCTTGACGCAAGGCATGTAAATAAACACAAATAACGTTTTGTGTGGATTCTCCCACGACCATGTTTAGTAAGAAATGGCCCTCCGTAGTCTAAGCCTACTCTTGAAAATGCACGTAAAGGTGTACCGAGTCTCATAATCGGTAACGGGGCCATAATTTGTTGAGCCGGATTGTTTCTTCGACGCTTACACTCGTAACACGATGCTCCAACAGACTTTACCACCTCGCGTCCTCGTAGTATCCAATATTTGGAACGAAGTTCTGATATGATGTAGGAAACCCCAGTTTCGTGATTTCCACGGTCATGATACGATTTCACAATAAGACGGGTAATATCGTTTTTAGGCGGTAATATGACTGGGTTTCTTGTATCATAAGATAAATGTTCCGCTTTGTTTAGTCGACCTTTAACACGCAATGTTCCGCTTTCATCCAAACAGGGATTAAGGCACAACAATTTAGAGTCATTACGAATAAGATTGTTCTTTCGCAGAGCCCTGATTTCGTCTTCAAATGATTCTTTTTGTGCATACCTATACCAAAACGACTCTGACTTCTCCAACTCCTTTAATACTAAATTCCTACTACGTTCTTGATCCTTGGGGCTGCGACAATTGTTTATAAATCGAAACACCAAAGCAGTTATTCTCAACAAACGAATCCAACTAGAGTATCTAGAAGGACAAAGTCTACCTAAGTCTTGTACAGTAGGAGCGATTACAAACGTTTTTGAACAATGACTACGAACCTCCTCTTGGGTCTCTACAGAACTTGACACTATGACACGATCTGGCCACGACGACGCATCTTCGTGAAGAAAGTTAGGCCCGTACCACCATATATTGCTACGAATAAGATCTTCTACAGATATCCCACGAGTTGCTAAATCGGCACTATTGAGTTTAGTCGGACAATACCGCCATTGGCTAGGATCCGAATTCTCGTGAATCTCTCCGACTCGATGCGAAACAAAAGGTTTATAACTACGAGATTCGCCTTTCAACCAATATAAAACGTTCTGGCTGTCACACCAAAATGTCACCTCGTCTTTCGAAATGTTTAATACTTCACATGTTGTAATAGTTAGACGAAGACCTAAGACAGCGCCGCATAATTCTAATTTAGGAATCGAAATCGCCTTTAATGGTGCGACACGCGTTTTAGAAACGATTAGAACGACAGAAATGCTACTATCTTCATATTCACAACGTAAATAACAAGCCGCTGCGTACGCCATCTCAGACGCGTCTACAAAAGTGTGAATCGACTTACGAGTAATCTTCGAATGCGACTTTACCAAGCACCTTGGAAATTTGACTTCGCTTAGTTGAGACAGTTCGCGAAACCATTTCTCCCATGGCTTCATTAATTCATCAGGTAATTCGTCATCCCAATGAAGGCCTTGAATCCAAGTCTTTTGAATGCCGATTTTGGCCCTTATCGTAAATGGCGACAGAAAGTTTAATGGGTCAAATAAAGTCGCCGCTCGACTTACCACGAGTCTTTTAGTTAAAGCTACATCGCTAGGCTTTTGTACTTGGAATCTGAATAAATCACTATCCGCCTCCCATAAAACACCTAAAGTTTTTACTGATGGCAATGAGTCATCATCAAAGGTCAGTTGATTTACTCGATCACAAACCGGAATGTCTTCTAAAACCTTGGGATCGTTGCTCAACCATTTTCGAATAACGAATCCTGCATCAAGGAGCAGGGATGATATTTCACGTCGTAACTGGATAGCTTTGGATGCATCGTTAACACTATCCAACAAGTCGTCAATATACATGGAGTTCAAAATGGAATTAGCGCCATTAGGATACTTATCGATGTTTGTTAGACAATGTTCTCTTATCACAGTTTGCGAAAGATAGGGTGACGATGAATTCCCAAATACTAAACGATTATATTCATAGATCTTGATGGGTGTCTGGACATTAAGATCCCGCCATAAGAACCTGTGAAATGGTCTATCGTTAGGCTCTATTTCAATTTGCAGAAACATTTCTGCGATATCTGCCACCAGAGCGATGGGATTTGATCGAAAACGGAGTAGAACATCAAATAAGTCTCTTTGTAGTTTCGGACCTGGATTGATGCAATCGTTCAACGATTTTCCCTGGTAGCGAGCTGCCCCGTCCATCACCACACGGACCTTGGTCGTTGACTTGTCCAGTCGGACAACAGCGAAGTGTGGTAGAAAATATGAGTCAGGATTAGTAGGATCTTTAACCTCGACGATGTATTCCTTTTTGATCTGATCGTCGATGATTCTACGATATTCCTGGGCTACAAAAGGGCGCCTGGATAAGCTCTTTTCTAGATTAAGTTGTCTACTCTCAGCTGCTGAATGGTTATTCGGAAGATTAGGCTCTCCAGGTTTCCAAGGAATTCCTACACGATACCGATGGTTGACTTTACACAAGGAATTCTTGGTAGTCTGGACTGCTTGCTTTTCCGATGGCGAAAATTGTTCTTTACAAGAAAGCCCGCTCGATTCGATTTCCCACATATTTCGCAACAGCGTATCTACACAACTAGTCTCTTGAATAAAGAAAGCACGAGCGAAGTTGGAATTATTTCTGGCATGACTTCGTTCTTGACCAGGAATGGGACCTACACATGTCCATCCTAGAGGAGTAAGTCGGGCGACTGGTTCACCGATTTGTCCTCCGATTTCGGTGAAAGATCGATGTAATTCGAGAGCATTTAGTCCGATGAGCAAATCGATTTTGGTTCCAGCAACTACACGAGGGAATGGAATATCTTTCAGATGGGGCCAGCTATTACAGTTCGAAGCCCAATCATACACAGTCATGTCACCCGTCACATCCCGAACCGTAAAAGCGTCAAGATTTAAATTGGTTTTATAATCATAACTACTCAAATTTACTTTCACTTTAGTAGTATGTAGTAGACTTTTACGTCCCCCTAGAACACCAACATTTAATGGCGTCGGAATGCCTACTAAGCCTAGTTCGGCTGCTAAAAGTTCATCTATGTAACTATCACTGGAACACTCATCCAGAAGTGCATTAGCTTGTCGTTTTCTGTGACCATTACACAAAATCACGGGTGCGATGCGCATGGCAATACAGTCACAATTGCCAGTCTGTGTGTGGGTTCGTGATTGTAGTGGACGGTTCCCACTATAGTTGATAGGCTGTTTAACAAATGTTGATTCATTCGAATGTTGTTCATTTCTTAAAATTGAATTTTGAGGCTGGTAAGTGTTGGGAGCAGGGTCTTCAAACCCCCCTCCGTGCAGGAGAAAGTGATGAGACTTTGGACATCCATTGATCCAACATCTCTGAGAATCCCTACACTTAGATCCTTGGTGACTTGGACTAAGGCATCTGTAACAAAGTCTCTTTTCTTTAGCTAGATCCCATCGTGCATGTAAATTAAAGGAACGGAACATAGGACAATTTACTAACCCAGTAGAATGATTCTCATTACAAACTAGGCACGATTTATTAAAACTGGGGGCGTTTGTGTCCGTGACGTAAGTTTTAGCTCTACGATCTGGTTGAGTCTGGGGGTACCTATATTTGAACTTAGACGATGACGAAGGTTCTGCACTGCTTCCATAGCCGAATCCGTCTACTTCTTCTCTAGCTTCTACTCGATAGCGTACCTCACTCGCCAACCAGGTCTGCAAATTGACTAAAGTCTCTTCAAGATTCTGCATTGCAGCCCATCTTTTAAACTGCGTCACGTTGTCTGGTTGAAGCTTTGAGCGGGCAACACAAAAAAACATCGAGTTCGCTTCAAATTCTTCCTTACGACCATTTTCCTTTAACGAGATAATACACAATTCGAGTCTGTCAACAAATTTCTCTAAAGTCTTGAGATCACTAAAATTGACGGTCCTCATTTGACGGATCGAATCCAGGTGAATAAGGACGGCGCGACGTGGACCACCATATTTTTCATCCAGACGGGCGATGGCAGAATCATACCCGATGTCAGAAGCGGGGAATCCCTCAATGGCACGCAAGGCATCTAGTTCCAGGTGCTGTCGAAGTTGTAACATTTTGTAGGATTTGCTTGCAAGAGTTTTATCGATACATTCCATGAAAGCGTCACGAAAGAGGGGGTATTCTCTCTTGTTACCATTGAACCTAGGGATTGATACACGATTCAGCTGTTGTACCATGTCATAATTTAACTGGGGTAAATGGGAATTTCTAACATCAGGCGCCATGAGATTAGGGGATGGCACTTGTTCGTAAACCGTTCCAGCATCAGCAGTTGCAGGAATGGTATCTCTATGGTTCTCATTTATATCTTTATTAGATAAAGAATATTGTTGTACAGGAGGTTCCGGATTTTGTTGAAAAACATCTGCCTTCTTCGATGAGACGAAAAAAGATGTGGCTTGAGATAATAAGTCAGCTAGGTTGGGATCTGACTGAAGATAATCTAACTCCTCTTCAAATTCATCATTCAAATCACAGAGTTGAAGTAGAATGTCGATAACCTCTTCCTGGGCATGCAGAATATTACCCACGGCAGCACGAATTTGATTCGAATCTCTTTCCGCGGCGCACATAAGAGAAGTCAAAAACAATTTACATTTGGTCAATTGCGTCTTCAAAATGCGCTTTCGGCGCCGAAGAGAGGCCTCTTTATTCTCAACGTCGGTGTTCTGTAGACTGTTTGTTGACTGGGTGGTTTCATCTTCTTCAGTCGACATCATGAAATTATTCAATAAATGACAGACGGAAAATTTCCAATTGTCCGGTACCAATCGGTGACGAACTGGTAATTCGGGTTGGTTACGAACTGACTCCTTGTGACGAAACGGGCGTGGACAGGTCTCCGGCCATGTGCTTATTCGTAACGAAACGTCCCATAATAATTTGCCGATGAGAAAAACAAACAAAAGAGTTCTAAAATGTATCATTTAACAAACCACGCTCTGCTACCATATGTTTAGGATGCGATGAACGATGACAACGATGACAACAGGCACAATGACGATTTTAAAAACTTTATATTCGATGTAAAACGAAGTACAAAACATAACAATACAAAAACGATGACCATCGATCCAGAGATCCGGGAAAAAACCTATGGGAGAGAACTCTTGTTGTTCCCTGTACGAAAACGGACTAAAGACGAATTCGACATTGGCCAATTCGGCCATTTAGACAATGCCCTTCAGAACAGCATATTTGAACTCAGCGACCCCAAAAACCTATAAAACGATATATTACACGATGAAGTGGTGTACACTCGGGATTACTAAAATACTGATTCTGGTAAATATTCCGTCATTTTGAAAAATGACGGCAAAACTACAGTTTAGGCGGGAAAATTCTGGAAAGTTGCATGTTTCCTCTTAGCCTTATATAGAAACGTAAGAAACATAGCCAGAACGATTTCTGAAACTTTTTTGAAAAATGGACCGCCCTACTAACTATTATAAAAGATAACTGTAGATATTTGTAAGGTATGTTATCAATAAAAAGTTTTTTTAAAGTAAATTGGGTAGAAATGCCACAGCCTTTACAAAATTCTACTCTATAGTAAAAATTTGCATGTTTATCTAAAAATGACTGGGGGAAAAAAATCGATATATTATATTGAAAATAGAGGGAGTCAGTTTTGAGGTACATGTACCACACGTAAATAAAGTGATACATACTTATAAACTCAAATTATACTGCTTGATATATTTCAGATTACAGAAACAATTTAAGAAATTATTAGAAGAAAATAAACATGTTACCCCTGGTAAACCACTTGGTGAAACATATGTGTTTTTTGTGGGTAAAGACTGTTACAATGGTTTAGGTGATCTAGAAAAAAATGGTGTGTATGAAGAACATCAACAAGACATTAAACAGAAAGCTAAACAAGAATTTCAGGAACTTTTATGGGAGAAATCTCAAGTTTTTCTTGGATTAAACTCAACAGGCCGACTCACTCCAGAACATCTGAAGAAAATCAATCTAGCGCTTCAGGATGACCCAAGGTTTGTATGAATAATAGTGTGTGCAATGTGCATATACTTTCATTAAACTGTGGTAGTCAAGAGTGAAGATCACTGGCCAAAAAAGTCTTAGGATTAAATCCTGGAGTGGATTAAAAAGACAAGCTTGGTTTTCACTTATCAGGGGTGGCAACTGCCGGGCTGACAAAAATGGTGCCTTGCCATCGACATGGTAGGAATTTGACGTCCACCAATGTGCAAAAGAAGAGCACATACATGTAAACTTCTTGCAATTAGAATTTGAAAGCGAATGACAAGATAAACTGAATGAAAAGAGAAACAGAAATCTCATTAAAGATGCATTATATAAGAATTAGACAAAGAATGGGGCTGTTCTTTCTATAAATACTTACATATTGAAAATTTAATTCAAATTACTTTATTCTGGGTGAAATTATGACTGTGACAACCAAGACTAAGTCACGGTTGTCAATTTTATTGCCTTCAAATCCATTTAAATCTCTGCCATCAAATGCTCAAGAGAGTTGAATATAGGCTTGTCAGGTAAATAATGTCCGCATAATAATTTATATAAGATTTAAAGTCAGGAAAGGATCTGCAATAGCAGATTTAGTTCCTACATAATGGATCTTTAATTATAGTTTCAAATAATTTGTATTTAACTAGGAAGTGTATTATGAAAGAATGTTGTTATAATATCATTTAGTACAAAGGAAGTTATTACATGTACTTACCAAGAATAGTATCAATTGACTTTTGTCTGTTATGATATATGAAATAGAATGAGATATTTTTCAACAGTACAAAATAAGCTATCGTAATTCAAAGTACTGAGTTAAATGACTTTGGAAGTAACCAAAGCTCAATTTTTGTAGTGACTGAATATTTTATTTCCTTTTTGGATGGTAAAAATGATGATAAAATTTTGTATAGATTAATAATCTACAGTTCTGTGATATCCCTGCAAACAAATGTTGCAATATATTTAGAAAATATCGCAATATGTTACAATGATTTATAAAATGTCAGTGATTTATTGGTTATCACCTTTTAACTGTAAATAAACATGCATAAAAGGTTGGACAAACCCTCTGAGTATTCACTTGACATTTTATTGTCAGTATTAGTATAAATTAAACATAATATGTATAGTATTTACAAACAATTGATCAGGTTCAAACATAGATCAAACCATAAAGACGTTATAAAAATAGTGTTGTTTGTTATAACTTTAACGTCCAATATATTAATTATGATATAATGGACAAGTTGATTTAATTAAGATTTATATATGAAATGGGCATAAAAGGTTAAAAACATAAAAAATTAGGTTCTTGTTTGTGTGTTTGTATAGCTACGATCAAGATCCCCTTTTTTTGGTATATTTTTTATTTATGAAAATGAAGGTGTTAGAGAACAACCTCCTTCAGAGAGATAAGATATTTTAAATATTCTGAAGGTGTGCACTGAAACAGATTCTTAGAATGTGTAAACTGTAGGAAATCCTGTTCATATTGTTATGATGAAATATTTGGATGAAGGAAGTATTTAATCAGATAGAACAATAACACTTAATATGTTTACTACTCGCATTCAGATAATCAACATTTTGTTAGAATTTCAGGATACAGTCTATATTCTTGGCCAGGTTTGATGACATAAAGATTTTATTGATTCCTGGTTCTCTTGTACAATGAAAATAAATATCAATAGTGCACATGTTCTCTTACATTTAAATTTGATTTCAAAATATGACGGTACTCTTGGAAATATTATGAGATAAAGAATTAATGCCAACTATGCCGAATTAGAATAGCTAGTTTATTTATTTATAAAACCCAGCCACGCCCAATCTTGGAATCTTACAAACCTCCACATTTCTTAAATATTATAACGATCGAAACTTTTAAAGTTGTTTGGCTACCAAAAAAACTTTAGTTTACAGTAAGTGACATCATAGTGAGATAAACAAAGCGAATTATTCATTGATTTTGGCCAAGTACCGAAACTTAAATCAGTAAAAAAAATTAGATTATTAATATGCATATTTAACAGCGCATCTACTGCGCTGTACAGTTCAAGGTCAGTAATGATACCGACTTTACAAAATTGATTTGCAAGAAAGATGTAATGCAACCGGCCTGGCAATAGTCAGGCAGTTGACGTCATTAGTGAAAAATTTAAAGTTTTTAAAACAATAATAAAGTGTCATGAGCAAACAGGAGCAAGTCAGTGTTGTAATTTTTCTTTTGTTTGTATTTTATCAGGTATAAAATGTTACAGAGATTAGAAGAAGATCGTAAAGTGATGATATTAAATCATCTAGGTTTTATCGAATGTCCATCAAAAGATAGATGTTATTTTAAAGAACAATGTATAGACAGTCAAGTTCAAAAAGTGCTTTCTAACAGAAGTAGCAGGTACGATTGTGGCATTTGTTTGTAAGAAAGAATTCTGATCATTATCAGGAATGTTAGGGGAAAAAAAATCCAGTACAATCTTATCATCAGTGAATATCAAACTAGATCCATTGGCAGAATATTAGTTTGGTCTTCGGTTTGTTCGGAACCTATTTTACTTTCTTTTTTTTTTTTTAATATTTGGATTACACAACAACCATTACAACTTAGGATTGGTGCAGCTGCTTCACTAAAAGGCATGTTTAGAAATGTCAACGATTTGTACAGACTTCATACATTGAAATGTATAGGGTTGATGATTCAGCATATCCCTTTGTTATGTAACCTTGTTAGCATGAAGAAGCCCTTTTCCCTACCAGTAGTCAATCTAGAAGGTCTGGTGTACACTTTGCAAATAAAAGTTGACGTGACTGTTGGAATTCAATATAGAGTCAGTGGAAACACTACTGCATCCTCCCTCGTAAAAAATCAATATATGTTAATCTTAAAATAATTAAAGTGTTAATAAATTGTTAATCAAAAGGTACTTATAATAGTTTCATTGCAGTATAATTTTAATGTAGGTAATTTATTATATAAAATTATTTTAGACCAACATCACAGTTAATAGAATCAGTAGAAGAATTAGATTGTGAAGCGAAGCCATTAAATCTAGTATTACTTGGTAAAGAAGGTGTAGCTACTGAACTCAATAGAGAAATCAGGGTAAGACATGTTATAATGATTGAACACAAAACTTTTAGCTTTCATTAATGCATGAATTATACTTTAATATAGAGATATATTTCCTCGACAATCCAAAATCCGAACTCTCAGATGAAAATATTTGCACCACTGGCACAAGGTTAATTGTTAGCAATTGTCTTGGGGCCATCCATAAAGTATGTACGCTCAAAATGGGTAAAATTCCGACCCCCCTCCCTCCCCTGTACGCTCCTGTACGCTTTTGGCATAACCCTCCCCCCCTGTACGCCCGTACGCAATCCCGGGAAAACAATCGTATAAATCAGGAGGAGTCAGATATATAATTAAACAAGTTTTAACTAGTGTTTAACCCTGGGACCGGAAATCGCAAGTAAAAGCCATCTGAGCCAGCGAATACCGTTGTGAAAATATCTATACTGATACATATACAATGACTATAACAATAATATCAGGAAAACAGCACGCGTTGAATGTGAGGGAAGTGCCATGTCTCGAAATTAGAGTTAAAAATAAAAAAATCAAGCGTACGTACGTTTTGCCAATGACCGCCCCTCCGCCCCCTGTAGGCACCTGTACGGTTTTTGGCTGACCTGCATCCAATAGAATTCCTTGGCAGTTTAAATTTTACAAAAAGTAAGAAAAAAAAACAGCTGTTCAGGCAAAATTTCCTTTATAGTTCATTGCATGGTGGTTTACCTGTCTTTATTAGCCTGTGGTTGGTGTGGAAATCTCTATCCAGAGACCTTTTGCATCCTCTATTGTCCACTTTTGCCCTGAAAACGGGAATTGCTCAACTATAACTTTTAATTTTTCAGAGAATTTGTTCAGATGATGAATACATATATCAGAATGTAACATATAGTTTGGATTATAGACCAATAGATGGTGATGTAAGCCTAGATCATAATGCTTTAGGTACAGCTAACTTTAAACCACATGGTACGTGTTTGGATTCAGTTTTGACAGGTAACAAAATGTTTAACTTGTTCATTGAAATGCTGACATGTGACTTGTTTTGTTCAAAAACACAGCATGGTGCCTGCCAACTTATCTGGTATGATTTTAAATTTAATTTAATTTTCTAAATCTACGTACATCTACACATCATAATTAGAGCTTTAGATATTAGTCCCCTACTGGTGAAACTGGAAGGGACTATAGGTTTATTCTTCGTCAATCTGTCCATCATTTTTGTTTTCCTGATCTTTCTAAATTGTAACATGAGAGAAAGTTACTGATCCAGTTCAAATATTTGAGCAATTACGTTAATTTTTTACGGGGCTATGGTCCTTTGTTGACATTAAATCAATGGAAATTCTGTTTGCTGGAATTATTATTGGTAAAATTTGAAAGTATTTGATTGAAGGGTGGTAAACTATTTTATAGTAGAGCGACAGACCCAATTCAGTAAAAATGTATTTGGATTATTTATTCACTGAGATGTATTTGCAGTATCAGATTCTTTATAGATGCATGCATTGTATAATTTGCCACGGCTATAAAGGATTACTTGGCAATAATTTAAGAATGCTTGTTAATACTTATGTACTAGTTATGTAAAACAAATATTTAAACTAACATCAGACACTGTACAATTTATATCAGACTTTTGGCAGTTGTTGCTTCACGCTTTGCAACTTTTAAGGTTGCTTTTGAACCATTCGTTTTGGCAGATGTTATGATTTTAGAAGTCATTTTCCTACATGATTTAGAACATAGTAATTAGAATCAATTACAAGTTCACAGTTATTAGATCAGATTGCAATGAATTGATTGTTTTAAGATTCTTATGAGACATAGGAATTTAACTGATCAAATGTTGTTATTATTGCAAATGTAAGATAAATTTTAAAAAAGGAAGACATTGTCATAAAATTTGGATAAATGTATGGCATAAACAGCTATTTAAGGAAAGCATATTATAATGAGGTCTTATGATAATGTTCAGATATTAAATCAGCGAGAATGACTACTTTAGACTAGTTATTGCTTTTCTTACTTACATTGTACATGTATGTAAGAAATTGTAAACCGCATGTCGTTCTGTTATAGTAAAATTGGCATGTTTTAATGAAAGTTTATCTACAATATTTATCTCAGCATTAGATATTAATAGCAATAACATAGTCGATTGTATTGTTCAAGCTTTTTTTGCAAAATATATTAAGTTTTGTCTTTTATCAAATGTAAGGTATATCGCATCCCATAGTTATAAAAAAACACCTGAATACTTCATTTTTTGAAGGTGGACATTTACTGTTTCTTGGTTTGTGCTTTTGTGATACTTTTCGTTTTTACACAGTCATTCGAATATAGTGTAAAACATAAATTGCTTGTATTAATCTTATAAGCCTAAGTAAGCTAAATGAAACCATTTTTCATACAGCAATGATTTCTTTTTGCATTTTGCAAGTAGATTTTGCTTTATAGTATATATATACATATATATATATATCTTTTAATTGCCAGTTATATATTCATTTTAAATATGTTTCTTGTAGGTTGTTTGTGTGTTTATAATTCGGTAGAAACATTAGAATATATCCGTAGTAGTCTTGAACAATCACTCTTCTCGGATCTTCAACGTGAAGAAGAGGCAACGATGAGCAGCATGCAGATAGTCATAATACAGTCATATAAATCTAGTCAAAGTGAGAAACATCGAGAGATGTTACGAGAGGAAGGCCAGACATTAGCACGAAGGTAAGAATATGCATTATGCAATCTTTAGGATAAATTCTATTTAAATGTTTCTTTGAAAATATATGAAAGCGGCTATCGGCGTTGTGCAGTGAATAACCCTATCTGTAAGGAATATATATATACCCCATTGATTTTCACATTGTGGAGTTATTCTCCAGTTTACATTCAAATTTATGACACAGGTATCAATAGAATCCCAAAGCATTATACAAAGGTTTTCGGGTTTATATTGTTTACTTTTATCGTACGATTTAGGTGTGTGAACATGATACAGGACAATGGAAGTATTTAAGATTTGTGGAATGGTTAAATTCAGAGTTTATCGATCAAAAATTACACAGTTTTGATTAATATATATGTACCCATAGAAAAAAACATTAAATTATTTGTGTCATATATTTTTTTAGGCTACATGGTGAGTTTGTTGACATTCCTGAAGAGGAGATGGAAGGGGAGAAGAGTTTTAGTATAAAGCAGGTACATCAAGCTATACAGTCTGTGATACAACAAGGTAGAAATAGTCTAGGTGGTTGGTTATTAAATGATCAAATAGAACCAGATATCAGGTACGATATTCTATTGTTATAGTGATAAAATAATATATGTATTTTCTTTTCCCCTACTGCTGCATTTTTGGCTAAAATAAAAAATAAATCATGGTTGAATACATGCTAAATATGTGCTGAGATTGATTATTAGACCTTTAATAATTAAAGAAATAAAAATACCAATGCAATATTAAGATAATTTCTCGGCTCAGATTCAAACAGATTTAAACTAGACTCATCAACTACTAAAAAATACAAGATGGTGCCATCTTGTTACATTCCAGCAGTATAGATCACTGAAATTTTAAATTATAACTTTGAGTGTCATCCATTTATTTTGTGATTAAGATGGTGACATTAGCTTTTTTGCTGGCTTGTTTCGATATTTACCTGTTTTTGTTATCTCCCTTTACAGTTTATTTCTGCGCGGCACTCAAGTTAGATTGAGGATTAACCTTGTGTTACAGATCTAGTTGACTAACTGGTATACCTTTTGTCTCTTATTATTGTAATATTTGACTTTTCTTTTGTAGAATTGCCATGTGTATGATGTGTGGTGACCCGTTACCAGTAGAAATACCTCTAGGGCCCTTGTTATATAATGAGAACTGTCAGGTATCACGTAATAGTCCCAATACTATCAACATAGATTCATTTCTAGACTGTGGTAAACAGAAGATTGAAATCGAGATCTCTCCTAATCATGGTGGTGGTAGTTTACAGCAGGGTATATTCCATGGTTATATACTCGTTTATTCTGCTAAACGTAGAGCATCATTATCAACACTTCAGTAAGTGCCTCCACTTTGATAATAATTGATATTTTACTATTAACAGACTAACTTTTTTTCTACACTGGGAACTTATTATAAACTGATTTTCAGTTTCAGCATGGCTCCCAATAACATTATAGTGAAGCTCTTAAATATGTTAAAAAACTTCTTTTAATGTTTTGTAGGAATCATAATTTTAAAAGCATAGTCTCTTCTCTCTTTGTCAAAACTTTATTTGATGCTAAAAATTTGATTGAATTTGTTTGTATTTTAGAGCTCTAGGTAAACGATTACCACCTGTACCTAAACTCATTGTTTGTGTAGCTGATAGTGGTGGAGCAGCATCTTTCTTTACAAGTGATATATCTCAGACATTAATAAAAGAAGGAAATGCACTAGCTGATGATATCTTATATGCCCATTTTATGACCACAACCGCTAATTTCCAACAGCAAAGTAAGACTTTCAGAATGTTTATTGTGTAGCTTAATGTTATTTAATGTGTAAATTGTTTTAATGGCATTTAGTAAAAGAACTGGAAATATACAGGACACAATTCTATAGAATACAAATTACTGTTTATTACTAAGTCACATTTTGACTCGGCTTCTCTAGTCTTTATGGCGTGCACGTAAAAGATCCCTCGGCAGTTGAAATTTCGATATAAGAGTAGGCCGTAGTGCAACTGCTCGGGCAAAATTTCCCTCATGGCACACTGTATGGCGTATGCTCGTCTTCATTAGCCCAGATTAGGAGCAGAACAGTAGGACGTTAAACACCACCTCATTTAGAATGTGGTTGTAGTAGTGAAACTAACTTGAGATCTGATACACAAATGATTTTTTTTCTATTGGATATGCTTATTTTGAATGAATCTTTTAATGAATAATAAAAATTGCTTATATTTTTTGTGTTTTAGCTGCTGTGTACAATCCATTCTTTAAAGATGCATGGGATAGAAAGGAAGAATCTGAATCTCTATATACAGAACCAGTAGAAGAACCTAGTCCACCAGCATATGATGATAGAAGTAGTTATATAGACCGTAGACCACCAGCTAAACTACCAGTACCATATGATATGTATCATACCACCAAAAGTAGTAGTAATAGGTTAGATGATATATTATTACCCAATAATGCATATTGTCTCTTTAAGATTAAAGGACCTAAGTCCGTTATTCAAAATCCTCCAAAATCATTGACATCGAAAACACGAATTACTGGCCAATTTAAATCAACATTGATGATGTAAACTTACTGGGAAAAGATGAGCTTCTGATATCCGATATTTTAGATAAAATATTTTGTTATCATTGGTACACGAATCACGTACCATAATGCGCTTCAACCCCAGTTTTAATAAGAGACTTGAGGAGCGAAGCTAGACATATTGCACTATACCATACAGCGTATGTTGACTGGAATAACCAGGCGCTATAGAAATTTGCACTAGATTGAGACTGCATGGCTTATTTCGCTGAACACAACTGATTTGAAATTTTGGAAGAAACTGAAACCATGGAATGTAAATCAGTTTATATACATTTATATTACAGTATTATGTGCGCTGCGACCCATTTTTGTAAATTTCTAAGTCCCAAGTGTTAGAGATTTAGCTCCTTTAAGCAAAATATCCTCATCTATATTTTCTAGGAAATATTTTTCATCATTATTATCCCACGCCAAAGAAAGTTAATGGAGAGATTGAAATGGGTTTTGCATATTTGTCCTGGCTTTGTTTCTGGAGCATATCTTAGTGAAACTTTGTACCACACATCTCAATCTATTATAATAGTTTTGCCTTTTGTTTTTGAGAAATTTCTTGAAATAGTCATTTTATACACCCACATGGAAATGTGGTTGTATATTGTTGACGGTCCGTCGTCCAAAATGTCGTGTGTACACTCAATAGGTTAATATCTGATTGACTTTAAATTTATACATCGTGTTTTAGGTCATGACAAGAAGAATCCTATTGATTTACAGTAATAATCGATAAAAAACTATACCTTGGATTTGATATGTAACATTCTCCCTGCCATTCAAGAAAATACCAAAAACTGATGGCAATGTAAAGTTTTCTAGTTTTACTTGTGAGGATGTCGAAACGTGTAATAATATTCATGAACTTGTCCATCTTCGGTGCAGCAAACTTGTTTTGTCATTTTCATTAACTGAAAGTGAGAGTATGATTTAGTTTTATCTCACATCTGTGTAATGCAATGTATATTTTTTTCTTCCAGTCAAAGTACAGAAGATTCAGAACCTATCTATGATCAACCAATCCACCCAAATCCATATCATTCTGACAGTGATCGGGAACGGGCTTCTTCCACATCACCACCCCCTCCTGAAGATATTTACAGTGAAGTGAGTGATGCTGTCCCAAACGGTGAACACCTAGTCAGACCTAGTTTTGTTAAGAGCAGACGCACACAATTTGCCGGTGAGTAACTTAACTCATTTCATTATTGGTCAGCTATTTGGGTCTCAAATACTTTCAAACGAAATGATTATTTACAAACCTATGCCTACTAGTATTGAATATCTATATAACTATTCATAAAAGGGATGTGCTTCCTTGATTAAGAATCGTACAAATACTTCTTTATTGTTGCTGCAAATATGATTATTTGATGTTTAAGAGGCATTATTACCAAGAAAATAAATATTGTTGATTTGTTTGAATATTGTCATATTAAGAATAACTTTGGACTTTCCAAATTATCGAAAATCTGCATACTGACCCATTAAAAGTAGGGTATTGGGTATGTTTGGTTAATCACCTTTAAGACAACAAAAAATGTAAAATTTATGGTTGGAATACTTATGTCTCAAGACCTCAAAGTGTTAATGCCTCTTTAACAGAATATAAAATGCTTTTATACTTAACCCTTCATTATTATAGTATAAATTATTTCCTTTTATATAAATTCTTCCTAAATATTAGGACAAAAGATGATATTAGCCTGTACGATACTATATGCATGGGTGTTGAATTACAGAATACTCTATTTATATAGACCATCTTTAATCTAGTACTATAAGCATTAAACTATAGACCAGCTTATTGCATCAGAGAGTTTATAAGAAGATTTTTGCACGATATGAAATAGTTTATTTCTGAAAACAGAATTTTAATGGCAAGCATTTAAAAAATTCGAGCATCATTTCATACACTGGCTACACAATTTGATGTTTACAATGAGTGTTGTATACAATCCTTGCGAAATAACATATATTATATTATCTTGAAATTAATGCTCAAATTATGAAAGTCATGATTATATTTTGCAAATGAAAACAACTTAAAATAGTTAAATTTGAGTAAATTTTAGATTGGATATGCCATGAAAATGATAATATTGTTAAAGAAAATACAAATGTCAACCAGAAGCTTTAAAATAATTATGATAAATATGTAGATATCTTATGATGGTGCCAGAGAAAAATAATCTGTATGAACTATTAAATTTGATAGGATTATCTTGTATTGCGGGACAAAATATTGCAGTATATGATATTTCACTCTATCAGTGCATCATAACGAAAATTCGTTGATTTTTCCAGTGCCTCAGTAGTATTCATTAAGTGATAAGGTTGTGCTATGTTTCGTTGTGTTATTTTTAGAATTTTATTTCATTACGTCCATGTAAAAAAATATAATTTGTGTGATTTTTTTTTTCTTTGCCCACATCAATAATGCAGCATATACTAAGGATCATCGTAAGTCTTTGCCCATTTTGGAAAGCTGTGAGACAAAACTTCGTTTATGTGAAAGTAGGGAACCATCAGATAATGAGACTAACACATTCACATTTACTCAATTACGCAAAGCCAGTAGTATGAAATTGGATGTTGCGGAAGAAGAAGGTGAATTGTCTGTCCGTTTATTAAAAGTTGTAACTTTCTCTCTAATTAGTTGTTAGGGTGCCCCACACAGCCAAATTTAAGCTATATAATAAAAGTTGTTGACAGCCTGTCGATTGGCTGAGAAATCGTCAGAAGGATAGTTTAGTGTCACTTATTTCAAACCAAGAGCACGCAACTCCAGTGGCACTGAGAAATTCCAAACAAATGTGGATATATCACATGAAATACAGGAAGAAGGGGAAGTCTTATGATTAATGGGAAGGAATTAGGTGTTTCGACTATCGGTAGTTTTGAGATTTTTTTTAACGTGGGGCACCCTATAGTTGTCTATGGGGCTGACATCTCTTATGTGTTCTGTTTGCTTTTAATATCTTCTGATATCTGATCAAATTATTTTGATGGTATAATGGTTTAACCCGTTAAGTGCGTAGGTCGTTATATAACGTCCTGGACAACTACCACTCACTGTGTGTAGGGCGTAATATAACGCCTTGGAGGTATTTTTCCCAACCTATTCTTAGTACATCGTTCTTCGTCACTTTGTCAAATAAATTACACAATTGGGGGTAGTTAATGTTTTAAAAACGTCAAGCTTAACGGGTTAATGAGATGTTTTAGTGGACTTATAGTAAGTTTATGTTGTGAAGTATCATTCTATTCTATCTCTTCTCTATCACACTACCATGTTATTATTATTAAAACTATGAACCTGTTCAAAAACTATACAAAAAAAATTGATAGAAAGATTGTAAAGCAATAAAAGTAAACATGAATTAATATGGGTCAGCTCGATTAATTTTGAGAGAAAATTGATGAGGACAGATATATAATAATTCTGCTGATTCTTTAAGGAGTATTTTTCACTTAAGGTTTTTTTATTCAAATTAGAAGGCAATAATTAATGATGGGATTCAATGACCACTTTGTTCAATGGCCTGTAAATGAACTCAATCTGTTATCCAATCAGACTTGATCTAATTAACAGAATTTGTAACTGTCAACAAGAACGGGATTACATGAACACACATATTCTGAAGTTGTTAGATTACCACTTCTGTTCAATCTCTGGCCTTATGGTACTTTAATATTGTGATCATATTATTGACGAAATCTGTCATTTGTAATTGTTGTGTTCTGAATTCTATCCACTCCCATTTCACCTCCTTATTTAAATCATATTTTTTTCGATCGGTGTTAAATTCTTGTCATCACTGATCAAACTGGGTATGAATTCAATTATTAATAATCAGTTATGGTTAAGCTTGAAAATCATTACATCTGAATAAAGGTTTTTCTGCATTAATGGTATACTAGTATTTGTTATTGCTCGTGAAGGCCATAAACTATAAAAAGTGATCTGACATTGTATGGTGGGCAATACTTAAACCAGATATTGAACATTATTTAAAATTTATACAGTGATGTATGAGGTAATCACAACATCTAAAAAATGTAACTGAAGATATTGTCGTAGTAAATTGAAATCCTACCCAAATATTTTTGTTTTTGTAAATCAAGAATTATATTTGATTGTTTGTGTTATATTGTTATTGTTTGTCATATTCCATTGTTGTCAATTTTATCATTATTTGCTTTTTAAATTTTTCTCTGAAATGGTATGAAATACTGGTAAATTCATTTTGTCTTTAGAAATCATCTGCCTGTTTACTATATAATTGTTGAAATTAAGCGTGTGACATTTCTAATTTTTTCGAAGTAGAGCTAGTCTTTACAAATTATAGAATATTTGCAGTGTTTTATTATTCATATGATATAAATTTTACCCTAAAGCTTGGGCGCTAAATGAACCTACCAAAGGATCAAGAAGTGTGTTATCGGCTTGCAAGCAAACTTCCAGCAGTGAAGAGGGTGACCTACTATTATTTTACGGCATGTTATGTTTTAATGTAGTGAGCATGTTGATTCAACACCAGTCTTCCTTGAGTTCTCTCCCCTTCTTTGATTTTGTTTAATTTTCTGTATGTATATTTATTTAGCATGGAATTTTGGATTAAAGCTTGACATTTGTTTTATATATAAAATTAACGTATCATTTATTACCGTCATATTTCTTTTACAACTTTTAGCTCTATTGTATTCATTGTTTTCGTTTCTAGTTCAGCTTCTTTAAGTTTTATGGCTATTTGTACGACTAAACATGTGAATGTACTTCTTTCATCATTGGTCCTTCACCTACACTCCTTTTTTTAGTTTTAATAAATCCACATTTTACTGTGGATGCAGTAATTGTTGTATTGTAATCCTATCTTTCTGTTGGTCCGTTCGGCATCTGCCCGCCCATAATTGAGTAAAACTCAAATTCAAAATTTGTTTAGCTTTGTGTTAGGAAGATGGTAATTAAGTTACAAAGAATTTAGTCAATAATTCTAAAAACTATGGTCCATATTAGTGATGGTTCATATAGGTATTAGCTATTAATTTTCATCAATATTAAAAATATTATTGCTTTTTTCATGGTAAAATTGCTTTATTGCGGGTAGACAGCTTCGCTGCAGGTTTGTGTATTTTCTGTTGCCTGGCAACACATGTTTAGTACTCCTCACATGGTAATTATCCTCACAATTACGCCTTGATTTTACAACACATCCCTATTTAAGACTAATAGTACTTGTTAATAAAATCTTTCAAACAAATTCTGTGTTTTTGACAAATGAGACATACAATACTCAATATAGTTGGTAGCAATTCATAAATCTATCAATTTCAGTTTTCAACCCTCAATACAGGAGACTGGTTTAAAGTTTTTTCCTATTTCATCAACTTAATTTTAGCTATCCATATTATTTTTGAATTTTCTTCCTTTCATTAATTTGTTTTTGATGTTGTCCACTTAAAGGTACACTTGCTGGAAATCAGAAGTTTTGGTTTTGTGTTATACAAATAATTTTTTTAAATCATGACGTTGGAGTTGGACCTGCAATACTTACATGTTAAAGGGGAAGACCAACAATTTTCAACAAGGTTTCCATAAATCTTAAATATATATTTATAAATAATCTCCTCTGTAACACACAGCAAAAAAGTTTTTGTAAGTGAGAAATTAATTTTTATTTAATCTGGAAGTGACATAGTTGGTTCAACATGCTCCCTGGGCTCTATAGTATTCATACAGATTTGGCATAAGTTTACTGCTGTATTGTGTTCACGCGTCGTCCTTTGGCGGAAAATCTTATCAAATGTCCATGTTTATTAGGATATTATAAACACAAATTTATGTTTTTTTAACGTTTAGTACACAAAGCCGTCGCGTAAATCACTCACACTGAGCAGCACACTACATCTCAATTCAAACCACATGGCTAATTAGTATGCATCACGTGGTTTGTTTAACACCCGGCAAGTGACAGTTTCATCCTAATAAACATGGTCATTTGATCAGATTTTTGGCCAAAGGACGACATGTGAACACAATACAGCAGTAAACTTATGCCAAATCTGTATGATTACTATAGAGCCCTGTGAGCATGTTGAACCAACTATGTCACTTCCGGTTTGAATAAGAATTAATTTCTCACTTACAAAAACTTTTTTGCTGTGTGTTACAGAGGGGATTATTTATAAATATATATTTAAGATTTATGGAAACCTTGTTGAAAATCGTTGGTCTTCCCCTTTAAGGGGTGAGGCTACCCGAAAAAATGCTTTCTGAAATTCTAAAGCCAGTGAATTGAATATGGCACAAGTAGTTAGGAAATGCAATAAAGAAGGGAAAACTAGCATTAAAAATAGAGAAGAAAAAAGTTGTTGCCAGGGTAACACAGATTTTGGAGAAAGTATGAAAAACATAGGTACACTATATCTCTGGTATTAATAAAGATAAATGTCTCATTTTCGAAATGCGTATTTTCTAATGATAACTCTAAAACCAGACAGAGAGGTTATCTCTATAAATTTTATAGTTACTTGGAAAATGATGTCTAAATTATTTGTCTCACCACAATATTTTGTCTTCGGAGAATATGTTAATAACTTTTGAAATATTAATGATAATTCAAATTGCTTTCTGTCTGATTCTGTGGTAGATATTAGTTTATATATCTTGAAAATTTTGTAAAGATATTTTAATTAGTTACAGAGATATAGCGTACCTACGTTTTTCATAATTTTTTACCCAAAAATTGTGTTACCCTGGTAACAACTTCTTTAATGCCAATTTTCTCTTGTTTAATACATTTCCTAACTACTTGTACTGTTTTCAATTCAATAGCTTTAACATTTTAGAATAAAAAGTTTCGGATAGCCTCCCCCCTTAACATGTAATAATTTAAAAAATTATTTTACTACTTAATAAGACAAGAGTATATGTATATTCATATACATTATGTGGACATAAACAAACAATGCTTGCTTCCCTAGAAGTTTACATTGCTAAATTGGATTAAAATAAAATATTGGGAGTGGTTCCATGTATTATTCTGATAGGTGTACTTTCTACAAGTATACTTTTATTTTGAAAGATTCAGCAGATAAAGCAAGTTTACCTTTAATTTTCCTTCAGTTTGTATTAATTGAGTATCGATTAATTCTCTTTACGTAAAATTGAAGTCAATTATAAATATTATTAAACAAATACTTATGTACATTAATTATTGTACTACATAAAACTTGGTAAATAAAGCATACCTTCTTCACCAATTATGAATATTTGGTTGGCAATCGATGTGATTGTATATTTAGATTGTCCCCCATTGAGGTTATAAGAATCACCATTAATGTAAATCATTGTGTGAATTGTTATTGTAAGAATCATTCATTGTAAATGATTATGAGAATCATTATTATAAATCATAATAAAATATAAATTTAATTTATTCCTCTAAACTTGCAGCATTGGGTGAAGCATCAATGTACGAATCATCAAGTCAGGATATTATTTGGGCTGACAATGAATTGTATGATAGAGCTCAACTTTATTCTCCTTCACACCGATTAACAGATGGATGGGACAACCCATCATTTTCTTCCTCCTTAGAGCGTAAAAGAAGTAACATGCAAAAACGGTCACAGGTATTTCTATTATAAACATATGTTAAATGTGCATTATGTAAGAATTAGATAAAGAGGTGTCTGATTTTGCTATAACAGTTCAAAAATAGTTCATTGAAAATAAATATATTAAAAATTTCATTGAATTTGTTATTCTGTGCAAAGTTGACTATAATTTGAAGTTTTGACAAAATGTAGCGTAGATTGTTTTTTATTTGTATAATAATATCTATTTAAACTTTTAAATTGTGGCTGATGGTCCAAAGTTTTCATTATTGGCTTATGTTAATAAGTATTTATGTAATAATTTTTATTTTGAAGCCAAAAAAAATACCTGCAGGTTTAGTTCTTACATAATGTATCTTTTCAAACATTTGTACTAGTATGATAAAAGCAAACTTTATTTTGATTAAATAAAATAGCTGTTACCTGAGATATGTGAATGAAAGGAAATAATACAATTGTTGTTCATTTATATTAAAGATGGGTTCCCAGCAAAGTATTTATCGGCTGGTTATTTCCAATAAAAGTATGGCAAATTTGGTATTTATGAAAAGTATAGACACCAAATCTTACTAGAAAAATACTAGATTACGCGAAAATCGCCCATGGGGCAAGGACTGGGCAATATTGTCAGGGAATCACTAACTGTCAACCCGGCAGGATTTGCTGGCTTATTGTCTGCTAGTTTAGGTCAGGGAGCAGTTGTTATTTCTTGCTCAAATGGTTAGGCGGTTTTGGGAACATTGCGGGTTGTCAATGTACAAAATACTCTGCAATTAAAAGGTGTAAAAAGTAGTTGACATAAATAATAAAGAATTTTTTTAGGCCTCAATAATATGGTAAATGTAAAGTACATTTTGAAATATGGACCCTCCCACAATGAAGTGAGTTGGCAGACATTGCGTTTAACAACAACTTATTTACAGCTATAGGTATCCCCGGCGAAAACAGAGTTTTGAAAGGGAATTAAAGCAAATTTTTGATAGATTGGTTACTTTAAATATGTGTTTAGTCCAAATATATCTTCAAATCACAAAGTTTGTACCTGGGAATGCATCTTTAAGGGTAAAATCAGCTATTATATTTAAACTTATTTTTAAAAGATAACTGAAAAATTTGAATTGATATAAAAGAAATACTTTTGACCTGTATGGCCTGGATTCATGTGTTACTATGTTCTTGATCTCAGTATCAATATGATTAGTCATAAGATACACTTGTCTTTTCAATTTGAAATATTTTAAGGAAACGATTTTTGAAATTTTAACCAGGAAATATTAAAAAAACATTTTCCATGTTAATATTTAAAAACATTTTTTAAGGAAATATTAAAACATTTTCAAGACTTCAATCTTGAGTTCACATAATAGTTTAGTAAAGATACGTTAACTTTAAACATTTAAACTAGTTTTAAAATTATGTAAAATGACTAATTACGTATTACTTTGTTTATTTAAGTCACATAGTTCAGGTATGGTAGGTAATCATCAGCCTAAACATCGTGGTACTAAAGTTACAGCCCCGTTAGCCATGCCAGAACCAATAGAAATAGCTGATTATGGAACAGTGAAGGTATTCTATTAGATCTCATTGTATACATTTCATTACACAGTAAAAACAAATTTAATGTGAGCAATAAATTAATGCTTTAAATTTGACCTTATCACATGTGTTTTGATAAGACATTTCTCTTCTCTTTACCTGAAATAAAATACATTACAGAGTAGTAGTTATCTTACAAATAACTCAATTGTCACATTTATAACCCATACAAACAATAGAATATTTCACAGTTATTAATTAGATAATAGATAAAATTATGTAAAAATAATAAAAAGCCATTTAGTTTAAAAGGGAAGTGATGGATATTGCAGTTATTATGCACATTTATGTCAATACTGTTTCATAACGCATTAATTGTTGTTCTACCGTATTCAAATTAAAGTTGAATCAAAGAGCGACTACCATATTTATAAATGATATACAAATTTGATTTTAGGATGCAGTCAGTCAGTTTTCAGAGAATGATTATGCTTCTGTTGAAGATGCTTTACCACCAGGGAAATTACAGCGCATCAAGTCGTCAGTTCGAAAGAAAGAGAAACGTAAGATATTGTTTTAAAGAAATGTTCCAAAATGTTGCAAAAGACATTGACTAATATTACAGATAAAAATAAAATCTTTGATTTCAGGAAACACAGATTCTGAAGACTCTGAATTCAGTTCTTTAGAGCGGGAAGCTAGACCAGACAGACGGCCAAAAGTGTATAAAAAGCCAGCCAAGAAAGTACACGGGACCTCGTTCTTTATGTCTAAATCTATGACAGATGATTATCAACAGAGACTGGGTATATCAGGTGAAGCAACAAATAGAGGTATTTTATCGCAAATATAACATGTTACATGTAGATCAATGTAGGAATTAATATAGATATATCTGAACACAGTAATGTAGTTAGGTTAATTTGTAGAACAAGTTCTTAAAAGGGTGGTTTGGGCTATCTTTCCGTGAATATAACTAGGTAAGTCTGTGTGAAGGCTCTTGAAACCTATCCTTGCTCTGTACATCTATCTGAAATTCATTTGGATCATAAGATATGTTTTTTTAGAGTCAACCTCTATGTGACAAGGAGAAGGGTTGCATGCAAAATCTGTGAGTTTCCTTAATATTCTCCAGTTTCCTCCCATTGCTAAAGACCCCTATGTAGAAGCAACTGAATGAAATAAAGTGTACCATAGGGCATATTTTAGTGAACTGGTTTGTATTGTGTAGACACTGAACACCATGTCTCAACTACCAAGACACTTGATTTATTTAAGATAATTTGGAGCATAAGTCGAGATTAAAAAAGTTTTAACTACTGTTATTTTGTTTTTTAGTGAGAAGTAATTCACCATCTGAAGGTAGTGAAGGTACTGGGGATGAATTAGCAACAACCAAAAAACCTATGAAACGAAAGTCTTTTAAACATAAAGGTCGCTATACATCTTTTGGTGTACCTAAAATATTCAGTCCACCAGACCTTGATTACCAGATAGGTTCACCCCCACGTAAGTTTGGAAATATTTAAAGATAAAGTCCTTGGACAGTTGGGAGTTGGGTGGCTGAATGGTCTAACGTTGGCGCTTTAAATCAAGTGTTGTGGTTTTGATTCTGCTGATTGTAAAAGACAAGGAGTAGGATCGCCTGTCCAACCTCTCCTTTGACATTTGAGTCATTAAAGTTGTATTGTGCCACAAGGCATGTATTAATTTTCTTTGTTTATGTTTAACACCAATAAGGATAACTCATTTCAATCCATGAACATTGATGGTAAGATGGTGTCTACGCTTGATATTTGTTTTAATTATCTAAATTACTATCTAAATTTTCATACAACTGTGGGAGTGAGTATTCCTTATACAATTTAAATTTCAATTTGTTTTTTATTTGTTATATTTCTAACTTTTATGTATTCATATTTTATATATGTTCCAGGTGACAATGAAAATTTATTTAATATTGGTAATCCACCCATAGGATACAGCACACTACCTCGAGCAGCACATGTAAGCATTTTGGCAGATGTACTATCAATTATTCTCAAAAGAATTACATATACCTATAACTCTTTATTATATAAAAAATAGATAATTTATATACAATCAAATTTTGATGGATATATAGCATAAAATTTTTATGACATTGATGCCAAAATGGGAAAGGTGTTCAAACATGGTGACTATTGTAGGTCATTCTATCCAAAATTAAGTATTTATTTTCTTATATAACTATGATGTAATTGTTACAACAGGGTGGTACAGCATCAACAGATGATGGAGACTATGATCTCAATGACAGCGGCCATTGGAGGAGTTTACTCAAAGGTAAAACATATCGAGATCCTGAAAAACAGAGAAGAAAAGAGGAAAAGAAATTAAAAGATGATGAAAGGAAAAAGCAAAAAGAAGAGGTAAAAAATCTATTTTTTCTTTGAGGTTAATATTGAATAGTCTATCTTTTAGAGGAAAGAATTGTTATAATTGCTGTCCTTTCTGGCAATGCTGGTGGCAGGTGTCTTGATAATTGAGTTTTAATTACTTTTGCCCAACTCCTGTTGGCCTCTGTATTGTATTACCATAGTCTTGGACAATGACACAGATCATTTCAGGAATTGCCATCAATACAAAATTGGAGGTCGACATAAGATTAATATAGATTTTATGACATTGTACTTATTCGAATGTTGTTTTTTTCTAACATTATTGATTCAGCAAATACTTACATATACAATATATAATTATGGGATCTGAAAACGAGCCACAGCTGCATTCAACCCTGATAACACCATTATTATCACTTTCTCTAGAAAAAAATGGACCTTATCCCATTGAAAGAAAGACCATACAGACACAAACTAATCTTATTCTACAAAATATCCCAAAACAAACTCCGAACTACATTAGGGGGGTTGGATGGCTGAATGGTTAGTAAGGATGCAACGATACATAAAAAAATAATCGTGATTAATCATGATTATTGCAAAATAAATAATCGCGATATCTTGGATTATCGTGATGAGATCTTTTATCATGATAATTGAAATAATCATGCTTAAAGAATTAATTATCGCGATTATTAACACTAATAAAACCAATTATTAAAACCAGCCTAGATTAAATATACAGTATTACTGTGGGATTATGGTGCATTGATATGGCTACACCAGGGTTTTACTGATATCAGATGTTGACAGTGAAACATATCGTTGATGCAGATACAAATATGGATAGTGGCCCATTAAAAAAAATAACATATTAAAATACCTCGAATGTCATGGTAATTGATATAGATGTCATAGTAACAATCTCCATGGGGGGGGGGGGGAATTCATGAAAGACAAACACGATGTTTAATGAAAGAGAAATTGTGTCACCCTTCCAACTGAGTTAAAAAAAAATACACACACACAATCTATTGAGAATTTAATTATCTGTGGCATTATTAATTAGTGAAGTGGAAATTCCCCACTACATTTCTTCATATTTAATATTGTTGAAATAAACAAATTGTCTATCAGTATCATATCACGAAACGTGTAACTTTTTATTCATTCGTAGATAGACCAACGACTCGTTATACAATGATTTCCAGTGTCAATTAATCTGGTTCTAATAATATGTTTTGTGGTACTGTCATAAGTTTCAAATTTACAGAGTTTTGTTGGAGTATTATAGATATTAAAGTTATCTAAACTTGTAAAGCCATCTTCCCTTCGATCTAAACTCCATAATTTTCATTTCCTTTTCTAACCATAATAAAAGAAATATTATCCAGACGCATTGTTTGTACTATAACAAACGAATAGTTGCCGACTGGATAATCAATCATCAACAATCGGGTCATGGTCTCTATGACAATGACACTCTACTCGGCTCCGCGTGAAAGTAGCCTAGTGGGGTAACTGGAAACTCTTTACACAAAATGTTTTATCATCCTTCTATCATTTTGACGCGTGCAGTAGCCTAGTGGGGTAACTAGAAACTGTTTACACCAGATGTTTTATCATCCTTCTGTCATTTTGATGAGAATTCGGTTGAAATAATACCATATACTTTCCACATTTTATAAATTTGATTCTCCCAAATCATAATCTTGATTATTTTGAAAATAATCATGATATATCGTGATATAATGATTATTGAATTATTGAGAAAGGAGACGATTATTTAATCGGCTGTCCCAATAATCGCGATTAATCGTAATCCCCGGGGTATCGCTGCATCCTTAATGGTTAGCATGGGTGCGTTGTATCATAAAGTCTGTTACAAGGCTGGGTTTCAATAAACTGTCTTTCTCCCTTCTACTATTTCTCCAGAGAATAATCTTACAGACGATTTTAAGCAAAGTCCAACTTTCCAATAATTCAACTGTCAGTTACGCAATATGATCAAACAATCCCAAACCACTACTTAAGTGTCAAACAATATTTAAACCTACATTATGCGAGAGCTAAATCTGCCTATTGCAAGTCTTTCTTTAGGCCTGAAATGTTATCTTAACTTAGGATTTGCTGGTCAACTTTCATTTATGATTTACTGAATTAAGTAATGATGATTCAAGCTGGGCCCAAAATTCAGTTGCTAAATTCTCTGTTCAGAATGGATCAATTTGACTGAAATTTTCAGCAAATTGCCTTTACATTATCTAGTTTTTTAACGCCCACATTGAAATTTGGTCATATATTGTCGTCGCCCTCGTTCGTCGGTCCGTCTTCCACAAGCAATTATGCCAAAGTTAATATCCAATTTATACACAGTGTTTAAGGTCATGAGACGAAGAACCCCTATTGATTTTCAGCTATTTCCAATAATTACTGTCAGAGTTATGGCCCTTGATCACTTCAAAATTCTTGTGGATGCTCTAGAGGCTAAAGTTAATATCCGATTGACTTTAAATTTATACGCAGTGTTTAAGATCATGAGACTAGAAGCCTATTGATTTTCAGCGATTTTCAATAATTAATGCCAGAGTTCTGACCCTTGATCACCCAAAAAATAATGTGGACGCTCTAGAGGCCAAAGTTAATATCCGATTGACTTTAAATTTGTACACAGTGTTTAAGGTCATGGGACGAAGAAGCCTATTGATTGTCAACGATTTCCGATAATTAATGTCAGAGTTATGGCCCATAATCACTTCAAAAAATATTGTGGACGCTCTAGGGGCCAAAGTAAATATCCGATTGACTTCAAATTTATACACAGTGTTTGAGGTCATGAGACGAAGAAGCCTATTGATTTTCAGCAATTTCCGATCATTAATGTCGAGTTATATCCCTTGATCACTTCAAAAATCCTTGTGGTTGCTATAGAAGCTAAAGTTTACAACTGATTCACTTTAAATTTATACATTTGAGACGAAACAAGTTTATTGAATTTCAATTAAATTTGATAACTTTAACAGCTTAATCCATGATATTAAATGTTTCATATACTAAACATTAGCATGGAGGAGAACTTTTTCAAAGGCAAACAAATTCTAATGATTTTCCAACAGATTTTAATGTATTATAAATGTTTCATTACTGAAAAAAGTAAAAATATGCGACAACTCTTGTTGACTGCCCGGACGATTTAGCTGCCAGCTCTTTATCTAATCTCACATAATGTATCTTTGATGAATATTTCCAACAACCCATCATGAACATTCTGTTACATTATGAAGGACAGCGAACATTACTTATTATACTGCTCTAATTTTACTACAGCAAGACAAGAAACAATCTTACTACATGTATTACCATATACTCAAACAAAGATTAGATTGCTGCTCTATGGAAATCTTTCCAACAGTTCAATTATTCATAAACCAATCTAATCGTTTTTTTTTTTTACTTTATCGACTGGTATTGATATTTTTTGACTTGTAGGAGATTCTCTATATACTTTATGTTCTAAAATCTTCTCTGATAGATAATTTCAAGACTAGAATTTAATTGGATTAATTATCAGATTCATTAATGTATGTGATTTTATATTGCTAGCATTGAATGCCAAATGTTGACAAATTTCAGTTAATCCTATCCTTGTAAATACTGAACAGAATATCTGGACTGATATTTCTTTCAGAGATTTAACTTTCACAATATTATTGTTTGAAAGGAATGAATATCCCTCCAATGATGATCAGAGACTTTAAATCTGATATATTTATTTATTCCTTTGTATAAAGTTACAACAACACCATAAAATGTTAATTTTATATGGTGTTTATGGTGTATAATTAGTGGGTGTTCAATAGATATTATTAAATCTATAACAGTAATAAAAGATTTTGTTATGTAATCTTATCTGCTGTAACAGTAACAGGTTTAGAAATGTAATAATACCTCACCTGGACATAGCTGAATTTAATCATGTGTTTACTTGTTGCTATTGACAACTATATTGACTTTCTGTCATTAATCTAAGCTGGTTGTAGTGTTATAAGTTTAGGACTCAAAATAGGTCCATACTATAAAGACACCTCAATGAATAATCTACTAACAAAAGAGATCTGAGAATTAACAAAACTTCCAACAATGTCAGGATTTGTGCTGTATGGGACATGAACTTATTATAACATGTGTGTGTGCAGTTGGAATATTTAGTCAGAACATTATCTGATATGTGGGATTAAGATTAAAAGATTAAATCACCGTGGGAAAATGAGTTTGTGAAATAAGGAAGTTAATTCAAAATATGACATATATAATATTAGACAATGTCTGTAGACATAATAGCATGTATTTAAACCATGGGTACGACTCCATCAATTTGTTATTCTGTACAAGTCCATCCCTTTGAACAACAAATAAATTCAGATGATGATCTCCAGGTAGATTTTTATTTTACAACCCCCCCCCCCCCTCAGCCTTTATTACGGGTCTTTTTCTTAATTCAAATGGTATATAATAAATTACTATTTATTCACATAACACCATAATCAACTCCCTAAATCATTGAATTGAAACAAGGTCACCATTTAATAATTTAATTTGAAATGGATACTACTTCCAGAGTTAAGGCCCTTTTTCAGTTTGTTGAACATTGTAAATCCTCAAACGTTTTAATCTGGTCTGTAGGAAATTGTCGTGTTAGTGCAACTGATTACCTAAAAAAGAATAAATACGAACAACCCTGTCGGCGTATGTTTCATTGCGTTGCAACCTTTCTGTAAACTATTAAAGCAAAATGGCTTTATCTAAATCTTACATAATGCATCTTGAATTTCTAAAAAAGTTAAGAGAATATTAAAAGTGTGGTACATTCCGATAAAATTATTTATTGGATAGTCTTGTCCATTAAAAGTATAGAATATTTAATTTTGGTGTATGTGGAAAGATTTACTAGAAAAATACCTAAAAAAATACCCATAGGGCTTTTACATGATGATTGTCACTAACTGGTAACTTCAAGTGACGTAAGGAATGCTTCTTTTATGTTGGTCCAATGAGAGACTCGATGTCCAGTAGACATCTGAGATTAAAACAATGGAAAAAAAAGTTTGTAGAAGATAATCCAAGAATTTACTTACGCTTTGATATTTGTGGTAAAAATCACAATATTTAAACAAAACATACAACTTAATTATACGTACATGTATATGTTGGTACTATTTCAGGAAAAGAAACAGAAAGAACAGTTAAAGTTACAGAAAAAAATAAAGAAAAAAGATAGTAAAGGTTCTGGTCCTTCTCAGAGTGGCTGTTATTTAGAAGATTTTCTTATGTCCCAAAATAACCCTTTAATACCTGTATTTATTGAACGATGTATACAGTTTATTGAAGAAGAAGGTATGTCGGCTAATCTATATCTTTAATAGATATAACTGTTAAAGGATACAATTCTATGGAATACAATTCTGTTTATTACAATGTGATATTTCTGTTGTCTTTTTATTAAGCATTCCTAATTAAAACAGTGCCCCACTAAAAACTTATTGTATTCCATAGCATTGTAGGAATGAAGGGCTGTAATAAGGTTTAACGTCCTACTTTTCTGCACTGAATGAGGTGATCAAAACGGGCTTACGCAATACAGTGTGCTATGAAAATTTTGCTCTGACATCCATGCAACAGCCTACTCTTTTTTTGAATTCCAACTGTTAAGGGTTCTTAACCGGGCACACCAATGTGTATACCGTGACCGGTTTTACATCTAATCTGCGAACCACTTGACACTACCTTTACCAGGCCCCTATCCTGAGAAGGGGAGCCATAGAATTGTATGGCCAATTCAATTACAGATTGTCATTGAAACAATTTTTCTGTTAAAGGGAAACCCTTGATAGGTAACACATTGGTTACCAGTTCCTTAAGATTTTGTTCAATAAAGAAGAAAAGGGGTCTAACATTGGCTTACTCAGCATGTCATTTTGGGATTCAATTTTATTTCAAAAATTTGATTGCAATGGGTGGAAACTAAAGGACACTGAGAAAATCGTTAAGATAGGGGATTATACTCCTCGTCACATACAAGCTTTTGATTGAAACCACACCCCTTGACATATGTTCTAAAGTGCATATTTTTAACCCCCTCCTAGCATTAAATATAAAAATGAGTTTTAGTTGGATGTCTGGCCTTCATAATGTTTCTCTCCTTGTCGTATTTGAAATTAACATTCTTTGTAAATTTGACCAAGTGGTGATGAATGTTGCTTCAGGACAATGTTTACATATCTATCCATATGCATTGACAAGGGGGGTTGGATGGCTGAATGGTAAGCATGTGTGTGCTGTATCGTAAAGCCTGTCATAGAGTCAATCAGAGTTGTTTCGAATAACTTCTACGTGACATGGAGAAGGGTCGTCTGTCCGCCATCTTGGGTTTTCTTCGGGTTCTCAGGTTTCCACCCACTGCTAAAGACCTGTCTTCACTCAAGCGAATTATTGAAATAAAATTAAACCAGATGTTAGCTCCGAAATGACCTAGTTTGTGTCGAGTGGACGTTATACCCCATTTCTCTCTCTCTCTCTCATGTATTGACAAAATTCTCTTGTCTAACATAGTTTGAAAAAAAAAATCAAAATGTTTCTGTTTTCAGGCCTCAAAGCTGAAGGTATCTACAGAATTCCAGGAAATAAACAACAAGTTGATCTCCTTATCACCAAATTTAATGAAAGTAGGTTTGATTTCTGTTTGCTTTCTTTATCACATCTTCTAGCAGTCACTTATTTCATTTTGTTTGTTTAATTTCACAGTTTCTTTTATTACACAACACTCACATTTATTTAAATGGGTTATTATTTTATTAATTTATTTATTTCTAAAAATAAACATGTTGTTTTATTATTGTTGATGTGTATATAATTGTGTGGGTGTGATGTATTTGTGTGTAAGTATATGTATGTAAAAGTATATATATTATTGTATGAATGGTTGTCCATCCATCTAGTCTTACACCTAACCCTCATTTCCTTATACACATTTATTTCAGAGGATTATGAAGAAAAAAAGAAGGCTGGTCTTTGTAAGGCTCTGAAAAATTCGCATGTCTTTTAATTTTCATTTGCATTCCCGAAAGAACATTTAATTAGTCATGGCTATAAGGACTGTGGCTCTCTATGTTCGGATGATGGGGCTTCGTGCAATTTAGAATCAGCAGGCTATGCGGTTATGAAAACTAGCTCAGAGTATCTCATTTGCATTGAATAAAGTCAGTTTAAATAAACAAAAAAATAAGTTACTTTAACAGATAAAATTATAAATTTCCAAACCAAAACTCAATTTACCCAAATCTATGCAAAACATTTTGCCGTGGAAATGAGAAATGATATTAGTTTGGCTCTGTATTTTGCGACAAAAATTCTTATTTTTCTGTTAAAATTGTGTGCTGTGGTTAATTTGCGTGTGAATTTTGTTCCCCAAAGTTATATTTCTTTTCTTACAAGAAAGAAGAGTTTTGCATGGATATATTTTTTAATTGCATATGGATCCCATCATTTTATTATTTTATTTCCCCGTCTGCTTTCATGGGTTTACATGCACTGTCAGTGACCACCCTGGCTCTTAAACAGGCCAGTCAATGAGAACCTTCACATAGTTGTTCACAAAAATTAAAGAAAAGGCTGGCCGAATACACATAGTCATGGAAAATACATACTTTCTCTCCTCATTCCTTGTTTCACAAATCTATGCTGTCTTTTTTATGAAATTCAATCAATAATATTTGGTTATAGGATAGATATATCTGTAGGCCTGCAAGCTGGATAATGTTGAATCAATATGGCGACACTAGTCCACTACACCTCTTATCGTGTTGAGCTAGAAGGAACTACCAATTTAATATAATACAATCATGAAGCATAAATTAGGGGCATGGTTAACAAATGAATACAGTTGTGGTCAACACAGCTGATATAAATAGACAAATCATTCCATCCGCTGTTCCTACACATAGAGATGAAAAAAATATAAAATTGGCTAAGTTAAAGTTGGATTCAGATACAATAATTTGAGTAATTGTTTAACCTTGATATGATTTAATTGCCAGTTGAAAAGATTATTGTTGTTGAAGACTAGGTGGAGCGATCACTTTATTAAAATAAATTAATTTATCCATATGCATTTATTTACCTATTTATTTAAATGGTTGAAATTGTGGTCCGCTGCCTAATAATAAATCACCTAACATAAGCATCATCCATATATTTTGAATTGGTCCGCTGCCTAATAATAAATCACCTAATATAAGCTTCATCCATATATTTTGAATTGGTCCTATTTTACCAACTTTTAGCGATTGAAGAAATGGAAAGACATATTATATAAATATATACTTTATCCGAGACTTTTGTTCTGTTTGCACCATGGATGGATAATATATTCAGTAATTGTAAATTAAAGATACATTATGGGAGATTATTATTATTAGTTAACAAGTTGGCAGTTCTCACTACAGTAGTTAAAAGCTAGATAATTTCTGTCAAATTGATACGCTATGAACCGAGAAATAAGCGATCGAAAGTTCTGCATAGCCTCAATCATCATTACTAAAGTTGGTAGGAAAAACATCATAGTCTCGATTATCCATAAATCGTTAAATCAAGAGTTAAAGTTATGCAGGAAATTATAATCCAACAGATATCGCAGGCTAGCGTTCTCAGAGAGTTGATTATAGTCTGGATACGTTAATTAATATCTAACTAATAGTTTAGATAACATTTCAGGCCTTAAGAAAGATCTCAATACGCAGATTTAGCTCTTGCATAATGTATGTTAAAGAATGACCAGCAGTTTATTCAGTTTGTTTGTATAACTGTATATATTTATGTTATTTTTTATTCATTTTTGCACTTGTTGCAATATGATGAAAAAAAGAGCTACACATTATTTGGAAATAGAATTATGATATATATTATCAGTTTTATTAGCATGAGTTTGGATACATAAGATAAAATATACTGGTGCAGGGTGTTGTGTGATATGAATTTGCATGAATGGGTTTGGCTGTAAGAATGTTTTGACAGCAAGAATTAGGTGGTGATGGGTGCCTTCTTTGTGCAATAAATATGTCAGTATTTTTTAATAGTTTAATTTCAAAATGGAGTACACTGTGTGATTCAGGTATTGTTTATAAAACCTTTTAGAAAGACAGAAAATATGTCACTGAAATTCAGAATAGAGAATTTACAAATGTTCAACTTTAATTATAAGAAGTCTATGTGAATTTTGTGATTATTCCATTTTGAAACTAAACAGAATATATTTGAAATCTTGGTGCTGGTATTATTTTATATTTTACTTACAGTAGATTTTTATTTAATCATGATTGTTGATTGTGTAAAAAAAAATCATCGATATTAGTTGAAGTTGCAGTATTAATTAGGAGATAAACACTTGCTGTTACGTATTTAGAGGGGGTTGATTGTCCATTTAACCATGCTTGAATAATTGGAGGTCTTCCATACAGAATGAATCTAGATCGATAAATTTGTGACTACTGAACATATTTTTTTGACTGATATTCGTATTAGAAATTAAACTTTCATAATATTGTTGTTTGAAAGGGATTCATATAGCTCTAAATGATTTATTGAGCATCTAATTAAATTCTCTATTTTATCTGCTATTTTATATATATACACCTCCTCCATTATTAGCGTTTGAAACAAAATTTAATTTTGAATGCTAGTTTAAACTAATATCAGGCAATGAATTAAGATATTGATGATTTATTACATTTTCAACAGAGCTTTTTATACATCAATCATTTAATAGAAGTCATCTTTTATATTTAAAGTATGTAATCATCAAGAAAGTATTTATATCAGGCTGCTAATTGGTTTATAAAAGATCTTTAATTCCATTTCTTAACAGTCTGAACTTATAACAGTAATCAATCACATTCATGTAAACCTCATTCTTGAATATATATACCATAATTGTTTTAAAGTATATTAAAACTAATATCTAACTCTAATATTTTAGAAAGTCATCCAACTTCATCAATCATTTACAAATTAATTAAACTTATTTCAATATTTAAAAGAGGAATTTATTACATTTGTGTGTGCATTAAAAAAAGATTGTGAAATTTTTACAATTTTTTCAAATATAATCGGTGTTCATAACTTTTTTTGATGTCTATATTTTGGGATATTTGGTCGATACATGCACAGTATATTATGTGAATGTTCATGTGTCGGTTTTGTTTTCAATTCTCTATTATTACTTAGGTACTACCACATTAAATTCCTCTGTTAAATATTGTAATAAATGTTAAATATTTACAGTTATATTGTTTTACAATACTCAAATTTATATTTAAATGTTTTGTAGATCCCAGTGCTGAAATTGGTTCTCTAGATCTAGAAATTCAAGTTAATGCTGCTGCTACCGTCCTCAAAGGTTTCTTTTCTGACCTTACTGATCCCTTGATTCCTGCATCACTGTATGAAGAATTAATAGAGGCTGCTGGTTAGTTTATCTTGTACTACAAATAAAACATATACACAGACAGGAGCGACGGTCAACTCATTGCTAATTCATGATATGTTGTATAATTATTTACAAATAGCATTAATTATTACACGAATACGTTATGATGAAAATTGACCATTTTAAAGCCGATTTCAAAATTTAATATCTTTAAAACCACAAGAGATATGTGCCCAAATTATGACTTAAATCACATCTTCAGATGTCTATTTATGTAGAACAGAGTTCGAAAAATAATATAAAATTAATTGCAAAGTTACCATTGGTTGGACATGACAACGCCCTAAAGGATATCTGATCGTCATTTGCATTTTCTGACATTATATAATTTTTCATGGCTTAATAAATGCTAAAATGTACTCAGATTGATTATTTAACATTTTAATTAAAAATATAAATGTTAGATAATCTTAAGGTGTTAATTCAGTTGTATTTGTAGTCTTTTGTAGATATTGAACATAATTGAAGCATTTTCGACAAATATTCCCATTAGACTTTCAGCTTTTAAAATATTCTAGTTTGCAACATTTTGAATGATGTCAACCTTAATATCTCCTATATATGATGTCATATGTTTTGAATGTCTGATTGATTTTTATTCCCTTCCTCCCTCGTTTGGTTTAAAAGGGATGACATGATTATGATTTACTTTCTTCCATGGTTTGTTTAAAAGGGATGTCCATGTAAAAGAACCATTAGTAGTTGGAATTCTAAGAAGAGTAGGCAGAAATGCTGCTGTCTGAATAAACTTTCACTCATAGAACACTGCATGAAATTTGCCTGTTTTCAATAGCCAGTAGTATGTTTCTATAGACATTTGATATAGAAAAAAATTGTATGATATTATCTACATCTTATTTCTGCTCTTACATCCAGTCCTTGGACAGGAGGATTTGTTAATTAGAATGTGTTATTAATAAACTTACCTATTTACAGGTGTACATGATAAAAGCAGTCGGTTGTTAGCTTTAAGAGGTGTCTTAAAAAAATTACCTGAGCAGAATTTTGAAGTGCTAAAATACCTCATGACACATCTTAACAGGTTTGTTGGTTACTAAAATAATTTAAATTTTATGTTATAAACATATGTTTTTGATAACTTGTTCATTCTTGTTCTCTTTTATCTGAGAGCAGAAGAAAAAAGGGACTTGCATTAGCATTTGTTCAGTGGCCTTTTGTTTTTCAAGAGCACCTATTAAATGTTTTGCTTCCTATAGGTATTTATTTGTCAAGACTCCAATCAACTAAAAATTAAACCGGTTTGGCCTGATTGGTGATAGAATGATTATCAGGAAACAAAAGTTAAGAACATGACTTGCATAAGTTTACAATTTATATACCCACTTATATTTTGAGCATATATAGGCTAGACACAAGCCTTGAAATAAGGCACCTGTCAGTGGCTGTCACTGACAATGTCAGGCACAGATTCAGGGTTTGTCAGGCACTAAACCTCTGGCAGTGGTGCCTGTCATTTTGTCCGGCACTGAATTGTCTTTTTTAATGATATTATTAATACATGTCTGGCACTAAGTTGAAAATGTCAGGTACTCTTGTCAGTGACAGGTGCCTTATTTCAAGGCTTGGCTAGACATCTCCCCGTCTGTCAGGAACAAAGCACGTTATTCTGAATAATCATGTAGTAAATACAGGGAAATACTTCTATACTATTTATTTCTTGTTTGTGGTAGCCTATTCATATATAGGCCTAGGACTACCGTACAGTAGTCTACATTCTCAAGAAATGAAATGCCTATTTTTTGTTGCACCCATGATTAAAAATTTATTCCATAGTAGAAAATGAATGTATAAATTATTTTATAATTACAGAGTAACCCAGAATCACCAATATAATAACATGGACTCAAGTAATTTAGCCATTTGTTGGTGGCCAACCATAATGAGATTAGAATTTAAGTCGTATGAAAATATGGCTCTCCATACTCGCTATCCTGTAGAAATTGTTATGACTGCCATTGAACAGTGTAATTTTATGTTTCATGGAGGTGATGAAGTATGAATAATCTATAGTGCTTAATATAATGGTTATTTATTTTAACATATAACTTTCCAAAATGGCTGCCCCCTGTAAAATTCAGCTGGTTGCTAAGGATTACAACTATTTGGATGGAGCTATTTAATTACTTATGTAAGATATTAATAAATAGATGAAGAAGATGGAAATAAATCTGGCATAATATACAGGAAATCCCAAAGAGTGTGACAGGAAGACATCTGTGTTCGTTGTAGTGGAAAGTTATGAGTGTAGCTGTGTTATAACATTGTCTGAAAGTGCTAAATCTTGGTCAAGATTGGAGTTTATTTAGAGAATTATTACCTTGCCTTAAAAGACTATGTAGCTATATACTTAGACACTTTTATAAAATCAGTTAATCTTAAATCTAGTATAATCACTGCATGCTGCATTTACAATCACAGAAATCACTGTACAGTAGCACAAATCTTTCAGATTTACAGATTTTAGTAACAATAGTTAAATACTAGATCATTGGCTTGCTTGAAGGAATGCAGAAGTAGGTTTTTCAACTTTGATAATTAATTCATAAAATTATATAGGAAGTTTTTATATTAAAAAAAAACAGACAGAAGTTATTTTAACCAAATATAAGATAGGCCCTACTTAAGAAATTTTTTAATTTATTACTACATCATATTGGAGTGAATATCTACAGTTTACCAGTAAAGTGGAGCTGTATCATTGCTTTCCTTGTTATTTCTTCTTGCCACAATGTCAAGAGTTATAATGCCTTATAAAGTATAAATTTCGTACAAGTATTTTAAACTGTCAAAATATTTATGGTCACAAAATTTTGCTTACTCTTTGGAGAGAAATAATTAAACAACTTAACCGTTTTTGGGGGGTTATTTTGAATTAAGATAATTCTAGTTCTACAGTTGTTTCCAAAATAATAATTCTTCTTTTTCATATGTGGACTTCTATATATCACATGCTACATTGAAAAACTTTTAATATTTTGAATTAAGATATGGTGCCAGTGTTTGACTATATATATCTTTAATAAAGTGATCATTAAAAAACCATATTGATTATCATTAATAGATTGTGTAAAAATATAGGTTAATTTCAGGTATCATCACAATAACCATTAATAAACCACAATAAAATAAGCCATTGGTTAACAAGTGTTTATAAATTTTGAATGTTCATGTACATGTTACAACAGTTACCAGTGTTGTCTAATTAACACAATTTAAGAATCTTCAATATTAGATAGCTTTGACTATCTCTCTTTAGGTTCCGTAAGCTTTACATCTATAGATTTAAGCAGGCTACTTTACAGTTGTTTGAGAATATGAATTGCTGATATTGAAGGAGAATTTTATTATATGAATATTTAGCAGCAGTATAATTAAAATTATACCAACATTCGATTGTTGAGAGATTTGATATGCTGTCTGATGAATGTCAAGCATATTATTACGCTGTTGTCCCAGGCCACAAACATGTTTTTTCAAAGATGTCGTCCTAATCTGTATTAATGAAAATAAAATCTGATATTAATTAGATTAGTTTAACAGAAAAGATTTATCAATTTGAAGTATGAACTACATCAAGCCAAAAATATATAATAACAATTCATCACCTTTTCTGCTTAAAAGTATAAGGCCTATGTAGTAAATGTGATGCAATATGTCATCAAAAACTATCTATCAGGTACTTTCAATCTTATGTTTATGTACATGAAATATTGTGTTCAAATTATTTTTGCCCTTGACTTTTGTGATAAGTTGTGTATACATGTATTTCTATTATGTTATGAATATAATAACATGTAAATTCAATGTGTAATATACATTCACAGAGATATAACAATAACAAAATTTGGATGGTCTTATTTCACACAAGTGACGTGGACACTATTTGCAAAAAGAAACTTGAAATGAGATGATTTAAGTGCACTGCCCTTTCATAACTAAATTCTGTGCTAGGTCCAAAGTATTTAAAATTGATAAAATATACATTCTGTGTTTATTCAGTTTCAGTTTATTTAATTTTAAAGTATTTTCTTTTGAAAAATAAGCAAAGTATTGAGCTTCAGTATAAATTATATACTGATCTTCAATTAATGTATAAGGATGTAAGAGATTTAGAAAGGATAATGACATAAAAGTATTATTTGCCTATATTTAGAATAAAGACTGGATTAGTAGATTCATGGACAGTAGTTTAGGAATTTTATGTTCAATAATATTAGTTTATTCTAGTAAAGTGCTATCAGTATTATTTTAATTATTATTTATTTATGTATAAATTGAACTAATTAAAGATAAACATATAATTATTAACTAATAAGTTTTTGATTTAGCATATACATTCATGTTGTTCATGATCTTAATATATTCTATTAATTCATGTTTATTTGAATATTGACTAATTGACTATATATATCATATAAGTATAATATCATATATGTTTATGTTTGGCAAACTCACATGGCATGTTATATAAAATTTATTTATGTAAATATATATATGAACTTATTGTAAGATCTAATTGTTGTATGAATGATGTTAAAAGAATGGTGTTTAATAATAAGCTATGTATGATTTGAAGAAAACTTAACTCCACAGTAGTATTTGTACCTATTATACAGTATAACCACATTTGATATGCCTTGTGTTCTGTCAATGTCTATCTTTTCTCCATTGATCAGCAGACAATCTTCCGACAGGTATAACTGGCATAATTTCAAAAAGAAAACATAACTGTTTAAGCAAAACAGTCATTTAGCTTTGCTTTTGCATTAGCTTCGAATGTACATGTATGTTGAAAGACTTTTTTAATTCAATCCCCCACTGTCGATCAGACAGACAGTGGGCATTAGATAATTGGCTTATACTGTTTATAGCATGGAACACATGAAACATATAATGTGATTGAACTCTACTGTAGTTGTTGGTAAATGATGTATTATTTCACTACTTTAAAACATAAAAACTACTCTATATGCACATTATATTTTCTCAAATACTTCATTATTCAATGATAAATTATAAATTTCAATGATGTAAGTCTTACTATATAGTTAACCAATAAACTATATTCAAATGAGGTATATCTCAAAGTTGTAATGTACTGATGGCTATTTATAAGTAACTGTTGGTTTTGAAAATTATGCCTGACTAACAATTACTGTTGAGAATATTATTTGTGGAGTTAATTTTTATTTAAATGAGAACCTTTTTACAAAGCCATATAGCCATTATCCCCGTATATAATTTATATTCAGACAGCACAAAAATGTTAGTCATCAGGTGTTTTTGTAAAGTATATATATATATATATAAATATACCGTATATTTCATTATCTAGTCTGCCATATTCATATCAAAAGTCATAATGATCTTAACAGTTTATAAATTCTTGAATTTAATTAAAAAATATCTAGAAGCCATACAGTTTTATTTTATGATACCCAGTATATATATATACAACAATATAAGTAACTCATAGTATTAGAATCATATTATATACTAATATATTTACATTTTAAAAATTCGAGTGCTCGTCTTCGAATGTACTGTTAAAAAATCATACTCATATTAATACTTCCATGAATATGTTACCCTTGGAAACCACACTCTTAAGACAATAAATCTTCTCTTTTAAATTAAGCGAATTAAAATAAAAGTAATATCTTTAAAGCATAAAATATCATAAAATGTAAATATTTGAATCAAATGCTGAAATTTATGGGATAATAAATGTCTTTTTCTCTCGGCGTCAAATCAGCATTATAACATTTTACATTGTAGCCAAAGAACATTTATTAGCCCAGAAATTATCACTCTTGATTTCAATCATATTTGCCAGTCCACACTGATTGACACGAAAATCGGCTGGCTGATTAATTACATGTCATGGAGTAGGATGTGTTTGAGAATTTGCAGCTTAAAACAGCATAACACAACACTACAAAATATGTAGGTTTTTAATGTGCATAACAAAAACAAAAATTGACTTAAAATTTAAGCAGAGTAAATATTGGGTTATTAGATTTACAAAATAGTGTAAAGAAAACTTGGGAAGTGAGGGTGCAATTCTAATTCATTTCTATTCAACACTTCTTTGTTATTGTTTTCTGCCAGTGCACTCATTAATAATGTCTATTACAAAATGGCAGCTACTATTACTTACGATACAGTTTTACTTGTTTATGTTTTTCTTTGTTTGGTTTTCTTTTTTCTTTAAATGGCCTTTTGATACTGTACATTAAGAGTTGAATTTAATATCAATGTTACTGATGATGAAAATCTGTGTGCCTTGATTCTTTTGTTTCAACTTTTATGACTTAGGGAAATAGGTCGAGGAGGTCTAGGTGGTGGTTCTAGGGTTGGGGCATTGAAAAACACAATGACAGAAATTTGAAATAAGTAATATAAATATTAAACACTGAGCTAATGGAACCTTGAAAAAAATTGAAACGGTATAGGACTTGACCCTGCTTAAATCATCTATCATGCCCCTACCTTACACCTATAGTTAAAATAAACCTTGTATAGTTACTGCTAGTTTTATGATATAAAATTGCCTACATATTACAGAACCATAAAATGTCTGAAAGTTAGAGAATCTGTTATCACAATATCCTTCATGAACTTTACAGTTTATGTGGAGATATTAAAGAGAAAAATTGTGCAATTTACTTAAGACAAATATATTTAACAGGCTAGTTTTCCCTTTAACATCATACTCTTAGTCTTAACTGATGGTTAAAAACAAGGTAGAATTTCAAATTATGGTGTCATTGAGCTTAAAACTTATATTATTGTATGCTGGAGTTCTTCCACTGTAAACTCCTAGTGAAATTGTTCTAATTTGTGCATCCTTTGATGTGATCCTCTGATAAAACAAGCCAATTAATATGTTAATAAATGTTTTGTATAATGCTGTAAAATATTGTGTTATTATCAAATGCAACATTATTATTACATGGTTAAATTGTACATGTATGGTTGAAGTGTGTTAATTGTACCATATATTATATATGTATATGTGTGTGTTAAATGTACCATATATGTGTTCATTGTAAAGATGTTATTGTTATATTATGCTTATTAAAAGTTATGAGATCATCTGTGAAAATTGCAACTAAATCCTCACTGTTTTTATATAAATTATACATATTTTCATGTATATATATCGTTGGCACATCTTATCAATTACTTATCTTGTATATTTCATGTAGTTTCCATCTAGTATTGTATTCGTTGTTCATTATATTTTGGACAGTAGAAATTCTTTTTTTAAGAAGCAATTCAGCTAACCATTGTGTGATTTTTAACAGAGCTGTGTTTTGTATAGTGTTGTTGAATGCATGAATCCACCACCTAGATTGTGGATTTTCCCCTTCTGCTGTTAATAATTTTGCTTGTAAACCAGGCTGTCTGAGGAATAAATCACAAAACTATGATAGCTTGTTACATTATTTTTATACTTAAAGATGCATTATGTAAGATTTAGATAAAGAGCCGGCTGTTCTGGCTATAATACTTCAAAAATAGATAATGAAATATTGAAAATTTCCATGAGTTTATTTGAATATGTACCATAGATTGTTTATTATTGTAGCAACAGTAATTGACAACCAAAACCTAACCTTGATTATCCAGTTATCATAAATTTAAAAACCTGTGGGTGTTCAATCTATTTATGCCTCGGCCATCCCATGGTCACAACTCAAGAGAGTTAATTAATAGGCTTGTCATGTGAATAAATGTCTAAATGATAATTTATATGACATTTGTAGTAAAAAGAAATATGTGCCATAGGCAGATTGAGTTCCTCCATAATGCATCTATAATGGTACCCACATCGGTTCCATCCTTCAAAACAGTTCAGTGTAATATCTCTGAACCGAGATATTAGCGTTTGAATTTTAGGCATAGCCTCGATGATCATTACTGAAGACGTTACAATAAATGGAAATGCGGTCGTATATATTGTCGTCACCTCTGTCTGTCCGTCCGGACGAACGCTCTAGAGAATTAAGTTAATATCAAATTGACTTTTAATTTATATACAGTGTTTAAGGTCATCACACGAAGGAGCCTATTGAATTTCAGCTAATTACCGCCAGAGATATGACACTTGATCTCTTTGAAAAATCTTGTGAAAACTCTAGAGGCAATTTGATTGACTTTAAATTTATACACAGTAAAGGTCATGATACGAAGGATCCTAGTCATTTTCAATAATTTCTGATAATTACTGCCAGAGTTATGGACCTTGATCATTTTGAAATATCTTTTGGACGAAGGTCATGAGACAAACAATCTAAACAATTCTAACCATTTCTGATAATTACTTTTCATATTTTGTAAACCTTCTCCTTACTGACAAAAGAAAAAAATATGCGACAACCCTTGTTGACTGCCCGGACAACTTAGGTGCTGTGGGCGCATGTTTTGTTGCCGAGCAACCTGTCTTTGGATTAAATCATAAATGAGCGCTGAGCATTAATTGGATTCAAATCCAGTGAACATCTGATACATACGATGGCATCTAGAATTGATTATGGTCTGGATAAGTTAATTAATGTCAAATTAATAATTAAGATGACATTTCAGGCCTAAAGAAAGACCTGCAAAATTTAGCTCTTATAGAAGTATTACTTCTTACAAATATGCCTAAACTAGTCATGATCTTGAGTAAGTTTGGACAGATAGAAAGAAAAACGGGGGGTTTAACTTCCAGTCACAGTCCACTCAACAAAAACTAGGTCATTTTGGGACTAACATCTGGTTTAATTTTATTTCAATAATTCGCTTGCGCGTCGGGGTCTATAGCAGTGGGAAGAAACTGGAGGTTCCGGAAAAAACCCACGAGGTTGGACATGCGACCCTACTCCTTGTTACGTACAGCCGTGGGTTTGCAATCACGCCAGTTGACTCAATGACAGGCTTTATGATACAGCATGCACATACTAACCATTCTGCCATCCAATCCTTCCGAAGAATGATAGACTGTCACGAAAGGAAAAGTCATTATTGGGAGTCTATTCTTCCCTAAAAATTTGGACAGTGAAGGTATTGTTAATCTCCAAACAGTAATGTTTACATTGTAGCCGTTTTGAAAGCCTCGTTTGTCGTGCAATTATATATTCTGCTATGCACTGGTTAATTGGGCATTATAAAGTTTGTGAGTCATGATGTAACATTATGTTAACATATTTGGAGTTCTATTTAAACCCGAATGATATTGTTATGCAGTTAAGTAATGGTTGTTAATCAGACTTTTGATTGGTCATTATTTGGAACAGTAATTTGCTTTTATTATGGCAGTGTTGAGTGGAATTCGGTCTAATCACACGAAACAGAGAGAGGGGTATTATATAGTATGCTCTTTGATAACTGTTTTGTAGAATTTGCTGACTTTTACCAAAATTCTGAATTTTGCATGGAGTTATTTCCCTTATAGCTGCACCTTCTCAATTCTCTGTGGTTTTGAGATTGTTAATTTGACCTTGCCAGAACTATTTCTTGTTGCTGTACCACATCCCAAATCTTGAGTTATTACTTTTTGGGCAAGTAACATTTAGTGACATCCCCACTGCCTCCATTCAAAAAGCTGTTACCAGTCAACAGCATGTAAATCAACTTTGATAATAATCACTATCGCCCTTGCCCTTAGTTATTGTGTATTTTCTGTCTTGTCCGCAGGTTTACTTATAGATTTTTGTTTTGTGTGTAATGCGGTTCTCCTGCATTTCTATTAGATGCAAGAAAATGCCCCATTTAACAGTTAGCCATGGTAGAAATAGGTAAACTTAAAACTACATGTATATTAACAAATGTAACTAGTATACCACCTGCTCATTTTCTATACCAACCAGCTAAAATTACTGTGAACTGAAGATATTCCACCCAACCACAAATTTAAGTCAAATGTCAAGTATGTTACTGCTCCTCATTACTTAACTACAAACACAATTTAAAACAGTTTAATTCTTTTTCACACCAAATAATTATCAACCATACAAAATAAAGTTATAAAATGAAATCCTGTATTCCAGGAAATTAATTCAAGACTTCAATAATTCTTTCTAGAATATGGCAATGAACAATATGAAATTGAACTAAATTCAGATTAAACGATGACATGACATTAATTAGTTAACTTTCTAGAATATAAGCAAAACTGTTACCGGTAAATTTACAATTGGAATATATCTAGAAGTTTAACTTTCACAGAATTATACTTTTTTTAGGGTTGGATAACACTTCTATAATAAGAGTTTATTTTAATCTATAGAACAATTGAGGGTATATTTATTGCTACCAATCACTTTTCTTCACACCATTCATTTTCTTTTCGAACCTAGAAATAAAGATATCAAAATGTTAAAAATATACATGTACCATATCACCCTGACTTTCTACTAAATGATTGCATTTTCTACAAATATTGAGAAATTTTTGATGATCTAAACAACTTAAGTTCATACAAAAAAAAGATGTTTTTTAAAGATATTTTACAAAAGAATTGGTTATAATCCAAATTTAGAAAAGCTTAATCAAACTACCTGTTCTTCTTCAGCTGGAGTAAAATCGTTTTTAATATTAAAAGTTTTACGAATCTCTTCAGGTGATTTTCCTTTGATCATGTTAGCTACTGTTTTACATGTAACATCTAATAAACCTTTAATATCCAGATAATTAGCAGCCTGAAAATAACAATGTGCATGTTTGAAATTAAGCATGTTTTTTAAAACTGTTGTCAAACATCCACCATCTACATTTGGACAAATAATTTTCCTTTCAAATATAAGGGTTACCCCTTTATAATTCAAGACTTACTAATATAAGTTCAAATAGTGTTCCTTGATCAACTTTAAGAAATTCTGCATCCCAAGAGCAAATGTCGTCTGTTCGTTTTTCTTTATTTTCGTCATCTTCAGGTGGTGGAGGATCATCTTTATGGTACGTACACCACTGTATAACTTTCTTTAATATGGCAGCATTAACATTTGGTAAAGGTACAGGTTCTTCTTCATCTTCATCCATTCCAAGATCTATAAATATAAATAAGAAATTAATTATCAGGGCTTGCCACGAGACGCGAGCAGTTGCTCTGGCTCGCGCTGTGCACTGCTCGCGCAGAATTTTAAAGGAACAATACCACTCTTGCTGGCTTGACAGGTCCAGAAAAAAAAAAAGCCCAATTCTAAGTGTTTAAGTGTCCTACCTGTTGTGTAAATTATCCATTACATCCTATCCTATTTTACTTGTCTCGAGGGTTTGAAAATATATTTAAATCCAAGTTGCATTTTTTTTTATCAACAATATTTTATTCAGGACGTCTGAATGGGATTGGGGAACAGGCTTAGTCTATGTAAAACCCCTCTCCATGTAGTTGAATTTTTCCAATTTTTAAAATTCGGTGTGTTAAGATGAAATTTGTATCATCAATTAATTGGAATATTGTAAAAAAAATAGTACAATTTGTTGACCAGAATACATGTAATTATTGGGGCATATTATTTAGTTACAACAAGAGAGGTATTGGGGCTTTAAATTAAAACAAGTTACCAAATGTGTGCTCACGCAAACAAGATTTTGCTCGAGCAATATTTTTTGCTCGCTTGCTCTCCCAAACCTTTATTTGCGTGAGCAGTCATCTGCTCACCATTGATTTATTCGTGGCCAGCCCTGTATTATCCTATCACCAATTCCATGATGTGAATGCAAAAGGTCATCATTACTACTACCAAGATATTATTATAATTTATAAGAAACAGATACCAAACTCCAGAGTAAACAAATATGTTGGCATTTGTGACTACGTGGGAAGCATGACCCAATTATTACTTCAAAAACACAGCGTTAGCTTTTGATTCCTGAGCTAAAATAGTACCATGCGTTTCCTGACTAACAATGTCAAATAAAGATCATCATGCCATTTGAGGCATTTTAATGTCTAAATAGTTTTATATCGGATTGGTAATTATCTGTATCGACCGATATATTTCGCTGGCAATACCGATAGGTGGTATATCGAACCATCACTAAATGTAACATAGTTAATTATGTGATTGTTTAACTTACCTTCTAACATAGTTTTGATGGTGACTGACTGCTTTGCAATCTCAACATCAACTTCGAATATTTCTCCATCCGAACTCTGTAACTTGATTGAAGGCATCTAGAAGATAAAGGAAAGGGGATTAAACAAACATGAAACTATAATTCGAGTTTATCTGGGAGGAAATTTGAAGGGAGTAGAAATTGAAGCTTCTTCATATAATCTTTACTTAAAATTATCTCAATCTCGATCCTCTGGCAGGCTCTGGTTTTGGTAATCAATTGATTACCGGACCGGTACCCAAAAAGTTACTGGTAATTAATAACTCACTTATTATACGATTAAAGTAGCCAAGTCTCTACTCAATATCATCCAAAACCTCGACATTGAAAACACAAGTTAATTGTCAGTTTTAATCAACATTGATGTGTGGTCTTAACTGGAAAAGGTGGGCTTCATTTGAGACAAAATAAACATTGTGTACCATAATGCGTTTCAGCGCCATTTGTAACATGTGACTCGAAGAACGAGGTTAGACATATAAATTAGCGTAAAATCAGCATTTTTCGAAATTTGGTCAGAGAAATCCCATGCAAAGCAATGGTCGCTACTCGTAAGTTTTCCCATCTCTCTCCCCCCACATTGCCATTGGCCACAATGCACATTGTTTTCCAAACATAGTGGATATTTGACCGGATCCGGTTTCACATTTTTATGACTATTTTACCGTGAATTCCAATGACGTATATATATACGTCATTGGTGAATTCCGTTTGACATGCGCAGTTCTCTGATCCGTGGACATGCGCAGTTGATATATTCCACAAGACAGTCTTAGTACTTAAATTAAAAACCAAAATCCACAGAAATGAGCCCTTGACCGAAATAGAATAATATTCTAAATGCTTTTCTAAAATTTACATTTATTATTTTATTTTATTTTCAAACTAATTCTCTTGGTTCTACCGTAGTAATCCAAGTATGGCTATTTCGTCCTATATAAGAAACGGAGAAAGTAGTAATGTTAGACAAAGAACGAATGGTGGTTAGGGTTAGGGTTAGGTTTTGGGTAGGGTTAGGGATCATTGCCAAAGCGAAAACTGCTGAAAACTGCTCAGTCCACGGATCAGAGAACTGCGCATGTCAAACGGAATTCACGGTAAAATAGTCATAAATATGTGAAACCGGATCCGGTCAAATATCCACTGAGTTTTCCAAATAGGCGATTCATGTATTCCACAAATCATATTAAACGGTGGCGTCATATTCTTATCTGGAGATAAGAAACCATGATGTAAGCGATAACTTTTGAAAAACAAAAAATCATGAATCATTATACACATGATCAAGAACAAGATGAAGTAGCCTAAAACATTGAACATTCACATGACATTTTATCAAACACAAACAGTAACTGTGTCACTCTTAAACTTCTAACGTAAAAATCTATTTTATGCTTACCTTATTTGGCACGATAATTACAAGAATTTAAAGAAGGTAGTATGTGTATAGCGTGGTCAGCAATATTAATAGATTATGTTCTTATAATAGAGAGTTATTCACAACCACAAACATTATTTTCCGTCACAACAACAAATCCGCCATAAGTCAAAGGATTGTGGGATATAAAAGGTTTTCGATCATCCAGACCAGTATTGTGTCCACACCAGAGTTCGGCTACTGACCGACACCATGGACCCTAATAATAGTTCGATGGTTAATTCCGTTGGCTTTTCGGGTAGAAATCATCGAATAAACTTTATTTTCTAGGTTTTGATGTTTGATTACAAAAAAAAACAATGTTGACATTTTTTTCTGAATAGGTCTTCATAGTACGTACGGGAGACCATTATTTGAGGGTAGCCTAGCCATTTTGCGTTAAAGGGACCAGCCCGAATTTAAAAGAATCTGAAAATTACACGTTCATGAACGTATGAAATTTAAACGCCAAAATATAGAGGAATAGTGTATTTACCTTGTCTGAAAATTTCAGTTCAAAATATTGAGTAGTTTGGACGTGAATGCAAAAACAGCTTAACTGGACACTAGCTCTTTTAAGTTTTTCTTTTAAATTGTTATGATACCAGAGCTTTAAAAGTGAGTCAATAGGGTTAGATTGAAAGCTGCACATAATATAGACTCGTTTTATCCAGACACTTTTGTGTAATGCAAACAGAACACAAGTCTTCGGCCACCGAGCCGTACCGGCGATTGGAAGTTGTTTGAAAACGTATCACATAGCTTGAAGAAAGTTGCTCGGATCTAAGTTAGAGGCTAATAAGGGCTTTTCATACAAAATTAAGCAATTTTAACCCCCAAAATGTTATCGGGATGGCCCCTTTAAATATTCCAAATTTTTTTTTTATTCTCACCTTATTTATAATGTTATCGACATATCAACAGTGATTAGGCAATGTATTAATATTGGCGGCATTCATGGCTATGTTTCAAATTGTTTTCCATCATTTCATGATGATATTTTCAAGATGGCGCCCATTTTTAGCGGGAATATCGGTTGATGTTCTGATTTCGATTAATCAGGCCCGGATCCAGGATTTTTTCGAGGGGGGGGGGCATACATTGTAATAAATGGTAATCATTAGAGTGCCGCATTAGTGGTTTGGTGTAGTCCCCAGAGCCTTAATCGTCGTATTGCCAGCTAGGGCAGAGACAATGCAAAAATCAGTTTATATCATCAATTAAAAAGCGGATGTAGCCTACAATAGTCTCGCTGGGGCTGAGCCCCCCCCCCCCCCCCCTGGATCCGCGCCTGTTAATGTCAATATATATGTTTTCGGGGTCACAGATTCCATTCCCGACATTTACAACCTTGTAAAATGAATACATTGTAACCAAGATGGCGGGTACCTTTGGCGGGAAAATGAGACGATGTGCAGATTTTAATTAAGTGGTAGTGTTTGGTGTCAATACATATTTTTACGGGGGGCACAGAATCAATTTCTAACATTAACAACCTTGTAAAATGGATCACATGTTTACAGATTTAGTATCTTTCCAAAATGGCTGCCACTTTTCGGCGGGGAAATCGGACGATGAGTTGATTTCGATTAAGTAGGCTAGTTGTCTTTGGTGACAATATATGTTTTCGGGGAATAAGATTCGATTTCTGTCATATAGGCCTACAACTAAGTAAAATTGTCGTATGTTAACCAATTTAGCATATTTCCAAGATAGGGGAACGTTTTCTAAACACATTATTATCATTTATTTATCATCGATTTTCCTGTGAGAGCAAAGCCTATTCCTGGCATGAAGGCAAAAAGAGGATATAGTAGCAGCATGGTACTTACGCCACATGTCCATCATGCGCCTGCCATGGCCACACCAAGCGCTTACTACAGATAGAAGATCTTACTGCTCATGGCCAAGCTCTGGCTGCGCGAAAAGTATGGCGGTATATAGAAAATGATTCCCACTGGGAATACTTTTCGCGCAGCCAGAGATTGGCCATGAGCAGTAAGATCTTCTCTGTAGTAACACCATGATCTCGCGGTTACCAGTCAAACCGGGATACGTTCTCACCACACTCCAGTGACGTAATCGTAAGGTGTTCTCTCGCCTCGCCAATAGAGACTGCGCCATGCTCAGCCGTCCTCATTCTCTTTTTCATGGAGAGAACAACCAAAAGTGATCAAGAACATTTCATAGTTTTCTTGGGCTTTTCCCTTTGGGTGCCAGACTGGAGCTGATGAATAAAGCTCAGTATTTTCCCTATTATAGCCTATACACGACATAAAGGTCGAAACAGCGCAGCCAGCATGTGGCCAGGAGCTTCGTTCCAGCCTGACAGTAACGTGGATAATAGGGGACGTGGCTGTAAATGCAATACTTGCTAAGTAGCCCTCCTAGCATTGATTATGTTATCAACTTACTTCCAAGAGGAATGCAGAACGAGCATGTGGAATGATATTGCGTTGGAATCATAAAGTGTGTCACCACTTACACAACGGGGTGGCTGGCTACTTTGACATCTCTGCCAGTGAAGATGGCGGAGGTCTCATAAATGACGGGCCACGGCGTCGTTTAAGTGGTGATAGCCTATAGGGTCAGTTGATAATATAACCTATGCCATAGGGGTTTCTTATACCAAAAATTGACACAAAAACTCGACTACGCAATTAAAATCAGCACATCGTTCCATTTTCCCACCCGACATGAAAGCCATATTGAAAATATGTGAACATGTGATAATTTTACACAGTTAGTTATAACGGCAAAAATGGAATCTGCTCACCGAAAAATAATATATCCTGGTAGGCTACCATGGACGACTAGGCTACTTAGCCTAATCAATATCCTTACATCGTTCCATTTTCCCGCCCAAAATGGCCGTCATATTGCAAATTTTCAAAAACAGTGAACTTATTTACACAGTTGTTACTGCCCGAAATGGATTCTGTGCTCTTGAAAAGATACATATTGGCACCAACGACGACTACTTAATCAATATTGGCACACCGTCCTATTTTGCCGCCAAAAATGACCGCCATTTTAAAAATATGCTAAGAATATAAACGTGTGATCATTTTACAATGGTGAGCTTTGCGTCATAGTTTTGAGTTTTTGCGCCCCTTGGGTTTTTGTGCTCCCTTGGAAATGGCAAAAAATCACACGGTTTTAATGCGGGGTTCAACATTATAATCGTAATCATAATGCCGGGCCAATATCTGCAGAAATTGCTAACAACCATTAAATGTACACAATTCCCTATAATAACCTAAAAAAAACCTACGCTTCCCTGAGCGTGAGGCGGTATACGACAAATGAATTTTTATTGCGCGCTAAACTACAAACGCCGCTTAATGGTGTCTTAATGGATAGTTGGAACACTTTTACACGTTTTAGCATATAAGTTTATAACTAACTAAACGAAGTTAATGAGCTTTGTGTAAGTGTTCCAACGTGCCCTACGACTCATGTTCCAACTAACCCTAATGGAGTTGTACTAGCAAATTCTATGTTCCAACGTGCCCTACGGCTCATGTTCCAACTAACCCTAGTTGAGTTGTACTAGCAAAATCAATGATGACATTATCATAATAAACACTAAACTCAAACAATTTGTCTCATATAAGCTGCATTAAAAAGACAATTCTATCGATATAATTTTTTTTAGTATTGATCAATTAGGTGCGGAGATATTAGGAAAAGTCTACACCTACAAAATTTAGCAAATTCGCCTCTAATTTCGTTGTTCTTTGATAAATACTGGAGTTTTCTGACAAATTGAACGAACTTTCATATATTATTATAATTGCGTCGTTGACGTAAGATAACCGGATATAAGTATGCACGCGGTACGGCCATAATTGCCCGAACTAGGTCCATTGTTTCAACTTACCCGCGTTCCAACTAGCCCGGCTCTCCCCATCCTCCTCGCAGTGTTCCGTTTGATTAGAGCTAATCTGACTACTCCCTGCTGGACTGAGTGGGTATTATTGTCACTAATTATGACTGGCCAGTGGTCCTATTACTGATCAATCACTGAATTCGTTACAAAGGTATTACCTTTAAAACAAGACGTTTAATTAGGACAACTGTGTTTACGTAACGTTACGTCATGGCTGCACGTTTTTTTTATGCTATATTAACCAGCGCATAGCAGGATATTGCAGCAAAACTAATTGCGTGACAAACGAGGCTATCGGTATTGACGTAAAGTAAACACTACGGTATGGTAACGAACAGACTTTCAACGTTTTTAATAACTTAAATCTTTGTCCAAAATATTAAGGAAGACCCAAGATTAAACGACGGAATGTCATGTTACTGTACGTAAGTAGTAGATTTGATTGAACGAGAAGAATAGACACATTTACTTAAATGTCAAGAATCCGAAGCGAATCCAGCAATGGCCAGAGAGGGATTTCTCGGGCCGTTGCTTCAGGAATATGGGCTCTCCCCTACTGTGGGTCAGATATTCTACAAATCGACTCAAGCATGTTCCACACATGGCTCAATATTACTCCGCGACACTGAGAGGGAGCCCCGGCACTGAGAGGGAGCCCCCCTTCCCCGCACACACATATAAATATATATTTTTTTTAATTTGGTTTTTTTTTTAGGAGGGGGGGGGGGGTGTTCCTCATGCAAAATCATGGGCCACAACGGCCCTTATTTCCGTGTGTCCCATATCCCAAAACTTAATTGCTTATGACCCGTTGAAGCGGTAGCCATGAAGATACGCCACACATGTGCCTGAAATGCCAGGAAATCATGTTTCCCGCCTCCAATTTCTGAAAATTTCCAGAAAAATAAGGCGTTCCCTCCCCCCAAAAATTGACAACCTTTCAATTATAAAATAATACACTTGATTATGAACACATAGTGATACTCCTAAGGCACTGATGCATCGGTCGGTTTTAATGGCGCCTACACCTGATCCAAACTTTCTTATATCTCTTATGTGGAGGCTATGGGGCGCCACCACAGGCGCGGACCCAAAGTGCGGACACCAGAAGCAAATGTCTCCAAAAAATCTGCCGCCATATAAAATACAAAATTGCCACTCAGATATCACCCCAATGGCAGATACACGTGTTTCCTGCATCGTTATTTTTCAAAATTTTTGAGGGAGGACCCCAGAAAAGGGTGCCGCCCCTCTTTCTGGGTCGGCGTCTGACCCACTACATGACAGGGTTCGTTGTGGTCGCCCTTATTCACTTGACAGGACCTTGTTGGTCTTTGGGGGCGCCGCCACCAAATTACATGATAAGAGATTTTCGTTCTGGTCGCCCTATCCACGTCGCCTTATGGTGTTACGGACTAGTTCTAGTTTAGAGGATATAATAAGGAGTTTCTCATTTTGGTTTGCTTAACATCAAAATGAGAAATAGCGCTGCCGAAATTTACACACGGGACCGACGTTGAATGCAGCTCCAAGTTGGTGGAAACGCGTTTGTGACAGTCTAATTTTCAAAATTTTCGGGGGGGGGGGGGCTTCTAGACCCCCACACCCACGTACACACACGCACCGATCCGAGCTCAGTAACTCGGGCATTATATTGCCGTCCCCAACATTCTGCTGCACCCCCACTTTTACAATACTATACATACGGTCCTGCCCCAGACCCCCGTATGGGGCTTCGCGCCTTTGGCACTCCCGGTCGGTGATCAGGCCCCCCCCCCCCCACATGTTCCAGGCCCCAGGGCCCCCACCATGGTTAATCCGGCGTTGATAGGGGGCGAGGAAGATAAATTTCCGACAACAAAAAATCGATGAACGAAGGTCATCGCCGACTGCCGTAAGCAGGAGGAGGGGAGAGCACGAAAATTAGAAGCTGTGAGAGTGAATTTTGGCCTCTATATAGCCTAGGTTGAATAGTGAGTTTCTTGTTTACCAAGAAATGACATGCAGGTGGCGAATGTGTCGGAAAATTGAGAGTTTCTGTCCGACATTAACTATCTCTCGGCCGAATTTGAAAGGATATGTCGTACTAAAACTCTCTCCCGGCGAAAATGCGAGCATAGCTAACCAGCGATTTTTTTCCGATGCAGACGGAAAAATTCCGACAGGAACGGCAATCTTGGTGTTACATGCTTTTACACAACAATTTAATTTAATTAACGGTGAAATTAAACAGTTTTTACAATAAAATGGTAACTGGACTCACTGAGAGTAGACTGGTGGCCAGTCTTCTCCACACACCAAAAATTGGCCAGTCCTCTCCAAATAAAATAAATGAAAAAAAACCCGTAATCTCTAGAGACTGGGCAAATAGAGCTTCAATCTCATCTAGTAGGTCAATCTCATCTGCATTATGTAGGTCGTGTGACGTCGTGCACGTGATCACGACATATCTAACCATAGAAATATATTTATATATTTCTATGTATCTAACAACAACGTGACATCAAACTTCAGACGGTCTCAGCATGACTGCTTTGCACTCCATTGAGACGCATGATTCATGTCACGTGACTCGGGGCGTGCTTGATAACTGGCAATCATTCCAAATAAGATAGGACGAAAAACATGACAAGAACGCCCATTTTATTGTGAAGTTCGCAAATTGTCCAGACCCTGGTGCTGGGTACAGGTTTACTCAAAGTTTTTTTTTATACAAATGGAAACGAAAGTGTTGGTTTACTAAAAATTAATACTTTTATATAAATCGAAATGTAAAATAAACAGAAGAGACTGGGCCAGTCTATATTGAGAGCCAAGAAGCCCAAAATGTGAATTTTCGTACAATTATAGGGACCATAATCCAGTAATATCGACAGTAACGGAGGTTATTCACTAATTGTAAGGCTCGTCAATATCGGATAAAAATTGTTGCAGTGGTCCTGAACATTGGTATTATTAGGAATACTTGTTCGGTTCACCATCACAAGAAACCACCATCGTGGCAAGTGATTTAGAAAAGAATTGAAACTTCCCTACTGACTAATTTCATTAGCTAGCAGTCGCCCTGAAAGCATCTCCGATAATATAGACCCCCGGAAGCTTCAGGCCAATTAGGACCCTCGCCTAAATTCCTAGGATTTCTTTCAAATTTTGTGTGAAGCGTTGAGGTCGTGAGTGGATGAACTCTACTGATATGCAGTGCTCGGCTTATAAAAAATTAATTAATGATATTAAACCGAACGATAATAACACCTTTTGACGTGTGTAGCCACGTAGATGCAATGGAGGATACTCTTTTTTCGACGCTGTAATGTCCAGAGACAGGCCACAAATCACCAATGATTCCCCCATTCACTTTAATTTTTTTTCTCGTCTTTAAGACTGACTATAACTTGTCCCAAAATTTTCTTCGTTTAAAATGCTTTCTACCGCAGATGAAGCAACACGTGGCAACCTCTTGCCCAAGAAAAACTGGAAGTAGAGACAAATTAAACATGCAATTTCCGCCCTACATTTCAACCTCTTAACTCTTTTATCCTTCCGCCTCAAAATCATGAATATTAACCTGGATTAGAACAGTTCGGCAATTTAATGATTATATGTAAAAATGGGAAATTAAGACTAGGTCTTGAATATACCAGTGCCATGGTTATGATAATAAACAATCATTGCAAATATCAAAACTGTTCACAGTGATAACTTGGATTGGAATAAAGTAAGTGAATGAAATTTTCTTTGCATTATCTATTTTTGAACTATCATGGCAAGAACAACCATCTCTTTATCTGAACCTTACACAATGTATATTTAAATGTTCATTTGGTCAGATCAAGGAGAAGTCGACTTATTAACTCATTTTAGTTGCGTTTGGGACACAAAATCTCACTTCTCAACACTGGCTTTATTTATAGATGTAAAAATTTCAATAAAGACAGATTGTCACCCAACAAAAGAAATCAAAAGTTAACAACAGTTTCATTTGTTATCCAATCCAAAGATAGGTTGCCAGGCAACAAAACATGCGTCTAAATCGTCTGGGCCGTCAACAAGACATGTTGCATATTTTTGTGTGGCTTTGATATAGTTCTCCTCAATGCTAACATTCAGTATACGAAACATTTAATATCATGGATTTAGCTGTTCAAGTTATCAAAAATCAAGTGGCTTCTTCGTCTCATGACCTTAAATACTGTATAAATTTAAAGTCAATCGGATATTAACCTTAGCCTCTAGAGCTGGACTGACGACAATATATGACCAATGTGGGCGTATAAAATTTAAGGGTTATCCTCTAATTCCTTGGCTCATTGGATCAACTGAGAAATGTGTCCTGGTGGAGCTTGGGGTACATTAATGCTTATATAAATGGGTACAAATATGTATAAACATACTATTACAATTTTGTTTTAATTTAATAATCAAAGGAAAAAAACCTAAATCATTTATTTTTTTTATTTGTTGAACCATTTCAACAAAGAATTTCTATATAATTTGAAGTAATTTACAAATATAAAATAACTAAAAATTTAAATAATCAACTTTGCCAACTACTGTGCAAGTTGAGAATGCCATTAAAATAAGGATCTAACTTTAAATTTGATTACTAAAAACTGTCCATTTTCGCATAGATATAGAATTTATCTTCACAAAACAGGAGAAATATACTTTTATAATACACAGCTGTTATTTAAGTGATCTCATTCCGTAAAGTGTTTATCTTGTTAAGTTCTTCATTCAATCATTCATCTGAATTTCACAACCTTCCACAAGCAAAATAATATACGTATTTGGATTGGAAAATATTAAAAGTTTGGAAAGTGTTTAAAAAAGTCATGTTATAATAGTTAGTAATGGAGTGAACGTTGCTTCACTAAAACATCAAGTCAAGAGGGGAAACATTTACACTGTCAATAATTGATTGTCACAATGAATAATAAATACAAAGAGTTTATGTGTCTGTCGACCAATCTGTGATTTTGATACTGGATAATCATTCACATACGAAAACGTCTTGATCATTAAGACACACAGTTCTCTCAATAATATAATACAAGTTTATATGGAAGAAATAAGATCATTTCTCTTCACACCATTCGTTCTCTTTTCGTACCTGAAAGTAGACAAATAAAATACTTTTAAAATTCCTATTGTTTAAATGAATTTTTCAATACATTATTCAGGATACAGGACAGGAGCCTAGTTTATTAAGGCCCCATTAACACAATACTGTTATTTTGGGAGTAATACACAGTATTTATCTTCTACTGTCAAATACAATATTAGAGAGTAGAATTTTTTCTCGACTCATCTATTCCAAGGGTTCTTTGACGTGAGTTGAAATCTGTAAATTTTGGTTGTTTTGTTCCACAACAATGTCAGCCCCAAAGAAACAACACCATAGTGTATAGCAAATTTGCAAAAATGTATATGAAAGTGGGATGACATTTAATGTTTTCATGGCAAAGAAGCATTGGAAGTTCAGAATACGAAACCAAACTCCGTCGCCACTGCCAATGACTAAGAGATTATACCCAAGTTGGTTGAACTTCAAATTAAATATTGTTGCGAAACCACAACTGTTTGATAGTTTTATTAGTGAAATAACTTTCTGATATATCATACCTGTTCTTCTTCAGCTGGAGTAAAATCGTTTTTAATATTAAAAGTTTTACGAATCTCTTCAGGTGATTTTCCTTTGATCATATTAGCTACTGTTTTACATGTAACATCTAATAAACCTTTAATATCCAGATAATTAGCAGCCTGAAAATAATAATTAATATTTTACAAGCATGCCAGATATCAAAAATGGATCACTTGAAATGTGTAAAAATTAAAAGGTAGCTATGCAAGAAAATCGGCATCCTGAAATGATTAATGAAGAAATTGAGTTAAATGAAATGGGGGTTAACATCCTACTTTTCGGCAGTGGCTGGGTTATTGAATACAGACGCATGATATACTGTGTGCTATGAGAGAGTTTTTTTTCTGGACAGCAGCGCTACAACCTAGTCTTTATTTGAATTCCATCTGTCAACCGTTCTTCAATATGTATGCCAGGATCTCGGCGGTTTTTTTACCACCCGAGTGACTAGATGACGTCTTTGTCAGGCCCTCGTCCTGCACAATTGACAAGAGGAAACCAAACTGGAAACTTCAAGAGAACTTTCTCAATCAACACCAGAATCGACCCTGAGCCTCCTGGTCTGTTAGTCGGCACTTTATTCACTGAGCCACAGTGTCCCAGTGTTTGTATTTAATTGCTAATGATGTTCTTATGAACCGAAAGCATGGTCCAAATAAAGCTATGCTTTTTCTTGCAACAGTTTAATTTTCATATAAGCTGAGAGCAATTCATCAATTAGAATTTTTCATAATGTATGAATCTTTTGTCATTTCAAGGTTGACTTTTTCCTGATTTTCTATTACATAAACCATGGGCCTTGTTATAAGGTCTACTGGTAATCTTTCTTCTTTGCTGCAATGCTGTTATGATGACAGACTTACTAATATAAGTTCAAAAAGTGTTCCTTGATCAACTTTAAGAAATTCTGCATCCCAAGAACAAATGTCATCTGTTCGTTTTTCTTTATTTTCATCATCTTCAGGTGGTGGAGGATCATCTTTATGGTACGTACACCACTGTATAACTTTCTTTAATATGGCAGCATTAACATTTGGTAAAGGTACAGGTTCTTCTTCATCTTCATCCATTCCAAGATCTAGAAATATAAATAAGAAATTAATTCAAGTTATTCACTCACCCTACTACCAATTCTACTATCTGCATTAGAATTGTCACCCATTAGTACTACGGTACAACTAAGATTAAGATATCTATAATAAAATTAATACCAGAGTAAATAAATATGTTAGCATGTTATGTTTTAAAAAAATCTTATTAACACCCCCACTTTATTGACCTACCCGTAAACTAAACAAAAAACAAATGTTTTCATAGTCATGTGACTGGATGGACTGTCTCTTACAATCTAACACAGTTTTGATGGTATTGTGATGGATGTATGTGATTGTATATGAACATAATTTTAAATTTAAATACAGTTTTAAAGATTATGTGATTGTTTAACTTACCTTCTAACATAGTTTTGATGGTGACTGACTGCTTTGCAATCTCCACATCAACTTCAAATATTTCTCCATCCGAACTCTGTAGCTTGATTGAAGGCATCTATAAGTAAGGAAAATGTAAACAATTTGTCATCAAAGACTCTATTTACTCCACCTCAAACACAATAAAGTAACTAAAAACATTACCCCTCATGCCTAATAGACAAGTCTAAGAAACTGAGCCCCCAGCCCAATATTCGCGGGTCATGAAACCGACTGGATTAATGACTGGATTAATGCGTACACTACACAGTGTGCTATGAGGGAGATTTTGCCCAGACAGCGGCTCTACTTAGTTAGTACTTAAACATGCATTATTCAAGAGCTAAATCTGCCTAGTGCAGGTCTTTATTTGGGCATGAAATGTTTTCTAAAGTATTAATTAGACATTAATTAACTGATCCAGGCCTTAATCAACTTTGGATGGCATCAGATTGCTCCGATATTAAACAGATTAAAACGTTTCAGTGATAAATCAAATATGGCAGGCCCAGGCACTTCAAGTCTTAGCTTGATCAATCAGGACCGTGGTTGAAATTATTGCACACGTCTGCTAAATCTTCAAATGCCAATATCTTCGCTTACAATAGAGTAATTTGAATGAAATTTTCAAATTATTCATTTTACATCACCTACTTTCGAACTATTATAGCATTGCAGATGCCAATGTAGTGGCACAACGATTGCCTAACTCAAAATATTCGCATTTAAAGTAAAGTAATGGTTCGTATTTGAAATCCACCGACATGAAAATTCTTATATAGTTACACTGCTTTGCACATGCGCCAGTAATACATGCCCCTTTTATCGTATATCCTGATGGATACGATGTCCTGATGGATACGATGTCCAAAATTGCCTTTTTGATTGGCTGTTATAAAAGCCTCATATTTAGAGCGCCTTCATGATGTCATTGATGATAGCCGTCAAAATAGTTTAAAAAGATGGTGATCTTACTAAGGGCTTAACGTCTCATTTTAAATCGACGATTTTTACCCGTTTCAGGTAAGATAAAGTCCTTAATTGTAGTTGTGTGTGGCGGAAATATTATAAATAACAATAATCAATTGTTGTTTCGATGAAAAATGCTGTCAACGTTTGAGGTAATGGCAAAAATTCTTATCTCGAACCATGGAGGGTGAAGAGATAAGGTTCGTTATCTAGTCAAGTGCGACCTACGTTCAGAACTGAAATAGGCATAGCTAGTAGCTACTAAGCTAGGATGATGCAAACTGTGACTTCTGCAATTCTTTCTTGTGACAACAGTTGTGACAGACTAGACATAACAAATTGTCCATGTTGTTATAAAATAAATTACAATCGAGATGACACTGTCACTGACCGTACATTAGTATTACTATAAGCAGTAGCCTGTCTGTGGCTAGTATAGTGCCTGGTCTACTGCCACCTTTTTTTTGTAAACAAACTATCAAGTCAACAATCTTACTAATTACGAGATAGGAATAGGCTAGATTCAATAATAAACCAATCTACGCCACTATGAAAATACATATTCCGTAGACTCTATACTATTAAATAAAACGTCAAATAAATTAGTATCACCTTTGTCAGATTACCAGATAAATTAACTACACAACAAACTGCTTACTGCACGTTAGCAACAATGTCGAAAGTAAAATGGTCAATTCTTTGCCTGTGTACAGCGCCCTCTCAATATTATAAGGGAGGTAAGTTTATAGGAAAACTTGGCTAGCTTCGGGTGTTGTAGGAATAATTGAATCGACCTTTCCTCGGTTACAAACTCAAAGGTTGATATTTAGCCAGGGCAACGTTAATTACTCACATAATTCCACATAAGGTCCATGATATTATTAGCCTATCTATGATTCCACTAATTGTCTTCGCATCGCTTGGATACACCCCAACTTTTTCCTGAGATGCCCACAAAAGATTCGAATCTATATTCAGGGTTTTTAGACCTGTTTGTAATATATTCTGTCCTAGACAGTCAAAAGGAATGGTGAAAATTGTAAACCTAAGAACAGATGTAATTATATGTTTTACTGACTCACCTAAATAAGCACAGCGGATCGACTTGGTCTACTGCAAGAACTTTATCGTTGTAAGTGAAGGGGATATTCGGTCTCCCGTCCGACCAGGCAGGTTTCCCCCGAGTTCTTCGGTTTCTTCCTGCAGTAATGATCGAAATCATCGCACGATCTGTGCCAAGGGCCAAATTGAAAATAAGCCTTAGGCTTAATTTGCTACCCTTGTTAAATAACGAGATGATTATTATTACTGTTCTAGATTAAAATAAACAAGACATTGTTACGTTACTGATAAGTATTTTATTTTCATCTTGGCATCAGGTGTGATGGAAATTTTAGACATACATGTATTTGTCAAACCATAGCTAAGATATAGGAAAAGACGTTTTAAAAATGCTAGACGTAGCCCGTTTGATTTGTTAAAATAAAAAAAAGAAAAGAGTAAAGATCCCAATTTAATCAAGAAACGGCCCACATATTTAGGCTATGATGTTGGGTCCGCAGATACAGCAAACGTTGAGATACAACTACTATAATGAAACATTTTCCCCATAGCACACTATATGGCGCATACCCGTCTTCAGTAGCCAAGTCAGAGCAAAGTCAGACCAATAGCCTGAACAGGAGTCTAAACCCCATTTCATTTTATTTCATTTCATTCTTTTCAGCTAAGAAGAGATTTATCTCCCTTAATGTCCCGCTTACATGTGGGCTTATGTTAAAAAAAACATGTCCGAATTCGCGTTAGAAGGGCGAAATATGATATTCTTTTACTTTTTTGGCCGCCATTTTAATTATATTGGTCGAAATAGGACAGATGCTAAAAATATGCCCGATTTTCGTGTTCAGCTATTACGATATAAAGGTACGAACTGAAAGAATCATCTACGAATTGTTGCGAATATACCGGATTCAGTTAGCCTACCAATACACTACGATCTCTACGAATGATGCCGATAACGCTGCGAACAGTTTACTACCTTCAGCAGTATGTGTGGTCATTCGGCATATTCTTGGGTCCCTAAACGGTATAAAAATGCCGGCGATGGCTAAATCATCTTCACAATGGAGTTCAACGGAGAGCGTCGTTGTACGAATTTTAGGGAGCCCCGAATGTCAAAGAATGGAACAGGAAGCTGTTGCGGACGACCAGAAAGGATTACGACGGGTTTACGACATATCTACGAATTCCGACATTCTTTGGGAACCAGGTTTAGGAGTGTGTGAAGGTCGTGTGTGTCATGTCGTAGAAAGACACTTGCACGATTTGTGTGACCGCAACTTCCGCAAGTCGTTCTATTTCCGTGGTGCAGGAGCCATGTTTGCGCCCTGTTCGCGCATTGTGGATTCCCATGGCACGCACTGATACGCATTGGTTCGCACCGTGAGCAATGTTCACGTTGAGTTCGCACACAGTGTATACGCATGGTTCACGCAAGTGGAACTCACATGGAACGAAACTAATGCGTGCCGAATATTTCCAAAATTCGACCCCGAATACTTTAATTATTGACAGGCCGAAATGCGCGTCATTGCGGGAACGATAATCGAGCAAGTTTCAGGGTGGCTAAAGCGAATATTTTACATAACAATACACCTTGGTGTAAATTGAAGGTTATTTTGAATATGATATTATTTTAAAACTCAATGTTTTCTCTTTAGATTTGATAATGCCACTTACAGGCTAATTCTTTTCAATCCACACTGCCAGAAGAAATATAACACTTTTCTTGTTCAGGAATAACATCATTAACATTTTCGCAGTCCCGTTTTTATGATATATTTTACGAAACTCAACAGAGCCCATTGTTTGTGGAAACTGGATCTTGTAATAATAGATCAGATGAATTGTAAATGAGAAGTCGAAGCCCCCGTGCATCACGCTGCGTCTTTTTGTTCTCACAAAGACATAAGTAATCTGTTCTTTTAAATTTCGTTGTTATAGTCTTGGATGCGTGTGAAGAATTCTCATAGTAAGTTGTCGTGATAAAATTGCTAAACCCATTTGGCATAAATATTTTTAACAGTCTTCGATAATTACTGGATTTGAATACGTTTTGTGATGGGGGGGGGGGGTTAAGGTAAAGTGGAATATAGAGACATTGTTGTCCCCCACCTTTCGAATAAAGAAGGGGACTATTAAAATGGGTCCGTCCGTCCGTCCGCCTTGTCTTATCTTGCCTTGCCTTGTTTTGCCTTGTCTTGTCTTGTCTTATCCGCCCGTCCTTAATACTTTTTGGGATACAATAACCCTCTTTCTAACTAAGCTACACTGTTCAAACTTGGTGCAATACCTTGATGGAGTTCGAGGGTGAGCATTTTCTGCTTTGGCTGAGCAGATACAAGCGATTTGATTGGTTGATGCTTTGGGACACGATAACTTTAGTTCTAATAAAGTGAGAGTGGTGAAACTTAGTGTATAGTTTTATTACATCAATACCTTGAATGAACATTCTCTGCCGAGGGTAAGCAGAGAGATAAGCAATTTGATTGGTTGAGACTTTGGGCCGTTTGGGGCACAATAACTCTTCTTCTAATTGAGGCAGAATATCCAAACATAGACGTTTGGATGTCTGCTTACGGTAAGCAGAGATACGTAATCTGATTGGTTGATGCTTTGGGGCACGATAACTTTGGTTACCTTGACTAAGTTCGATGATGCAAATTTTCTGCTTTGGCTGAGGAGTGACAGGCAATTTTATTGGTCAAGACTTTGGAACATAACTCTGCTTTTAATTGAGGTAGAATGTTTAAACTTGATGTAGATGTCCATTAGGTTAATGTCTTGACTGAGTAACATTTCGAACTAAAGCTGAGCAGAGCTAAGCAATTTCTTGCTTTGGGACAAGATAATCGTGATTCTATCTGATAGATATTGATGAAATTTAGTGTATAGTTTGAAAAAAAAATAATTTTGGATTTCGGCGGGGGGCATCGGCCTCAATCTTGGCTTGTTTTGTATCAGATATCTCGCTTCCAAGTGAAGCAATTTGACTGAAATTGTCAGTAGATTCTGTTTTTATCATCTATTTCTTAATTATTATAGCGAGAACTGTCAGCTCTTTATCTGAAAATTCCAGTCGATTTGCTAGACGACTGAGACAAGCCCGAAATTAAATCGCTAATATCTCGGTTCAGACAGAAGCAATTTGACTGAAATTTTCTAATTTTTTTTAGTTATCTAATTTTAACTCTTATAGCGAGAACTGTCAGCTCTTTATCTAAGAGTTTCAGTCAAATTGTTTCACCCTGAATATAGATTTTAGCCAGACTCGGTCGTCATTACTACCGTCGGTACAATGATAAACAAAGTCAGTGATGACATCGAGCGTTGATTAAGGTCTAATTAGTAGTTTAGATCACATGTAAGGCCCAAAGAAAGACCTGCAACAACGCCGGATTAACCATCGTGGGGGTCCTGAGGCCTGGAACATGTAGGGGGCCCCTGATCACCGACCGCGAGCGCCGAAGGCTCGAAGCCCCGCAAGGTAGGGTCTGGGGCAGGGCCGTATGTAGGATTGTATAAGGGGTGCAGAAGAGTGTTAGGGACGCCAATATATTGCCTGAGTTACCCAGTGCGCGTGTGTACGTGTGGTGGGGGTGGGGTGGCGGTACGGGTCTGGAAGCTCCTTCCCCCGAAAATTTTGAAAATTAGACTGTTACAAACGCGTTTTCCACCCACTTGGAGCTGCAATCAACGTCGCTCCCGTGTGTCAATTTCGGCAGCGCTATTTCTCATTTTGATGTTAAGCACACCAAAACTCCGATTCCTCTGAACAGAATTAGTCCGAAACACCATAAAGCCACGTGGATAGGGCGATCAGAACGAGAATCTCTAATCATGTCATATGGTGGTGGCGCCCCCAAAGACCAACAAGGTCCTGTCAAATGTGAATAAGGGCGACCAAAACGAACCCTTCAATGTCATGTGGTGGGTCAGGAGCCGACCCAGAAAGAGGTGATAGAAGAGGCCCTTCGCCTATGGGGGCAGCACCCTTGTCTGGGGTCCTCCCTCAGAAATTTTTGAAAAATAACGATGCAGGAAACACGTTTTTCTGCCATTTTCTGATATCTGAGTAGCAATTTTGTATTTTATATGGCGGCAGATTATTTAGGAGAGGCATTTGCTCCTGGTGTCCGCCCCTTTGGTCCGCGTCCGTGGTGGCGCCCGATAGCCTCCAGATAAGAGATATTAAATAAGAAAGTTTGGATCGGTTGTAGGCGCCATTAAAATCGACCGACTCATCAGTGCCTTAGGAGCATCACTGTGTGATAATAACCAAGTGTATTATTTTATAATTGATAGGTTGTCATTTGGAGGGGGCGCCTTATTTTTCTAAAAATTTTCAGAAATTGGAGGCCGTAAACATGATTTCCTGGCATTTCAGGCACTTGTGTGGAGCCATTTAAAGTACCTCCCTCAGAAAAAAATAAAATTCTGCCACAAAATTAGTGCATTCTGGCGTTTTTTCAGTGGATCAATCCATGCGAGTGCTATGGAATGATGGCATTTCTAGAGGAGGGGGCCTGACGCAACTGAGATTTTTTGTGGGGGGCCCCCTTATTTGGAGGGCCCTGGGGCCTGTGCCCCATGGTTAATCCGGCCCTGACCTGCAATAGGCAGATTTAGCTCTTGCATAATGCATGTTGAAGGTGTTCTGAAAAGAGAAAGCTTGTTAAATAAGTTGTTTGGATGGCAATGGTTGGATTTACTTGGTGGGAGGATAACCTCGGTGCGATGGCAACAGCAATGTAATTAAAAACATACCCTGTCTCATTTACGTCTCGTATAAGATAGCTAATTAGAGCGATAGTGTGTGCTTACAACCCAGAAGCCCAAGCTATTGAAAAGGGGGTAACCTCTGGGCAAATGCCATGTGCCATTAAGACAAAAGGGTTACCAGTCAAACTATAAAGGTATTAGTGATGAAAGTACGAATGAACTATTAACAACACTGCAGCTATTATAACTAACCTAACATACTCTTATATCACATGTCACTCAGCGGTCACATGGATTAAATACATAGGTCTAAATATTATATTCATAACCACTCACATATTATTATAATTCAACCACGAGATATGTTTATCAATATAACTGTTGTATTCTACAGTCACTTATTCATACCTGCATTCATATCAGAATTAACTTTATTATACAGGTAAAGGTACCACTTTAAAGCGAAAGCGTTAACGGGTCATAAGGGAACAGACATAGACAAATTGTAAAGCGTGAGAAAATAAAAGTAAAGGGCTAAAAGTACAATCACTGTCTTTGAAACAGAGTGTTTTTAATCATTAATCCTTAATTATACAATCAACTTTTTCAACTGCACGTGTTGATTTCAGATAATTGACAAGCTAATGTGGGCTGGTGCACTGCTTTAAGAAAAAAAAATGTTATCTATAGATACGGGTTTAGATCTATACATAAATATTATATAAGGTGTGGATATGTGTGTAGACGTCTGGACGTTGTCAGTGTCAAAATCTGTAGTTGGGTTACAGATTCACGCGATTGATGGAGTTTACCTGACTGTATAGTGAATAGACGTTAGTTACCTGTGGCTGTGCAAACCAAGCCAACGACACCTATTATTTGATTCATGACCAAGGGTTATTTTTCGTTCTAGCTAACACCGATGAGAAATTCGAACCGCCGTCAACATTGTTATGTGTGGACTGTCAGTGATACTATAGAGGAAAAGTCACCCCATTGTGTTACGGGAGTTACATACGACTGACTATTACACGTAAGTAATAATATAAGTAAATAATACCCTTTAACTTATGTTCTGTCACCTGTCCCACATAACAACCTGTATTCATATAATTTAGTACATGTATTTACATACTGACTTAACTTAAACCAACACATGTAATAATAATCTGTTAACATTCACCAACAAGTTGTTGGTTAGATCTCCTTATGCATAACATACCGATTACAATAAGTAGTCTTTACTTTAATCGGGCTTGCGGTATTATAGCGTGACGAAATGAACATGACCGTAGTAAAATCTCCACAAAAAAAAAATCCAAACAAATATAAAGTAGTACCTAGCGGAGCGAATTTTTCGGAACTGCAGATTAAGTTTGGAAACTAGACACCATGAATCAAACTCAGAAGTGAGATTTTCTGAAACTCTGGTAGGGAATTGCATCACCAAATAGTTAGTTTGGTTACAATAGCCTCTTATCGTTACTGCCTATCCTAGGCCTACACATGTAAAATGAAAATAATGCTTTACACCACCTCGGTTGTAAGGCTATTTTGGAATCGGGGATCACGGTGGCTAAGTGGATAAGGCGCTGGTTCGCTAGCCTGGAGTTCGGGTGTTCGATCCCTGCATTGGCCGAGAAAGTTCATCTCGATTTTCCGGCGTGATTTCCCCTTATCAGTGATGCAGAAGGAGGGCCTGACAAGAACAGCTGCCTAGTCGTTCGGATGGGATGAAAAACCGAGGCCCCGTGTACACATTGGCGTGCACGTAAAAGAACCCTTGGCAGTTGGAATTCGGTTACTGCCCGGACAAAATTTCCCTCATAGCACACTGTATGGCGTGTGCCCGTCTTCAATTAGCCTAACATGTGCTTAAGCGCGTAGGACGTTAAACCCCATTTCATTCATTCATTCTATTATGGAATCCCTACTGTCTATATTTCACCGTGAATTCAAATTGGGGATATAGCAGTGATTGCACGGTAATTGAAATGTTGTCAGAGTGTTGATTTGTTTTGGGAATCTTTTTTTGTTTGTTGAAAAACTGTAAACTGAATGTGATTAATGTAATGGACGAGTTATGCGGTAATCTTATCGCCTTATCGTTACTTAAAGTTTATTCGCTTGATATAGTTGTCTCTTGATAGCAATTAACAACACAGGGGATTACATTTTCATGCTAAGGCCATATGGCACACGTATTATAATACGCAGGTTGTGGGCTAGTTTTTAAAGCGCGGAACACCGCAGGGGTATGAATACTTATCTTTCATATTATTGCTGTGTGAAAATTGCATTCAATTATTTTATGACATGTCATGTGCGTGTTTCTGTATTAAGAAAATAAAAACTACAACCTGCCTGTCTCGAGTAGACGTCGTTGATTTGGATCAAAAATAAAATTGTTAATTGTCTATGTTGATTGACTTTATGGGATGTCACTATGTCTTCTTTGATATGGTAATTTTTTTCCCCATAAATAGATAAATTCAGTGTTGGGATACACAGAACATAATTTTATGGAATATAATTATGTTTTTGGTCCGCGGTGACTCATTGCATTAGACGCTGGTATTAGACGCTTGTCGTAAACCAGGTCTTGGGTTCGCTCTCGTTGTTGACCGAGAAAGTTGCTCGGGTTTTCGATCCGAATTCCCTTTGATATAGTGGAGCAGGATGAGGTCTGGCAAAGACAGTGTTTCGAATGGGATAAAATACGAGGATCGTGTACACGGTGTGTCAGATCCCCTGGCAGTTGAAATTCGAAATAAGAGTAGGCTGTAGCGTAGCGCCGCTGTCCGGCCGTAATGTTCCCAGAGCACACTGTATGACGTAGGCTAATCAAACCTACATTAGCCCAGTTGGAGCACAAGCGCTACTTCTTTTTTTTTCAATTACTGTTTATATTACTGAGCGACGTCTTAAATCTTTAGTCTTTATCTATGGAAGCCTATAACTATTATTCAGTACGACAGTACGACAGTACGACAGCAAGCCAAAATGATAGGTCGCTAATAGCGTGGTGTGTTAATTTCCTAATTTCTACTTTTCGAGTTGCATTATGGCTTGGTATGCGTGTTTCTGCCTTCTTACTGACATCTATAAATACAAAAATATGACTAAGTCTAAAATCTACAGGACGGTACACAAGCCAAAATGCAAGTCGAAAATAAGAAATTGGGGAAAAAAACGAGGGGCGCTATTATCGCAGTGTATTATTTCTTAATTTCCGATTTTCGAGTTCATTTTGGCTCGTATTGCATGCTGTCGCCTCACAATCTGCCTAACTTCTACTTTTCGACATTTCGACTTTCCTGTTTTGAAGATGCGAAAATTAGAAATTATGAATGGTAGTTATAGGCTTCGATATTTATCAGAGAGTGTTGAGTTGTGAATGCAGATTTTGTGTTCCGCTGTAGTCATAGTACACCAACATTAGTAAAGAAGCCGACGTTCACTTTATCTTCTGAAACGTATTGATCCACCACTTAAAATCAAAATAATTCACCATATCAACCTAATTCAGTATTTTAATTTGACCTCAATGGCTCAATTGAAGAATTGTGGGTTTTTACCTCAAAAGATTCATGCAGATTAAAATGAAAATGTACCAAAAAGGTTTGCCTCGAATTGACCTGGTTAGTGTCGAGTGGTCGTTCAGCCCCATTTCTCTCTCTGTCTCTCGCAAATTGTGCCTCCCGGACAATGGTGCAGAAAGGAGGTTCTGGCAAGGAATAGTGTATAATCATTCAGATGGGCAAGATTTCCGTTATAGCAAACTGCAGAAATAAAGTATACGTTTCCGTCATAACAAAAAAAAAATATACCAACAACCACAGCACTAGGATTAAAAGGATAGATTGGTCGGTAACTTACTAATACAGGTTTGTGTTTTACGACTGTGTGAAACCTATAAGCTATATATAGCTTGTATTTATATCGAAGAAATTATCGAACTTTAATGTAACTCCTAAGTATAGAAAGACTTACAAGGACAGTTCGACAAACATTCCTCTACACAAACTTCAGTTTAAACACGATGTTAGGGAAATTTGAAGAGGCGTAAGTTCAAACAATGTTTTTTTAGATAGTTAATATTATGGATCTGTGCATACAATGTCACTTAGAAATTACTTTAATGCATTTTCAAATTGAATAAGTGATGTTTAGAATTACTTACCACTGTAGAGGGTCCGGTTTGTCTTTTATATAGACCTAAGGTAAGTTTATAGCCTATGTTATTATAATGGGTGCATTAAATTAGCCATGCGTAATATCATAAAAGTATTGACTAAATATCCGAGGAGAAAACAAATTTGTCAGAAATATTATCCTGTAAATAACTTCATTTGAGAATTATTTGATTATCTATAAGACAATATTTTAATTGCAGAAAGTTGGACTGTTATTAGAAGTTGCTCGGTAATAATAAACATAGCAGATCGTATTGCATAATGACTGTAATAATGTATCGATCTCCCATGTATTCGATCTAGATTGAAATTTTGAACGAATTTCAACTAAGAGACCGTTTGTCTAGTCTGAAGTCGGTCAATATATTTGGTTTTTATTCTAATTTGATGTCCACGCTGTTTTGGTCAGATAAAAGTTTGAATGTCTATAGGACGAAAGGAACGAAAGACCGACATTGAATGACTGTAGACTGTAGGGCGAAATGAACGCAAGACCGACATTAAAGGTCTATACGCTGAATTGAATATCAGATCACCAGCACTAAATATCGAAAGGACGAAATGAATGTCAGACCAACACTATAGGTCGAAATGAACGTCAGACCATCATTGAATGTCTATAGGACGAAATGAATGTCAGACCAACACTGAATGTATGTAGGGCGAAATGAACGTCAGAGTCAGACCAACACTGAAAGTCTATAGGACGAAATGAACGTCAGACCAACATTGAATGACTGTAGACTGTAGGGCGAAATGAACGACAGACAGACACAGACGGACGATGCACTTTGCCAGTGATCCAAATCCAATTGATCAGATACACTCTAAGAACCATAATAAGATTTTACAATATAATACATTTGCATGTAATACATTCAGTCGTTATTGAGGGTAAAGGTTCATTTCATAAAACCGAAATGTTGGAAGCAATGGACTATGGAATAAGCTAAGTATATTATCTATAACGATTGGATTAGATAAGTGTATTAAATATTTGATTACCGTCTGACGTAATATTGATTGATCTGTATTTTGATTAGCTAATGATATAATTAGGTGTTGTGGTAATTCAGATTTAGGGTAAATAACCTGAGATATTACTGATAACCATGAATGATACCATAACCTTCACTGGCGATGACCTTCGTATGCGCGTCAGAAGCTTCTATCCAAAACGCAATTGTCTTTTAATGAATAATTAAATTTTTTGAGAATAGAAACAAGTGTTTTTAGTTTGAGTTTAAATAAAATCAAAAGCACAAATAAGCTCATTCGTTTACATATTATCTCTAAAATAAAACCTTTATGAAGAATGCGCGGGCTTGTATGAAAAAGTTTACAAAACAAGACCGTCTTTCTTTACAAGCCAAGACCGCATTGTTTACAAGACGTGACCGTCTAGTTTATAAGACAAAACTGCACATATTAAATAAGGCGACCCATCTCGTTCTATTTTTAATTAAAAGATATGTGACAGTTCTAGGCGACCCAGTTTAATCGGTGTCCTTAATTAAAGAATGCATTATTGTCGCAATCAATACTCTCAATATGGCGTCTCCAAGCTTAAAATCTCTGGAGGAATTCCAATGGTTAACAAAAAATCGTCATTGGGAAATATCCAATTAATTGCTCTATGTAAGTATCATGAAAAACACAGCGGATCTAGGTAGAGTTTCACAAATCTTGTGAGAACAAGTGCACCTAAATAAGATAATGTTTTGGTTAGGTCATTTGTAAACAGGAAAGGACGGTCCAAAATTCGCTTTAGTTTTTTTAAACAAAAAAATGTTCATTTAGGCGTTTAAAAGTAACTAGTTATGGTAATGTGTCCCCCAAACTTAGATATTTAATTTATAAATTAGAAAACATGTTGTATTTTTTTTTTTACATACAACGAGTTTGCCCTCGGAATGTGACAGGCAGGTCACATTAAAACTCTATTTTGAAAAGCTTTCATCAAAACAAAAATGATTTAGACTAAATTGGTAACAGTTCATCATTTCCAAATTAAAAATTCAGAGTAGTGAAGTAATATTGTATTGATGTTGTGAAGTCCCAACCATCATGGTAGCGAGGAAGGAAAACGTATAAAAACATTATTCAAAGGTGAGGTTATTCTCCATTAATATGCCTGAAATAACAGTAATAGTTTTTTATACGCTTGTTATAAAGACATTTAAAAAAATTATTGTTTCTTTTATTTGTATTTGTTTTCTCGAGGTATTTAAACAGTCTTTAAGATATCTTTAAAAAAAAAGATTGGAAAACAATACCGAGTTATATTGAGATGCAAGAATAAGGTAACCCGTATTTGTCACGTAGACTACACATGTTGACAGACAACAACCAGATCCGATTTTCATACTCCCACTAGCTCCCTATACGCCAAAGAAATAAACACTTAAAAATATCAATTATACCGTGACTTATTTTGAAACGAGGACGTGATCATTTTTCGATTTTATGGAAAAAGAAATTGTCGCTTTCCTCAAAGTTTATGTATTCTTTGTTTGCAAGTGGTTTTATATATATCTAACTTAAAAATAAGTTACGTCCACAAAAATCAATTTTGTGATGAATTTTAAGACAAAAAAGATTTAGTAAGCATACCAATTTAGCTGAATCTGCGGCAATGAAATGCAGGACAGATAGCCTGGCAAGGAACAATGTATATTCGTTTGGATAGAGGACGAAAAACCCAGGTTAAATGGACTATCCCGATTTAAACAGAGCCTCAAAAATAAAAGTCTGAAAACGTATGAAATTTATTTTTGGACGTGAACGTAGAAACTGCTTATCCGGACAATTTACACTTTTATGATTTTGGGTCATTTTTGTTTGTTTGGTGACCTGATAATCGATTCCCGTTGCGTTAGAGGTCTATACAATGAATGACTGAACATGATAACGAAAGGTAAGTTTCACCTACACTTTATTTTTATAAAATAAAAGTCCGTTTTGTCCAGCCACCGCATAATATAGCTTGGGACACCGGTCTCAATCTCCAGATGCAGACTGACGAGTTGAAGATGTTTGAAAACGCATGTCGAGTTAGTTGCTCCGCCCTGAGGTAGAGAATTTTAAGGGATTTTAAAACAAAATTAGGAATTTTATTCTCCAAAATATTTGGGGGTTGGATGGCCGAATGGTTAGCACGTGCGTGCTGTATCAAAAAGCCTGTCACTGAGTCAACTGGCGTGGTTTCGAATCCCAGGTTGTACGTGGCAAGGAGTAGGGTCGCCTGTCCAGTCTCGTGGGTTTTCTAAGGGTCGTCCGGTTTCCGGCTTCTCTGTCTCTCTCCATAATAATATCGGGATTGGCCCTTCAAGTTAAATCATATATATGTATAACTGATTATCTACAATCTACATCAATATTTATTACATGTTAAACCCTTGACCTCAATGGTTGCATCACACATACGTATATTTATAGACTTACATTATAGAGATTATAAATGTGTTGTAATAAGACTTACTAGTACTTATGTATAATATTATATAATTTCATGATATAAGCAATATAATATACGCGTAAATACCTATGTACACACATTAACAAAGTCGTAATACTGTTTTACCTGTACCTTCATTTCGAAATTTAGCTCTATGTAGTTATAGCGTTGACATATTTTGTACACATGGCAGTGTATGTTTACTTTTGTTTTTACTTTGCTATTCTTATGAATGTGTACATTGTATACCTGTATGCATCTGTATTACATATACCTACCATAGTAGAATCGTGCGCCCAAAGCTGTGTGGTTATTGAATTAAAAATATAAAAATAATATATTAATCCAGAGAGCGACGCCCCTACCCTTTTTATAACTCCAACCAGTGTAAATCATAAGAACATGATGTAACTTTTCAGTTCATGATTTCGTCCACTTTAAACCGTGTTAGCTCCACCCAACCACAAGCAGATGGCACCATTGTTTAGATAATTGTTAATGATAAAATTATCCACAAGAACGAGACACAGCTCTTCCTGATCATGATTTCAAATCATAAATCGTAAAATCCTTTTAAAGGACATAACATTACTGTAGTTTTTTTTGGAGATTGTAAATGTAATAAAACATAGCCCAGAAGATGACATAACCTGTTCAGATCATAGTTTTAATCTTTGTAAATCATAAAACAATTCATATCGTATTTTAACCTTTGTAAATCATAAAAATTTTCCCAAGTAAATCATAAAAAATTCCTAAGTAAATCAAATGACGTAACTGTTAAAATCATAGTTTTAATATTTATATAAATCATAAAACTTTTCGCAAGATGACGGTGACGGGAGAACGCTAGATCGAAGACGGTCCTTAGCATTTTATGTTAGGGTTAGGGCTACGGCTAGCTATGTCTACATGTCGAGACTCTGACTAAATCTGCAGGTCCTAGCCCTTATCCTAACCCATATCCTAACCCACAATTCACATATGACGTCATAAAATGCTAAAGACCGTCTTCGATCTAGCGTTCTCCAATGCGTAACTGTCAGATTACTCAGTTTTAACCTCTGTAAACCCTTCTCAGATTACCCAGTTTTAACGTTTGTACATCAGAAAACAATTCTCAAGAAGATGACGTGACTGTTCAGATCGTAGTTGCATTCAATGTAAATTGTAGACCTTACACCCCACTAGATATAATTTACAATTTGGCACGACATCTCACAAAATATATTATATCGGAATAATATTGACCTTGTTAAAAGCAAAACTATACCAATTTCACTTGTTATTGATAGTCGGAAATTGGATTCTTTTCATCTGGTAATAAATTCAAGATCACTTGGATGAAAGAAATGCACACGCACGTGCATTTTACTATAGACAGCTGTTGTACACATATTATAAACAATTACTATTGATTGTTTTGAAGGAGTTTTTATTTCATGACAAAACCCCCTATTAACCCCCAAATGAATGTTATTTCCCATTTTAATAAACTATCCCATTTCAAATGTCCAAACTGCAAACAAAACGAAAGGGGAACCAATATTGAAAACAATTACCTGGTCAACGGATCAAACAGGCTGACCATTGGGTTTATATTACTGTGCACTTAAAAGCTCGTCTAAAATGCATAAAGTGAAGTCAAAAGGACAGACATTTATTTGTAGTTTAAACTATCTTATATTACTTTCACCTTCCAGGTATGGACTCAAGATCTGGCATTTACCACCATGTCGTGGCGATAATCTAAAAACAATAATCAATCACTATTTAAAGAGTCTACAGGGGTCATGACCTTGAAATTTAGGTGGTTTCCAGTTGATCTAATAACGTCAATCAGCAGGTTTATACCAGCAATGGTCAAAGTTCTCTTTTAAAGCCTATAAAATGATTTAATTGAGTGGACGCGGTCAACTGGGGTTAATGTTAGACAAATAAAGGGTTAATATTATTCGATTATGTATACAATTGGTGAAAAGGGTGGACATACTACCACGACGAAATGCATAATGCGAGTACCAGTCCCGCTATGCAGCCGACTATTGAAAACCATAATATAATTTGTATAATTTACGAGTAACAGCCCCGCTATGTAGCCGACCATTAAAAGCTATAATATAATTTGTATAATTTACAAGTAACCTCGGTTATTTATTCGTGTATTTATCGACAAATATGATTACATTCTTGAAGAATGTGTTAGAGTTTAATATCCTCAAATGGGTGGTCACATATGTATTGAACTATTTTTTCCTTTTATACCATCGTTCACTGTCTGGCGAACCGCTGACTATATGACATTTTTACGAGAAAATCAAATTTAAAGCCCCAATACCACTCTTGTTGTAGCTGAATAATATGTTCCAATCTTTATTCTGGTCAACAAATTGTACTATTTTACAATATTCCAATGAATAAATGATGCAAATTACATCTTAACACACCTAATTTCAAAAATTGGAAAAATTCAACCACATTCCGTAACATGGTTTGAAAAGCTTTAAGTAAACATTTTCAAATGCAACTTGGTTTTATACATATTTTTGAACCCTCTGGACAAGTAAGATAGGTTGTAATGGATAATTTTACACAACAGGTAGGACACTTAAACATCTAGTAGTTAGAATAAGGCTAATTTTTTTCTGGACCTGTCAAGCCAGCAAGAGTGTTATTGTCCCTTTAAAGTTTTAACCTTTTTAATGCTTTATTTATGGACGACAAAACAGGAAAATAATGACTGACTATTCGGATGTATATCTTCCTTGACTATAATATATTTTTAAGCGGAGATCCAGATATTTTATATCGGGTGGGGTGGGTGGGATGCATGTATTCTGTCGGTCAAGCTGAACGAGTCAAATTATTTTTGTGACATATCTCCCCTTGACCATCCAGAATCAATAAACATTGGCCTCTCTGTAACCAATTGGATAAAATAGGATGTGTGAATAATCTGGTAGCCAACCAAGAGAATACAGCGATAATTTTAATATAACGTATATCAAAACGATTTGCCCTATTAAATATCTATTGTCGAAATTTTCTGTAATTGTTGACGGAGGTTATTGTCCGTGATAATTGTCAGTAGATATGTCTATGATCAAAATATCCTTTCACCGCTTCGTTACTTATACCAAATGACTTGGTATGTGATATGTGACAGAGTTGAATGTTCTATGTACTAATGTATGTTGGTGGCTATTATCCGGACACTGACTTCCGCGGGTATAGCTACGGCTGCTGAAACTTAAACTATCCCTCGGATTATCTTTTAAGAGGTAACTGATCTCAGGACTGTGTATCTATGTAGGGTTTGCTTCCCGGATACATTCTTAACAGTTGGAATTCTAAGAAGACTATGCGAAACGACACAAATCTACTATCTTATCTTCCTTCAACGGGTTCAACTGCAGTTTGTAAAACATATGCTTAAAACAGCTGCCCGGGTCGTTCGGTTGGGACAAAAACCTATGCCCACCCGTGTAGATATTGCCGTGGGTGTAAAATAAGCCTTGACAGTCTAGGATCTAATTCCCCATGTGTGTGTGTGTGGGTGTGTGTGTGTGTGTGTGTTTGTGGGCGGGGGGCTGCAGTGGCATCGCACTTATTATACTTGGATAGATCTATAAGTTAATATAAAGCTATGTTAATTCAGAAATGAAAAATATTTAATTGGAATTAATTCGACATGTACTTTCCGCACAAGCCAGAAAACACAGTTGCCCTTCTCAGTAACAATTAGAAAATAAATTTGTTAACGTTGTTATTATAGCATAAGATCAATTATTTTAAGATCATGACCTGAACTGTAAAACTCGATTGAAAAGCAACTAGAATCTGACAGCTGTAAAAGGCATAAGACCTTTTTTGATCTTGTCCATTAATATAACCAATTACCCATCTGACCATTCTATTGTTAGTCACATGTAGTACTAATAATAACTCCACTGTTTAATTAAGACATCTCACCTATATGATTGTCACACGGCACGCGTCTTCTTCATTTATCATAATAAATCAATGTGCTTGATAACCGCCCTTAGTTCTTTGTGACAAAGTCTATCCGATATACTGTTTTTTATTATTGATGATTTCATATCTTAATATATACACTATGAAATGATCAGACTTTTGTCACCTTAATTCAAACATAAAAAACACGTTAATCAAACGAATGGTGAGAAAAGTATATATATATATATACTTTGCCAGTTGCTTCCAACTTATTGGAATAAATTTATGATCGCACTTTGAAATATAAACAATAACGCTAGACATTGTTTATTTTCTGCGATATCACTTCGGTGGAAGCGGACGTTAAAAGCTATTTCACACACACATTGTTCATTATCAGAACACCGCTTATTTAACAACAATTCGACAAATGGGTGAGCTCGATAATCACATCTTTCCAAGCAACAACATTGACAATCACATATTGCGCCCACGGAATATTGAGTTATCACCCATAATAATTATCAAGCACTACTTTTGTTATAGCTTTTTATCTGTTATATTAACCCCAACAGATTTGTCTATGGCTATTGGTTGATAATATCGTAGTGATATCCAGGAAGAACAAATGAATGAAAAAAAACCCTTTTACTTTATAACATGCAGCATATCTTAATATTCATCAGTAGACCCTTGTGGTCGATACGAATGCTCCAGCGCCACATTGGACAGGAATTTGACTAGAACAAAGTTTATCGAAATGAACATTGTGATTTATATAGCATTTTTGTTAGAAATATGAGTACTTTGAATTTGGTGCTTTTTTCTTTGCGATGCCTTTGGGATACTTTGGGCCATTTTCCTTCCATCGTCCACGGTGAAATAACTGAATTGGTCGTTTACCTCTATATATCTGCAAACTGTTTTGTTTTCTTAATATCCCCCGATGACAGTGATGCATCTTGGGTTAAAAGAAGGTCTCCACACTTGTAAAAGATATAACAATGATATAATAACATTGACTTAATATTCTGAGATACCAGTTTGTTGGATAATGAAAAGATAACAAATATGATAGAATTAATTATTTAAGTATAGATATCTGTCAAGTATCTTTACCATGCTGGGTAAAGGAAAAATAGACATGGCTATATTAATGCACTTCTTGCATGTCATATAGTATTTCAGTTATTATCAGGAGGGCTGTCAGAATGGGGTCTATTTGAGTAATGAAGTTATATTGTTTCCACGCCATGAAGGGAAGGTGGTTATCTTTGTACACGGTCCAAGCAGCCGGCATGTGGCTCGTTAAAACTTGTCATTTGGTCCACATAAGTAGAGACCTGGGTTTACCTTTCTGCTGTTCTGTTGTCTTCACAGAGAGTTGAAATACGCACATAGCATTTTATGGCATCTGTTCACTGTGGCAATTGTTGTAATTGTTAGTTTCTTGTTTTAAAATTGAGGTAAGTCAAGTTTATAATTCAGATATAAAGTGAGATTAGTAATAACTTTGTTCATAAAAAGTTTTAAGAATCGGACGTATAGTATGTAAAAATAGTCTACTATCGGAAATAGAAGAACGTGTCTTAAATCCAAGGCAAATCGTTATATTATGCTTACCTAATCATATGCAAGGGTTCTGTTGTAGTCTAGATAACCGTCCCCGGTGAACGACCAACTTTTTTTATGTAAACTTGTAAAGAAACATTTTATTTATAACTTATACTTGTGCCCAGTATTGCTTACCCATAGTAGTTATGGTAATGTCGGGAATCGGTTACTAAAACTTACCTCATGTTGTGCTTTCTATTATAAATATTTAAAGATAAAATAAGAAAGTATTTGTACCATTCATGCCCATAACGCCCATCCATAGAATATATCACTTGAAATTAGATCTAAATTAAAAGTCAAGGACAGTGAGTGTTTATTCGTGAATCCTATAAAACTAGTATTTTATGAGGCTGACACTGTGGAATTACATGTTGAACCTAAAACTCACAAACAATAGCGTATAAAGTTCTCTTACCTGGACTATATATAACATTAAATGTAGGATAAAAAGTATATGTAATTAAAACTTACATCAAGGATATTTATTTATTACCACATGTGTATTATGTAGTAGTTGTAGCTTATAAGTGTAAAATTTATTTATGTACACTCATAATCATTGAGGCCACGATAGTCACCCCTGCGTAATGCTATTTTTGTGAATCTTTTTGTATTGCACAAAGATATAATGTATTTATTGTAATTAAAAATTTGTTATTGTTTGTGTTGATAATACATGTTGCAATATCTTCTGTGGTTTATCTGACGAGAAAACATTAGAAATAAACCAAGCGTTTCAGTATATTTTGTCAAAACTAGATAAGCTTGTTTGTAACCCAGTCGTTGTTACGCTTATATTTTTGCAGACTTGACAAGGATTCGCGTGTTCTAGTGAATAAATGTGTGCGTTACATTCAATACAAAAGACGGTTACAGCTTTGATTTTCTGAACGCTACTATATATATAGAGAGAAATGGGGTTTAACGCCCACTCGACACAAACTAGGTTATTTCGGGACTAACATATGGTTTAATCTTTTATTTCAATAATTCCCTTGCGCGTAGGGGAGTACCTGGAGGAAACTAACGAGGTCGATTAGGTGCCCCTATCTCCATGCCACATACGCTCAAACCAGGGTTCAAAACTGCAGCCGCAAGCCAGTTCCCAGAGGTGGCCGGCCAGCTTGAGGTCGAAGCGCGGCACTCTAGACCACTAGGCCATCCCACCTCCCCTAAACGGTACTATAAGAACGTCTCAATGGTACATGTACACTTTTCCCCGCTATATTATATTTGTTTACTATTGCATTAAATTGCTTGTGCGAAAATATAAAATGGAGTATCAGAGGCCATTGCTAGAACATGGCGAACCTAAAAGTATAAAAAATGTTTCACCTACTTCTGAAATGTCATATAAACAGATTAATTTTGTTTATGGCCAGATTTAAAGAGTTTCTAGTATGTTATCCCATGGCTATTGTCAACATATTGGCCAAAATTGATTTCTGTAAGGAAACAAGAATATTTATAGTTAATACTAGCTTTATAGTGACAATAAAAGGCTAGTGAAACTTTATAATTTGCAGATAAACAATTTTTAAATTTAAAGAGAGCCTTTTTAAGTGGGGCGTGGCCTATATACTTTTAAGCTCACACCACCTACTTCCACTGTTAAGTCACAATGTGGGCATTCTGTATTTACCTGTCTGTACTTAATATCATTGTAGTCAATCATCTGCCCACGTGTTGTGTGGTAAACTACTCTCGTTACAACCGATTTCCCTTGTACAGGCAGTTTTATACAGGTTTGTTAGTGACTATAACATTTTTTTCTTCGTCGGAGCAAAGTCTTTAGTTACGATACGGTACAGTATTATTATTATTACATTATTTACATTGACTATCCTTACACGGCCATTTCTGTATTTATAACATCTTGATTTTATCATAGTAAATGATAATACTGTTCCTTAATATGTGGCAAAGAGTAGAGTCGCCTGTCCAACCTCGTGGGTTTTCTCTGGGTCCTCCGTTTCCACTGCTAAAGACCCCTACGCGCAAACGAGTCATTGAAATAAAATTAAAAACATATGCTAGTCCCGAAATGACCTAGTTTGTGTCGAGTGGACATTAAATCCCACTTCTCTCTCTCCCCTTAATATTGTTTCCAATGTAAAGGTGTGTCAGTGTAGTGAAATTTCAGATAAAGATGCATGTCCTTAGATAAATAGGTGAACTTATATATGTTTGTATTTTATGAACGTGTTTAATTGTATCATGGTTCTAAAAGTCACGGTTTGTTTTACAGAAGATCCCCAAACCTCAACAAATTCTAAAATAAGAAAAAGAAACAAGAGTTTATGAAAAGCAATACTGTATTTTAATCAGTTATGGTTTTACAATGATTCTCTTATAGTAAGAGTATCTAAATTTAATTCCGAGTGACTGGGACGGGGACATATTTTACTGCACCCTTCTGACCTTTCATCATGAGTCGACCCGGATGCATTGATTGTGTATCACAACTTTGTTTAGTTTACATAGGTAAAAAAGCCAAGTGAACTTTAGTTATCTATCTAATGACATTGTTCATCCAAGCTTTTTTTTTACGCGTTCTTTTCATTTCATGAAGAAGACATCATACAACACTCATGGCTACTCAATTTCAACATATCCTTATTTTTAAAACTATGTTAAGAATATACTTTACATCTTGAACAGAATTTCAGTTAATTTATCTGTATAGATAAGAGACGTATCATTTGATCTATGAAAATAACATGTCAACGATTATATTGTAAGCCAAGCAGGTAAAGGTGTGTAATTGTGTCAATTACTGGTCATTTGTTTTAACCCATGTTGATACATGTACGTTAGTTGTTAAAAGGAAGTATAAATATGTTTTAACATATAACACATGGGTCAGGGCCGTATCTAGCGGGGGTGCCGGGGGGTACATTGTACCCCACAGAAAAATAAGGCGCCCCACCCCTCACAAAATAATTGAGTCTTTCAATTATGATTAATATCGGTAACTCGTGCATTATATGGGCGCCCCACCACTCTGCTGCACCCCCACTTTTAAAATCCTACATACGCCCCTGACTTGGATTTACAAGTCGCCAATGTTTCCTTAATTTCTTTTGTAAGCAGTTCATACGGGGACAGATGATTATTTGTATTCTTGGATTTTTATTGCGAAATACTATTTTGCATATAGATGTTTTGCTGTGTCCATTCAAATATTCATATTTAACATTGGAATAAATGTATAGAATTTAATTTGAAGGAGCATTGCTGAATTTAGTGAATTGCGTTATTTCCCTGACATCACTACACATCAACAGCTTCATGTGGTAGCATCTCTTTAAGTTTGACACCTTTTGCGCGTATAATGAACTATCTTACAGTCAATGACCGTTATTTATTTCGTCCTTGGTTTTATGAAGATTGTATCACAGTGTAGTCATTTCAACACGTAATTATAGTTGCCATTATCAACAGGTTAGTAAGTAATTAAAGAAGAAGAGAATTAGATACATGACCATTATAATCTAGTTCCTGTCATGGAAAGATAATTATAGGGATGTCACCGTGGGTTGAGTGTTATCTAATTACATATTTATGACGAAGATTAAGCATGATCGGCGGCTGAAATAGATTTACATGTACGGCCTAAAAAGGGTACACCAAAGTGAGCATAGCCTACTTTACGACCCCGTCCTATACCCCAACTGCTCTGGACACATAAACCGTCCCTCTTAAAATAATGTTCCATAATCAATAGCTTTAGTCATTTGGGCTTTTCTTGAACTGCACATGACTTAGAATCTCACCGACCTTGCTACACTTAGGCAGCAGATTGATATGAAAATAAAATGCGAACAATCCAAACCATTAGACAAAATTCTATGTCATAAAAACGGTATAAGCAAATGGATTGTTCACCGTGTACAAAATACACGACAAACAGTGCTAACAGATAATCATATTGACATTGGTGTAATAATCTAGATATATTTTCTACCTCTGGTAATATCGCTTGTTCGTTCATCAAATACAACGAACACATCTTTGCTATCGGCATGTCATGACACATGGCATATTGCCACAATAATTCTTAATTCTTTGGTAAAAAAACATATTGTAAATATTTTGTATTGGCACATGTATGGACTGTTACACGACTTTATCCTCCTTCAGCTTCGCCATGTTGGTCGTGCCTTTCTCTATGTAATCGCATTTCGTCATTTATTGATAAATGCGTTTCCTGTTTATTTGTCAAATTCTTTACTTCAAAGGAATTTAGCAAAGTTTTATAGATGGGGGTTCACCAAAATTAACCAGTTTTACATAGAACGTCAAAATATCGTTGCCTTTGGAAAAAGAAGGGCAAAAGCCAGTTGGAGCCAGTATTGATAACAAAGAATTCATGGATAATAGTGTATCCTATCTGAAAACTGCTTAAATTGAGCATTTATAAAACATTGGGGAATGGAAAATGTTCATACTGTTTATCCTCAATGGTTAGTCATTTGGGAATAATTCACAATTAAAACCATTGCCAATTAATTTAGGGCCAGAATGTGACAGTCAGTCAAAATACAGATAACTGGTTGTAATGTTTAGATTAAGGATGTCCGGATTAAGAGCTCTAAAAAAGCCAGTCACACTAATATACGGGAATGTTGTTCTGTCAGGTGCAAGTCGTCTAGAGAATGTCTTAATCAAATCTTGGAAGCCAAAAGATCGAAGACGTTTGAACTATGACGTAATCATTTTGGACTCTTCGGTTGTGTGCTTTTAAGATGAAAACTGTCTGGTTGTATCCATTTTATTAAGGTGAAAACAATTAGCTACACTAACGTACACAGTACATTTATTTCATTTGTTTATTTTTTGCAGGTGGCACGACCGTGCAAGTGTAAGATATTAACAATCGTGAACTGTCTACAAAACAGAACAAATTTACCCGAGTCGGAGATGTTTGGAAAAGATAAATGTTGACATATCATTCATTGATCAATGTGCCGAGTGGATTCTTGTCAAGGCTACAAAACTTGGACCACGTGAAAAACGTCTAATGTCTGCATAGACAAATTAACGGTGTATCATTGAGAAGAATTTGTGGTATCGTGTGAACGTGGATATTGGTCATCGGTCGTATGTCAACCGAGATATTAGTTAGCTGATAAATCACCCGGGACGGACTTAAAACTAAACCCTACGTACTATTACACGTAGTCGATTGGTCTTAACTACAAAGTGGATTTATTCAGTAAATAAGGCGAACCTGTAAAATTTAATACAATTTGTGTTGTTTTGTTAGAAAGTGTAAAGTTATCCCTTTAATAGCGATTCATAAAAACGTTGTGTCATTTCCCGATTTCATTTTAAATTAATGCAGTTTTTTTAATTGGGAATTGTTATTATAGCCGGAAACACATCTTCACATTAGTGCTGTGCATGTGTATCATAACTGTGGATTTTTTAAAAAAAAAGTTAGTTATTGCATTGTTGACATTGTTGTGTTTTGTGTTTGTGAGGACCGTTGTCGTATAAATATTATTTCTGTTACTTTTTTTTATATCAAGATTCAAAGAAGCGAACGTAACGTGATCTAACATTTAATGTTGTAAGTAAAAATAGTATATCTATGTGATACAGCGTTACTTATATTGTATCGGGATATACCTACGTGATAATTATAATACCCTATAGTAAGTATGTCAACTACTATACGTGAATGACATACCTATATGGATTTATAAACAACCTTAACATGTGTGCTATTAATGTTTTCTTTTAAACCTACTGAAGTTGCAGTTCGGACATCACTTTATTTTTCACTGATCTCTTTGGGGTCGACTGTTATTTATTATAACTTATTAAGTCTCATTTCAAGAAGAAGAAGAACTCAAAGATTCATCGAAATGTCATGTTATCCACGCGATTTCTCGTTTGACACATCTCGTTTCTGAGCAGACGACAAGTTACAAATATAGTCAACAGTCACAAAATACATTTGTTCGACGACTTGTTTCGTGTTTAGCAACTATTTGTTGAACACTCAACATTTTGCGAAAGGACACTAATCCCATTGTGTTTAAGATTTATACGTGAGGATCGAGAGGACAACATTTTTGGTGCAAAAATAGATCTGCCATTTTTTTGTGTAATTAAAGGAGGTTCCACTTGACCTAACAAAATGAGTATTATGGATAGATCGCGATCATCGGTGTCAATGTATGAGTCGATTTATGACCTGTATGGATCCTACGAAAACTTTTCCAGATCATTTCGAAGGACAATATCAACAGAGTTGAGAAAAGCCCGGAAACAAAAATCTTTTCAATGTAAGTAACTTTTTATATAATTACAACATACCATTGTTTTTTTTTACAGATGCTACTCAACATATTGATCTCAAAAGGAGTTCTGGAGTGGGGGGTTGGTTACGATATAGACCTAAAGTCTTCTCCGGCACCAATGCCCTCATGGCCAAATGAGACTTGATGAATGTATACAGTTCTGAGTCAACTGCTTGGTTTCGAATCATCGGTTGTACGTAACAAGCAAGGAGTAGGGTCGTCTGTCCAACCCTGTGGCTTTTCTCCGGGTCCTCCGGTGTGCTCCCACTGCTAAAGACGCCCTACTCGCAAGCGAATTATTAAAATAAAATTAAAACCAAATGTTAGTCCCGAAATGACCTAGTTTGTGTCGAGTGGACGTTGGACCCGATTTTCTCTCTCTTTATGGGTATTTAGGATTGCCATGCCCCCCCCCCCCCCTGACTCCCAGTGCAGGATAACCATCGTTTAGGCTGTGTTATGACAAAAGCTTCTTGCGTCTATTCCACTTACGCATATAAAGATGCCATTACATTTCATTTACAGTGCAGCCATACATTCACGCTGACTTTCTGAATATTACACAATGTATCAATTTATGACTGCATGCCAGTGTCCGCGAAAGTATATGCCATACCCATGCGCATAGTGTCCCACTTTAACTTTAGCCCCTCAGCACTTATGTTTTATATTTAAAGTAGCTAAGTCTCTAACTCAATATCATCCAAAATCTTCAACATTGAAAACACGAATTATTTGTCAATTTAAATCAACATTGATGTTGTGATATTACCGGGAAAAGATTGGCTTCTCATATCCAATATTAAAGACAAAATAAACATTTTACCATTGGTACACGAATCGTGTACCATAATGCGTTTCAACCCCAGTAGCGAGACACCCGGGGAACGAGGCTATACATATTGCACCAAACCAAACGGCGCATGTAGACGGGAATAACCAGACGCTAGAAACTTGCATCCGATTGAGATTACTGGCTTATTTCGCGGAACATAACTGATTTGAAATTAGAGTAAAAATGGAAACCATTAAATGTAAATCAGTTTATATACAGTATTATATGAGTTGCGACCCACTTGTGTCAATTTCTAGGTCCAAGATGTCAGCGATTTAGCTCTTTTAAATTATATTACGAATTCACATAATATTAATTAACTTGTATACAAACTACTCTACATGTAGTTTAATCTTAGAATGAAGGACATTAGTGCATTTCTGGATACACCTAACACACGGTTTGATAATACCGACAGTCGATCAACCATTATCCTGGATGAAAGATTTTCATCAAATGTTGATGGCTTATCTTGAAAGCGAAACGTCATTAAGAATAACATTATTTTAATCTATGAATAGAAGCATGTCCTTTGTTAAATTACGTCGATACATTTGAACAACACAAACATGGACAACTTATGTATACATGGCCTTGACCATTGATTCCATTTTTAAACAATGATGCCGACAAAATATCGTATTGACTGAGTTCAGATGAATAGATGAACAGCTTAATACTGATGATTGATTAGTAAATTTTGTATTAAATGTTTTGTTTGCTAAGAGAAAGGTGTGGTATTTGGTTCCAAGGTAAATACTTTAACGCCTCGGACCGAACTGACCTTTTCAATGGATTGACAGAACTAAAGAAGAATTAACAATTGATCTTATTTCGGCTTTGACAAGAAACACGGCTTTAAGGAGATAAAGACAATGCCAAGTTCAAGTAGCTTTTAAGTAAAGGGCATTGTCTTTAAAAGACTCAATTAAAAAAATACTATAGTTGAAATTTCTTTGGAGGTATTTAAAATATTCTCGTGTGAAGGCAAACATTTGAACAGCATCTGAAACCCCCACTATGTGAAAAAAAGAGAGACAAATTCCCAGATCCCACGTTAACTTCGGACCCACAGATAAGAATAATAAATTTGATCACCATGCTATTAGAACTATTGCATGTGCCCAAAACTATAGTACAACAAAAATCATTAAATTTTAAATACATGAAAATATTATTTGATGTTCAACAAAGAATTAGTATAGACCAACATGTGCACGACACCCGCTCCCATTATGACAAATTTTATATGGTTGTCATTTCAATAATTCGCTTGCGCGTAAGGGTCTTTAGCAGTTGGAGGAAACCGGAGGACCCGGAAAAAACCCACGAGGATGGACAGGCGACCCTACTCCTTGTCACGTACAACCGGTGATTTGACACCACCGCAGTTGACTCAACGACAGGCTTTATGACACAGCACGCACGTGCTAACCATTCGGCCATCAAACCCCCCAGTCCATGGCGGATTGACTGACAAGGAACAATGCTGGTAAAAGAACCCTTGATAGTTGGAATTCGAATTGAGAGTAGGCATTGGCGCCACTGCCTTAGCGAACTTTCTCCCATAACAGACTGCATAGATGTCCGTCTTCACGAGGCTTATCAGTGCTGAAGAGTAGGACGTTAAACCACATTTTATTTCAGTTCATTTCATAATAATATTAAGAAGGTGATTGAAAATGTTCAAATTTTTTATTGCCACTTATAAACAGTACCACCCCCGTTAATAGATATACAAATTATTTTATCTGATCGAACAAAACTCTTATACATATTACATGTAAGTACTTCTTCAATATATGAATAGCTAATTGGATTTTGTCGTAAAGTTGGGTGTTGGCCAGTGACATTTGCTACCAAAACAAACAATGTGTTTATCATACCGAAGCTGTTATCTTGTGGTCAAAGTAATCCTATAACATTCTTACACTCTTGTCTCTAAAATACGCTAAACATATCTATACAAATATAACGTTAAACGATATAGGAGGTCGCTAAGGGTGTTACATTTTTCTATTATTGTTTAGCAATCATATAGTCGTACTGGATTAAGATATTGTTAGTTTAAGAGCTCCAACAACTCATTGTATTTATAGCCGATTGTCAAATAAAATAGAATGTTCGATAATGTACTTCTAGGGGTTTATGATACTTGATATTAGATGTTATTATTGATTAACAGTTTGATATAATCTGTCTGACTTGAGGGATTAATAGTAGGGGACATCCGTCTCTATTATTGACAATGCGACCAAACCACCTCTTAAAAGCATAGTAAATAAAAAAGAGAAAATGCAACTTTTGAACGAATCCAACACCTCAACTAATTAAAGTTATGAGGGCCTTCCTGCTTGAATAAGTACATGTAATGACGACGATCAACAATCCAAAAGATGCGCACGAGATACCCCCCACTGAGGCTAACTTTGAAGATGGTCTGGAATGAAATGAAATGTCGTTTAACTTCCTACTGTTCTGCTCCGGCTGGGCTAATGGAGACAGGCATACATGTACGTCAGTGTGCTATTAGGAAACTGCGACACTGCGACCTACTCTTATTTTGAATTCTAACTCAGGGATCATTTACGTGCACACCTATGTGAACACGGAAGCTCGGCGTTTCCTCCCACACAAACGACTATACATGTATGTTGCATATTGCCAGGTCCCACGTCTTTCACCACTGATGGACTTTCTAGGCCAACGCAGGGATCGAACACGCGGCTATCAATTCAACGTCTTACTCACTGAGCCAGCGTGCACAGACAATTGAGTGATTGAAAGGTTTACATATAATAAAACAAACCACAAATGATGTTATGCGTGTGGCATGTGCATGTTATTTTAAAGAGTTTCTCTGGGGACCTTTTATCATTTTGATACTTAATCTCCACGATGGTACTGATGAATCATGAACATTGGGTGGTTTATCACCCCTCGTAGAATTCTCATGTCAGAAGAATAGAGAACTATTCAAAATTAAGATAAGAATGGTCATTATTAGAAGCAAAGAGTTTTTACAAAATTGGATTTCTACTGCTTGCAATCAATGATGCTATCAATCAGTCATGATTCACTATATTATCTAAATTAAGTAAGGGGTGTCCTGTATAATTTAAAATTTAATATAGATGGAACATGGTATAAAGCCTCATCGACATTGAACATTTTGAGACTAACATGGTTACGTGTTAAATTCATGGGGACAGCGGTGTTTTAGCCCACCCTTTCACCCCACGCCCACATGTAGCCACCAGACATGGAACGTGCTTGACAAGTGAGAACGGAGCTTAAAAAAGAAAGACAACTTGAACGACTTTGATAATATAGGTCCAGATCTAACAGCAAGTAAAACCCAAAACATACTGCGTTGGACTTGTATAAATATTTCTCATAACTGAAATTATTATCAATATCAAACAAGGACAGGTCGATTATCATCAATTGGCCTTGAAACTAGAAATAAAAAGGCCAAAATACATTCTCTACCTATTTTGCTTTGACAGGGCAGTGACAAATATGAATTGGAAATTGTTTGCATTAAAAATTGGCAATATAAATTTTTGCTTTGACAGGGCAGTGACAAATATGAATTGGAAATTGTTTGCATTAAAAATTGGCAATATAAATTAATTGCTCGGTTATAAATATATTTGGAAATTTAATATCAAAATATCTTAATAATCGTAAGTAGTCTCAAATAACGTTTAAATATTTAACAATATAAATACAACTTAAATGACAAAAAAAGAGATATATTTATTTTGGTAAAAACATCAAACAATTCCCGACAAAAGACATCACCGTACAGACTATTCTTTTATCGTTTCTCTTCCCATTTCATCTACTTCTTTGTGAATATGTTGACATCTTAGTACTCGGGTCAATCTAAAGAGTTTTATTGTGAATTTGTCATGACCTGGCCTGTCACAAAACCTGACTTAAAGCAAATAACACCTGTCTGTCTATTATTTTGTTTTTGTAATTTTCATCTAAGACAGAGGTTGGGGTTAAACGGCATATAAACTTCCTGTCGGGACAAATAGTACGGATTTAAACTACACACGCGAATGATGGGCCATCATTTATATAAGATACAATGATGAATTCTACAGAAGATACAACGATGTATTATACAGAAATGCGTATTCTCTATAAGCAATTGTAAAGTATTTATCAGCTTCTTCACCACGGCCACATGGTAAATTGGTATATTAGATATCTCCATCTGAATCTAGTGAATAAACTATAAACACTAAAACACCCGTACCTCGAAAACAGCCTTGGTCGGCGACTGCCACTACGTAAAATCTGTTGATCATGCAATACAATTGACTCGAGATTTCAATACGCAATTACACGATTCCGGTTTTAAGGAACTATGCACTTGCAAAAGAGCTTGCTTAAGCGTTTTAGCCTATAACAATATGAAATAGAGTTTACCGTGCTACTCTGCACCGACAGGGCTAATGAAAACGGGCATATGCCATGCAATGTGCTATAAGGAAATTTTTGCCCCAACAGCGGCACTACGGTCTGAACTAATTTTGAATTCCAACAGTCAAGGGTTCTTTTACGTGCACCTGAGGTAAAGATTGCATTGTCATTTCTGACTAGTCTTCCTGCGAACCTGGTAGACCTAGCGGTACAGGCAATACATTTACCCGAATTTACCGTTACAAATAGAACATACATTAAATTGAAACTCACAGGCGATGTGGGCAATGTGCCCTTTTTAAAATAACAGAATAAGTCAGCCAATGTCCCGTCTATCTTATTTTCACGAATTCTCAACTTTCAATATCGACATTTCATGACTTCAGCCAAAGTGGTCAATTGTCATTAATTCACATTGAGTAGGACTTTTTATTTAGCTATAATGTATGTGCGGATAAGGGTTGATGGCCTACCACGTGTACTGTATATACGCGTTGGCGTATATGATGTAAAAAAAGAAAAAAAAAGGCAGTTGGTCGGAATTCGAGTAGGTGAAAGAGACACGATCCAGACAAATTTCTATGACATTCCCTCCCTTTCCATTTTGAAAGCGCTGGATTTGCCGTATCAATAGTGCATTATGATAAGAAACTTTTTAAAACATTAATATTGTTCTGTATAAACAAATATAACTGTGTGTTATGCTGGGATGGGTACTGGTTGGTTATGTACATAAGGTGTGCATAATTAAATTACTTCTATACCTGTGCGAACACAGCATAACGTGAACGGTCCAAGGGGTCCACCAGTAAAAAAAGTAATACATGTATTAAAGGTATATACATTGTTAGATGAGTCATAGAAATGTTTTAATAACATGTTGCTGTGCAATTGTATTTGAACCAGTATAGTGTTTTGACCCACTTGTTATTGATCTCTTTTGCAGCTAGTATATTTGGGCTGTTTTGACCTTGACATTGGATGGAAGAGGGGGAGAGAGAGAGAGAGAGGGAGAGAGAGAGAGAGAGGGTCATTTCGGAACTAACATAGGGTTCACTTTTATTTCAATAATTCGCTTGCGCGTCGTAGTAGGGTTTAGCAGTGTGTGTGTGAGTTAGTGGTATTTTTCGTCCGCTTCCACCAAGGTGATATCGCAGTGGGAGGAAACCACAGAATTTGTGTCATTTAAATTTCCCAAAGAAACTAGAAGTGATGTTAGGTGTTTCAGAAAGTTTTAGACTACTTACGACTCACGTATATATAATCATGTACTATATGTGAATCTTTGTGATCATGAACCTTCTTTAAAGTCATCGTGACACTGGGGACTTCTTGCTTAAAGAGAGGGTTTAACTAAATATTTGAACAATACAATACTGAAGTCCCTGTTTGGTCCGGGTGTTGGCCGATCTGCTGGAAAGGGAAAGCATATAGACGTTCGGATGGGACAAAAACACGACCCCGTGTAAACATTAGTGTGCACGCAAAAGATCCATTTACAGTTGGAATTCGATATAAGAGTAGCCGTAGTCCCTCTGTCGGACAAATTTTACCTGATTATGCCTGTCAGACGTTAAACCCCATATCATTTCATTTTCATTTTGATTTCTGCCAAAGATGCATAGGCCTAATATTATGCAATAAGCAAAAAGTCACAGAAATGGAATGAAATAATATGAGATGAGGTTTAACGACCTAAAACTGTTCTGCTCCGAAAACAAAGAGCTAGAACCAAAGATTGACGAAATGAAATGGGGTTTAACGTGCTACTGTTCTGCTCCGAACTGTGCTAATGAAGACGGACATACGCCATACAGTGTGCTGTTAGGGAATTTTTGCCCAGACAGCAGCACTACGGCCTACTCTTATATCGAATTCCAACAGCCAAGGGATCTTCTACGTTCATGCCAATGTGTACACGCGACCTCGTTGTTTTGTCCCATCCGAACGACTAGACAACTGTACTTGTCAGGTCCTCCGTCCTGCATCACTGACAAGACTCAAGAGGGGACCACTTTCTCGGCCAGTGCAGGGATCGAACACCTCCATGCCAACAAGCCAGCGTCTTACCCACTTAGCCAGCGTGATCCGCAAAGATCGACGAAAGTCATTAAATTACTTGTTATAATGTATATAATTGGTTAGAATAAAACATTATATTTTAAGTATGTTAAAGTTGCGTGTTTAATGTTTTGTATTGACTCATAGAATTCCTATCAAGTTTTTTTAGGCTCTACATAACTTTCGTTTGCGCATTGTAATCGTACATGTAAATAAACCTTCAAGTGGTTGTTTATTTTATTGTTTTTATTGGATTTTATATTTCCGACAGTAAACCCGTCTTATTTTTATTTTTCTCGTCAACATTCTTTTTAGCGTGTTATAAATCCAATTAACGGACCCTTGAGTGTAATTTTTGAAATAGTTTTTCAAAAAGGAACACCTTTTAAACGTATTGACTAAAACATACAGAATGCGAGAGTTAAATCTGCCTATTGAAGGTCCTTCTTTAGGCCATCTCAACTCTCGATGTCAACGCCAGTCTGCGATATTTACTGGATTAGGATCCGGTTTGCTTCTTAACTTTCATTCATAATTTAATCATGAAATGGATAATCGTTTTTTATCGTACAGTACCGACTTTATATGATGATCGGGGCCAGGCGAAACTTCAATCGCTAAAATCTTGGTTCATAGTGGATCAATTTGACTAAAACTTTCAGCAAATTCCCATTGCATTGTCTAGTTTTTAACTGCCAGTTCTTTATCTAATCACTTAGTCCCGAAATGACCTACATGTAGTTTGTGTCGAGTGGTCGTTACATCCATTTCTCTCTTTATCTAATGTCACATAATGTATCTTTAACGGGGTCTTTTTAACGTCTTGGCTTAAGTCAGTAGGACTACTGGTTCAGTTATTAACATATATATCCCTTTCAGAATCTAGACTGCGATTATGCTATTGTTTGTTGGGGATTATATCTAAACTACCAAGAAAAACTATTGTCATAATTAAAAAGCTGTCGAAAAACAGTAAGTTTAATTTTAGATAAACACCTGCAGTTTGTCGTTTTGTGAAAAAAAAAACCCAAAAAAACAAGCAGACACGACGTCACATTATTTAATCACACTCTTTATCAGATCTCCGCAATGGCATATTATTGGTTTGTTGGCAGACATAAATACCATGTATGGAATGAAAAAGGGTAAATTGTGGATTCCAATTAAAAGTAATCAAAGTCTGTTATTAAAGGGACACAACTCCAAATCGGGTTAGGGATCAGACTAGTAATCATTTTGCCATTGACTTCAATGTTTAAAAACACAAGCCATTCCTCAGCCTGTAAATTATTTTTGGACATGCTGATGGGCTTAAGACCCTAATAAACCCAGCATTTCATCCAAAAGAAGGATTGTATGGGGGTGGGGTGACATTTATAAATAAACAAGCTACACATAGGTAATAACTAGTCTTACACCATTTACAGAAATAGCAGAAAACTGCACAACAGTATGTATCCGGAATACATGTACATGTACAACCTCTCTTCTATATCACTTCTACACTATCTGTCAGCCTTTGGATAGAATAAGAAGTGTCCATATACCATGTAATATTTTATGTCTAGGCGCTTTCGTATGTGCAATAGAAATTATTAACCTTGTAACTTAGCTGTTTAATTTTGAGACCTATTTAAACGTCGAGCTATCAAAGAGCAGTATTATGCTTATGTACAACCCAGGTATAAAACCCCTTAAAGGGACAATAACACTCTTGCTGGCTTGACAGGTCCAGAAATTATTTTTAGCCTTATTCGAACTACAAGATGTTTAAGTGCCCTACCTGTTGTGTAAATTATCCATTACAACCTACCTTACTTGTCCAGAGGGTTCGAAAATATGTTTAAATCCAAGTTGCATTTGAAAGTGCTTACGTAAGGCTTTTCAAACCATGTTACGGCATGTAGTTGAATTTTTCCAATTTTTAAAATTAGGTGTGTTAAGATGAAATTTTTATCATTTTTTAATTGAAATATTGTAAAATAGTACAAATTGTTTACCAGAATAAAGATTGGAACATATTATTCAGTTACAACAAGAGTGGTATTGGGGCTTTAATACGCTCTTAAAGGTTCGGATATTCGAACACTTATACTATTCGAATATTCGACGGGTCTTGAAATTTGTATTCGAATAGTATTCGAATACTATTCGAATATTTTCAATATATTAAAAGTGTTTTATTTTTAATTCCTAATCAATAATTAAATACGTGAAATCCCTGTTGACTCACGAAGAAAGCAGAAAAAATATTTTTGAAATTGCCAGTTGATCTTTTACGTAAACTGCCAATTGGTACACAAGAACTCGGCCTTCCACGACATCAAAGCAAGATTTTCCATCACCAAATGAATGTATAGAAATTTTATCCGCGCTGCATCCGAAACAAAGGGCATCTCGTTCATTCATGGGCCTAGCACTGCAGCATTTCACGGAAATCTTTGTCCTCTAGTCGCTTTTCTATATAAGCAGAAAACAGTCTCTTCATGTTGGTGATGAATGTGGCCCAGTGGTGGGTTCACCCAGCTGTTTCTTAATGAAGAATCCAAGCAAATTCTTCACAATATCATACAGATGACGTCGTATAGTGAGTTTCGCTACACATGTGTTCAGATATAATGTAAAGTTTATCAAGGATGTCACACACTAATAATTAGCTTTCACCCAGAATCGGAATTGAGCATCGGGGTCCCTGGTTAGTTACCGAACAACTGTCTCTAAAGGGGTAGCACCTTTACAAGCAGAGCGAGAGAGAGAGATAGGGTGTAACGTCCACTCGACACAAACCAGGTCATTTCGGGACTAACATGGTTCGACGAGCGAATATTCGAGCCGAACACTACTTAAAGATGCATTTCCACCCGGTTCCTCCATACCATGCCAAACGCATAATGTAAAGCCAGTATTTCAGGAACAGTGACTGGATTATTGTACTTGTTCGTACATCATAACTACTATTGCAATGTACAGATAGTACATTAAATTATTGCGTTTGCCATTTCGCCTGAAATGCGAATATACCGATTGTCGTCTGCAATGATAGTGGTACCCCTTGAAGTCGTAGAGTAGATATCCTTTCAAATCTAAAAGGGAAATCAACGAAAAGTGTCATAATGCGGCCGCCCTGATAATGCAAAAATTGAAACCGTTGATGGTTGTTATGGAATCGCCCTGGCAAACACGACATTGGAATCATATGAATTTGTCGTAGCCCTGACAATGACAGACAGCTGGGGGGACTTTAAAGATTGTTGTAGAGCTGAATATTGTTAAATGTTGTATTGCGGCCGAACTAGCAACACCTAGAAAAGGTTCTTCTAAGAATGTCGCCTTTTCGATGCATATTTTAGAAATATCTATAGCAATGTGGAACTGTTCGTTTGTACTAGTGTGCTTTAACTGGCATCACCCATGTAGATGGAAACCATAGCGATCATACTGCCGTTGTCACTATTGCAAGATCGGGGTTTGTGGTATTACTGTTGCCTTTCAAATTTTTGCTGTCATGGCATTATCTAGACAAATGGAAATTGCCGAGAAATAGGCGGTAGCGTCACAAGCCTGTCAAATGCATATTGATTCATTCTAAGTTAAAAATAATTTAGTAATATCATTTAGAATTGTGTAGACGTAGCCTACATATTGATGTCCACAAAAACAGTATAGTTTATTTAAAAACCTTGGTTTTATTTTAAAAGGAGTGAACCTATAGTTACATGCGTTGTTCTCTGGTTTAATTACATAATAAGTCACAGAGTTGAAATCAAGTTATATAGTTACTGAGTAAATGACAGGAGTATCGGGTGAACCACTGGCTATGAATGAGGGATGAACTGTATAGAATTTGCTACAACTTGTTCTTTATGTGATGTTGACATAAACTCGATCATTTATCGTCCACGGAAACAACCAACTAGCCTACATTTTAATATATCAAATAGTAGGTCTATCTTTTGTTGACATATGTCACTATAGATCTTAAAATGTTACTGCCTATAACCTATAGCTACTGGACAACCATATTGACAACTTGGTCCTGTCACCATGGCGTTTATCTTTTTTTTTTTTTTTTTACAAACGCCCATTTAATTTATCTTGGGTTAGGCCTATATAATAATCATCCCGCTCAACAAATTAGACTATTTTTATATTTTGGATAGGTCTATCGTTGTGTTTCCCCGTGGACGTTATTATAAGGTCATTGGTTTCCTTTCCAGGGGGGGGGGGGGCTTAAACACCCTTAGTCCCTATAGGCGAGGGTCCAGAGGCCGCAATAACCTGAGGAAAAGAGTACTTGCGACCTAGCCCCCCTTCTCCACTGGGCCTGATTTACTGATTTTCGGGATAGTGCTCATTATATTGTCAGTGAAAATTTGTTCATACCAAATATAATATGGTTAAGCCAAGCCAATACAAAAGGAGCTTTACGGAGCTATAATAACATAATGTGTTAGTGGCGTATTGAAATATAACCATAAAATTATATAATTTAAGGGCAACACCCAATAGAAATAAACTGATGACAAAAAAATTGTTTTTTTTCTACCTGAATGCCAAACGTGAAGGATTGTCACGTGACATTGAACATCGCCTGCTTCTAAAAATAGTCTCTCGCCAACCTGAACCTCGTCTGTTAGGCGAGGCTTAAAACTTATACTTTGTTTTATTGACATAGATTTCGGTAACTTTATTCAGAAAGATAACGTTTGATTTAACCGAAATTAACTCTGGAAATGGCAGCCTCGGAAGATGTATCGCGTATTTCAAGTAAGTCTTTTATTTTTAAGAAAAACAAAAATGTGTAAGAATGGCACCGAATAAGAAATTATAAGGAAGTGGTCTACGGCAAACGGTAGTAATTTGATAAGCCAGTTAGACAAGTTTCTGTATTTACTGTTTTCACCAGGTTCTACAGTAGACAGTAATATTTATATACGACGTATGTTACAAGTTTTATTAAATATTTTGACTACCGGTATAAATAATTATACAATACTTTGGGGAAACATTGTTATAGGATTGATTATATCTATCTGAACTAAAATAGGAATTTGGATTTTATTAATTATTGTGACATTAAAATAATAAAGTTGTTTTGAATATAATTGAATTCAATATGAAATCATTTTTATTGGGCTTTATGTATTTCAAATAAAAAAAGGAATTTGGATTTTAAAATGCTTATTAACCATATTAAGTTATTCCATTAATTGAGTTTATTGAACTGGATCATGTTAATAAGACAACTAGATAATTTCTGGATGTGTGAGCCACGAGGGCATTCGCTTTAGGCGAAGTATTTTTTGTTTTCTTTAGTAAGTGTTTTCATAAACAGGTTACAATCCATCTGTAAAAGTCTCTTGAAAATGCACTGACAAGCAAAGAGGTAGAATATACAGGAATTTCTATTATAACCCTTTCAATTATTTTATAGACATAGACATTTTTGTTAGTCTCATAAATATCATAAAATCGTGTTTTTAAAATGGTTGTGGACATGCTTTTATAAGAGTTCATTTAACTTTCTTTCAATTTTTAAAATAAATTCAAACAAATGTCATTAGGAGCTCCAGAAAAAGGACTAAAAGATATGGCATTTCTTACTTTGGCATTTCTAATTTACAATCAAAAGATCAAGATATCAGGAGAGAGAATAGGGAATTTCTGTCCTAAACCCATTAAAACTGTATGGATTATAATTTATGTGCATATACATGAAACTTTTATGATAAGAAAAAAGAAACATAAGCCGAGAATCTCGTCTACATCCCGTATAATATATAATAAACTTAAATATTTATTTTTGTGTCCCATTATAAAATTAGATTATCTAGTATTTATTTTTTGCTTCAATGCTTTTGAAAGGATGTACTTTACAGTGATACCTTTATTTTTAATTGAAAAAGAAAGAAGATCTTATTTATTATCCATGAGGTTGCATAGATGAAGTGATAATAGAAAAAAAAAATGTTAAACATACATTATGCAAAAACTTAATCTGCCTATTGCATATGCAGGTCTTTCTTTAAGCCTGAAATGTTTTCTAAATTATTAAATAAACATTAATGAACTTATCGAGGCCATAATCAATTCTCGATGGCATCAGATTTTCTGATATTAAATAGATTAGTTCAGCCATATTTTGATTTAAGCTAAAAATGGAGTAGCGAGACCTAGCTTCGAACATCCAGTACGGTTGAAATTATTGCACATGTCTGGTCAAATCTTCAAAGGCTAATATCATCGCTCGCAATAGAGTAATTAAAATGAAATTTTCAAATTATTCATTTTACATTATCTATTTTCAAACTATCTAAATCTTACATCATGTATATTTAAGTAAGAATTATTTTGAATATTTCAAATGTTTGACTCTCAAAAGTGAAAACATAAAGTACTATTTTATGGTAAAGACTGTTGTTATACATCTAATTAAGCACAAATGAAAAAATGACTGTTGGTTTACACAAAATAGATATTGGAATTATTATTACTTTATATATCTATAAGTAGATGGCAACATGAAAGCCGCAGTAAATATAGTAAATTCCATACGTGTGGCCATTTGGACCCCTGAATTAAGAATAATAATTGACTCATTTGAATGATTTTTGAGTTCTGAGTTCCTTTAAACTCTTAATTTTATACTTTTATTCCCGTTTTTTTCTACTTTTAAGTGTCATATTCAGTAAAAACCTATTTTTAAAAGAAGATTCATGTTAGATATATTTGTCAATGTTATTAAATATTTACATAGGGTCAGTTAACCTGTTTTATACATATCCAATGTTTGTGTTATAAAATAGTTTGTCATGTTCTATTCGGTTAACTTTGATTGACTTACTTCAAGCAGAAGTTAATATTGTTATGACCAGTCTTTAACACAATTCCACTATTGTTATATTAAGGCCACAATTTTTTTTTATTATGAAACTATGAAAAATACAGAAACCATATATTTTCGGTTTGGTATTTCATGATGGTGATGGCTTTTGGTCATGTGGCCATTCTATTCTTTTTTTCAAAGGTATTTGATACTCCAATATTGATTTTACAAAATGAAAGTATTCTTCGCATGAGATTTTTTTTGTCAAAAGATTTTTTCAATTTGATTAATTTTAATACACATTAAGCCATAATCCTTTCAAGATTATGTTGTAGTAGTTTATGTTGATTTTACACAATCATAAAAATGATGAAATACCGAACTAGGATATCATATGTTCTTAATTTGATTTTAATGACTACTTTTGCTGTAAAATAGTACATGTTTTTTACATTTGGTACAATGTATATTTGAGCATCATCTGGCTTATTGTCTCTTTAATGTTAGCAAATTAATAGGATTGCCTGTGGTAAAATTTGTTCATTCTACGGCTCCCTAGTCAGAATTATTCTTTTCCCGATGTCCCTTATATCTTTAGGGAGTCTGGGGGCTGCATATGTGATCCCAGTGTACGTTGGGTAGGATGGTTTCTGGGCAAATGTTTCCTCATAGCACACTGGGGGGGTTGGATGGCTGTATCATAAAGCCTGTCATTCAGTCAACTGGCGTGGTTTTGAATCCCTGGTTGTATGCGGTAAGGAGTAGGGCTGCCTGTCCAACCTCAAGGGTTTTGACATGTGCCTGTTTTCATTAGTAGGATGTTAAATCCCATTTCATTTCATTCATATCCTTACATGTATATTTTGTGTACAATAATATCACCAACTGTTTCCAGGATTGGAAAAGGAAATACGAGAACAATTGTATGATTATGAAGAACTGGCAGACAGTAAGTGCAGAAATGCATGTTCAAATAGTGTGCCCACTTTCAATTGGGATTCAGTTTTTACTTATTTTCATAATTAATTGCATGATGTTAAAGGGGGAATTGCTGAATTTTGAGATGTTGAGGCTCAATGGTAGGCTGATTTTTGTAATTGTAATTGTATGCTGCTCCTCGTGGGCATTTTTGTGCAATAAATTTACTTACTTACTTACTATTAAAGTAATTATAATATGTATATCTCTGTAACGGGAAATTTGGTTAACATTAAGTCAATCAAATATTATTAGCAAAATAATTAATTTGTGTAAATTTGACACAAATTCTGCCACCAATGTATGAAAATGAGTTTTTAGGTCTATATTTATTAGTGTCATAGAATTAATAGTAAAGTTAACTCAATTAAACAGACATTAGTCAAGGCGCAAATCAATCTAATCAATTGAACTTTGATTGGAATAAGGATGAAATACTTACAAATATTATTGTTCAAAGTTCTATATATAGGGCATTGACAGTTATCGACATTAACTTTTGTCTCCATTTTAAATTGCATCATTAAGCACAGCTGTAATATCTGGCAATATCCCTTTAAATTCTTAGCAGTGGAAAAACAAATGCATGCTGTTTATTTAATTCTTGTCATTGCATTATTATGATCTGTTATTCTTCTCATGCTTAACAATATTTTTCTTTTCTAAACAATATTTTATTGAATATTAGGATTAGGAAACAGGAAAGACCTATATATAATCCCTCTCCCCTGCTAAACCATGAATTGATTAGAACCCAGGGAAGGACGGGAATTGCACTCTACATGTATGAACTGTCTTGTATGATGACCGTGAAATCTAGTCTGTTATACATAGGAAGTAGACTGTCAATATAATCGGCTCTCTAAACTTCATTAACCTAGGGGGATATCAAAGACAAGCGCTCTCCCTTCTTAAATGCTTTTATTGAACCAATATGTAAAGAATATACCACTAACAAATCATTCTGTATGGGTGATAAATGAATGAAATGGGCTAATTGAAGACGGGCATACGCCACAGTGTGCAATGAGGGAAATTTTGCCCGGGCAGCCGCGCTACGGCCTACTCTTATATCGAATTCCAACTGCCAAGGGATCTTTTACGTGCACTCCAATTTGTACACGGGACCTCGGTTTTTTGTCCCATCCGAACGACTAGGCAGCTGTCCTTGTCAGGCCCTCCTTCTGCATCACTGACAAGGGGAAATCACGCCGGAAAATCGAGATGAACTTTCTCGGCCAATGCAGGGATCGAACACTCAACCTCCGCTAGCTAGCGAACCAGTGCCTTATCCACTTAGCCACCGTGATAAAGCAAAGTATTCACCTCTTTTATAAATTTAAAGCATGCTTTTAGATTTTTTAAAAACAGAACACAAGGTTAAATTTTTTAGACTTTTAAATTGCATGTTTGACATTTTGATAATTATCGCTTCCTTTCATTCTGAGGTAATTGTATATCTAATTTATCTGCTACTGTGTATCTGAATCCATGAGTCCAAAAATAACTAGTATTAAAGAGCCAGTTACACTTTAAATGTCTTTGTTGGTTGGTAAAAAAGACTGAATTTAGTACACATACCCACTTTTGCTATTATTTCATTATATATAAATCTTGTCCTATCACTAGTGTGCAGAAGAGTTGGTGGTTAAACCCTATTTCATTCATGCTTATCCCTCTATTGGAAATGAAACATTAATTCATGGCCATGCAAACTTGGAGGAAATTTGCAAATAATTATGTGTTTATTAGTGTCAAAATTTTGGATTCCATATCCTGTTCATTTAACACATACAGTATAATGACGTAAAAAACAGAGGTTAACATCTCCCTCTTTTAAGCTTTATATAGGATTGACGAAGTTCCTCCCCAAATCCGCCCCACAAATAATCATTCCATAGTACCAACCTGGTAAAAGTCTTAATGTATAGCACTAGATTACCTTTGGTATGCCTAAGGAGTCAGTAAGGAGGTATGCGTTTATATAGTGTGTAGGTTGTATTATAAGTAAAACTTGTCATCCACCCAAATGATGAATTATTGTATTTGTATTATTAGTCTAAGTTGGCTTTGATGTGTTAGACTGATGGTAAACATCTTCAAGGAAAAATGGCCAACGTATATTTGTCTCCTTGAGCTCTACTTCCATAGCAACATCAGTTAGATTATTAACTATACTTTTCAGTAACCTTGTTAAATAATATAATAAAGTTTTATTGGTTTTACTAAATAGCATTTTGTTAATTAATTACAAACCTAACATTCATATTGTCATAATTTTGAGTGACTTATGTGAAGTACTGGTTATAGGTTTTAAGAATTTGGATGTGCACAACCCTGTTTTTTTTTTTTACAACAATGTGTTTATTCAGGATGTCTGAATGAGATTGGGGAACAAGTTAGCCCATGTAAAACCCTTCTCCCTCAACTAACAATATTATGGAAAATAAGCAAATACTTACAGTTTATGGCATAAGGGGAAGGGACACCACATATTTTTTTATAAAATCAAATTAACCATTGTGCAAATGATGTAGCTGAACTGCCCAGTGGGAGAAATTTAAGGGGCTTTCTGCTAAATCTAATCAGCCATGACACTAGAATCAGTTCAGTGCTTAATGGTCTTAATCTAGTAGTACTGGTTGTGCACCAACATTCAAAATAAATTAAAATCTTTTAGAACTTGTTATATGTTGAAACTGGTTTTTTAAATTCTAATTCAGATAAACTTTCTTCTGTTTTATAAATTTATCCATTATTTTCTGAAACCACTAATAAGTATAAGTTAGTCAAAAAAGCACAACAATTGGGCCAAGCCTACTTAATTAAACATTATAGATTGTGTGTGCTAAATTGTGTGCAATTTTGTCATGGATGTGTAATGTTTAGTACAGAATAAAGTCAATGAACCTACTAGATCAACTGAAAGCTAGTAAAACTTTCATTATTCGTTGGCGAACACAAAGCTAGTTGACCCACATTTTATTTCTCACACTAAGTATACTTCAAGAAATTTGAGAAGTATTTGTTTTCCACTTCAATATTTGTATTTAATATAATTGAATATGTTTATTTAGTCTTTGTATGCATGATAATGCATCAAAGATATAAACGGATTAGAACTGCATAACAAAAAAGTACTCTAACTTTTAAATAGGACGGTCATTTAGGACAGAGATCTAATTTCAAAGTAGGTAGCATGCGCGGATCCAGGGGGGGCCCCGGCGAGACTGAAATTTTTGCTTTTTAATTGACGATATGAACATGATTTTCACATTATCTATGCCCAGGCAATGTGTCAAGGCTCTGGGGATCACACCAAACCACCAATGTATGCGGCACTCTAATGATTACCATTAGTTACAATGTATGGGCCCCCCCTCAAAAAAATCCTGGATTCGGGCCTGGGTAGGTAGTTCCCTGAATGACGAATGGCATTGCCCTTAGCATTTTTCCTAGACATTGTTATGTTATATTGTTATGTAAAAGTTAACTTTATAAAATGGTTTTGTGAACAATTTTTTTTTGTTATAAATTAGTTTTATGTTAAAATAAGATAAGATTTTATTGCTTCCAGCTATATCACATAATATGCATTGACTACATAACGAGATTTGTTTTTAGATTAATATTTTACAGTGTATATTATAAATTTGAAGGTATTTTGTCATTGTGACACTCTGTGGACTAACATAGAAAATAATATACATGTGTTATATTTGGTTTTACTAGAGATTTCACACGATGGGTTTTATATTTAACTTATAGTTGAAATTACTTACAAAAGTGACATCCATTTTCAATAGATATAGGCAGGTCTGGAAATAACGGTTTTAGATGTACCTGACAAAATGTTAGGCAATAATGAAAAAGTGCCCAACATGTATTAATAATATCAATAAAAAAGACAAATCACTACCGGACAAAATGACAGACACCAGAGGTTTTGTGCCTGACAAAGTACGAATCTGTGCCTGACATTATCAGTGACAGGTGCCTTATTTCTAGGCTTGGATATATAGGGCTTGTGGAAATTTGCTTGAGTCAAGTGAGTATACATTACACATACATAGCCTTAAAGGGACAATGTAGATTAAATTGAAAATAACTTGACTTTACTCTAGGGAACACCTGATAGGTGCTAAGTTAGGGTTAATGTATAACACTTAATACTGAATTTTAGAAAGGCTGTATTAAATACTACCTGGTTCTACCAAGCAGAATATTTTCCTCCAACAGGAATACGGATAAAATAAATACAGGCATTTGCTGTAAAGAATAAAGGAAAATATATGTGTATATGGTCTCTTCCGCTGAGGTAAAAGTTATTTTTATATTATTTTTCATGGCCTTCACCTAATATAATTACTTACAAAATAATGAATAACAAATGTTCACTTACAAAGACTTCACCAGAAACAACTGTTTATAATACACATAATATAAAACAAATAATACGATTTTCCTTATGGACTGAAGTACAGTTTTAGAACATCATAAAATACAGTCGAAATGGAATTTTGAATTGCATTTACATTGAATATACTGTGGAGGTATAATACACTACATGTATAAACAAAACAAGAATTGCCTGTCTTTTTGCTGAAGGGCGGATGGCTGAATGGTTAGAACATGCGTTCTGCATCATAACAGTTTCGAACCCCCGGTTATACGTGACAAGGATTAGGGTCGCCTGTACAACCTCGTGGGTTTTCTCCATTTCCTCCGGTGTCCTCCCACTACTCAAGACCTCTACCTGCAAGCGAATCGTATAGAGAGTTGAAAATGAAATTTTAATTCAATAATTCGATAGTGCTTAGAGGTCTTTGGCAGTGGAAGGAAGCTGGAGGTCCTAGAGAAAACCAACTAGGTGGGACAGGCGATCCTAATTTGAAAAAGGCCTCAGGCCTAATTTGCTACCCTTGTAAAATGACGTGATTATTATTATTATTATTATTATTATTACTCCTCATCATGTACAAGCTTGGAATCAAAACCACACCACTTGACTCAATGACAGACCTTATGATCAAATGCGCACACATTAACCTTCCGTCACCCAACTCCCTAGAAACATAAGACTAGGGACGACAATTAAAAATTCAGACAAATCTGGAGGGGCCATGTAATGCAAAAATTGACTCTTGAAGTGATACTAAAGGAGGTTATGTGGAGCACTCTCTTTGTAATTTTTTGGGTTGATAAGGTCAGTTTTTGAGGATTGTATTGTTCTTTGATAAAAGAATGAGGGAACTATTTCCTAGTTCCTGCATCCTCTTTCTCCATCAGGCAACATACTGAATGTTTAGGATTTTCATATTCTATATTTAATTATTCCTGTTGTAAAGCATACAAGAAAATACGGGTAATAATAGATTCCTTGGCTTAACAAGTTTGTGAATGCAAGATGACTAGTACGTACTAAGCCAGGTATATTTAGTGTAGGTTTGTGATTCATCAGCAGATACATTTAACCTCTATTACACCTGGTGGTTTCAAATTATGATTTATACTTGTTTTCAACATAGACACTATATTGTTATAATATAAAAACTAGACTAAGACACAATGATATGCCCCACTTTCTAAATGGATGATTGTAAATCTCCTTTGAGAGATAGACTTTAATCTTGTAAATCTCAATGTAACAACATTAGATCACGATGATAACACGCATGACAGATATTTTCACCATCTCATAATTGCACACCTATCAAATTCCTTAATATTATATGGGGAATTTAAATATGTCTTTTAAAGCTTTGGTCAGTATCACTACACTGATAGAAAATGGTATACTGATAAATATGCCAAAGTTGACCCCTGAAAACCTACTATGCTCTATTGCTTTAATTCATGAGGACACCATGCAAGAGCCACTGGAAGAGAGAGAGAGAGAGAGAGAGAGAGAGAGAGGAAGAGAGAGAGAAAGAGAGAGAGAGAGACAGAGTTTGACATCCACTTGACACAATCTAGGTCATTTCAGGACTAACACATGGTTCAATTTTATTTCAATATTTCGCATGGCGAGTAGGGATCTTAAGCAGTGGGAGGAAACCAGAGGACCCGGAGCAAACCCACGAGGTTAGGACCACTAGAAGTGTCACTGCAACAAGAGTGCAGAAGGATTCCACAAGCAACCACTCAGAGGCTGGTGTACTTCCCATGGTGACATTGCATGGCTTGTGTGGCTGCATGAGGTGGACTTTGAATTCTTACTGTGAAGTAAATTGTTATTGCCTCAGTGGGTTGTTGAATTTCTTATGTCTGTAAACCTCCAATAAGTCTTTGGGCGTGGTTTCCCCTTGTCAGTGATGCAGACGGAGGGTCTGACAAAGACAGCTGCCTAGTCATTTGGATGGGACGAAAAACCAAGGTCCCCTGTACACATTGGCATGCACGTAAAAGATCGCATGGCAGTTGGAAGTCAGTTGTTTGTCAGGGCAAAATTTCCCTCATAGCACACTGTATGCATATGCCTGTCTTCAATTAGCCCAGGTAAGGTGCAGAAGCGTAGGACGTTAAAGCCATTTCATTCATTCATTCATTCCAATATGCCATCATTACAAAAATTACTTATCAGCAGTATAATATCTCACCAGCTTTTACAGTCAATTGTGTGGTGCATTTACATTACATATTATAATATGTTATAGATTCTGATGACACCCACCTGTTCACCTAGTTGTATAAATCTGACCAATTCTGGCTATTTTACATGCTGATATTTCAAACATTGTTTGTCTATTAGTGAAAGCTAGGCCATTAGAGATCCGTTAACAGTACGACCACCGTCAGACTTACTCCAACTGAATAAAGACATGTTGAAATATAAATCCCCTGTATACTTTCTGTGCTCTGATTTTGAAGAAGATTTGTAATATTCCCTGTTTGATCAAATCAATCGTTTTAAGGCAAATATATATCCCCATCATGCTATAAGAAACACCAGATTTGTGGATCTAAACATCAGTTTCACCAGTGTCAGAGATTGAGGACCGTAAAAAAATTAAATTTTATATCAACAAGGCTTTTTAAGGCCAATGTGGAAAGTTTTAGAGACAACAAAGTAGGAGTGAGACCACCATTAAATTTCACCATCTCGGTACCCACAAATTGAAGTTCGTCTATTTATTGCAATTCTCTCTCCCTCTCTTTTCTCCCATTTTGCATTCCCATTTTTGTTGTATTTTTTGACTAGAATGGAGGAAGAGGGTTTGAATTAATATTTTCTGCCAGGTTTTGGTAAATATTCATGATTTGAAGGCAGAAGGATAACAGAGATATCAGGTTAGCTACGGTGATATGTACGGCAACTAGTTTCATGTTTTAAGTATGCTTCTTCAAGTGTATCTCAAAATTTTGGTGGTCAACCTCATACAAATTTTAGTGCAAAGACATTTCTTTCTCTGTCTGTAGTAAAAAGCATTCAGCCAAATTTTTTTTTAGGGAAATGGGCATTGAAGTCAATGGAAAAATTAATGGTGGTCTGCTTTATGTAGTTATTTCCCCTTAATTGAAATCTAGTGGTTCTGCCATAGTATGAGCCATAGGCCATTCTTGGTATCCCCAATCACCCAGTGGTCTCACTCGATTCCACTCAACTATATGGGGCAGTAGGACATTAAATGAAATGAAATGGGGTTTAACGCCTGCTGTTCTGCTCCGACGTGGCTATTGAACACGGGCATATGCCATACAGTGTGCTGTGTGGGAAATTTTTGTCAAGCAGCGGCACTATGGCCTACTCCTAAATCAACCTCTTAAATGGGACCTTGTTTTTATGCACCATCTGAATGACTAGACAGCTGCTCTTGTCAGGCCCTCCGTTTTTCAGTGATTTCCGATAATTGCTGTCAGAGTTATGGCCCTTGATCACTTCAAAAAATCTTGTGAACGCACTAGAGGCTAAACTTAATATCCGATTAACTTTAAATTTATACACAGTGTTTAAGGTCATCAGAGGAAGTCCCCTATTGATTTTCAGCGATATCCGGTAATTGCATCCAGAGTTATGGCCCTTGATCACTTTGAAAAATCTTGTGAAGGTTTAGGGGCTAAAGTTAATATCTGATTGAATTAAAATTTATACACAGTGTTTAAGGCCATGGGGCAAAGAAGCCTAGGGATTTTCAGTGATATCCAATAATTACTGCCAGAGTTATGGCCCTTGATCACTTTGAAAAATCTTGTGAACGCTCTATAGAGGCTAAAGGTAATATTCGATTGACTTTAAATTTATACACAGTGTTTAGGGTCATGAGACAAAGAATCCTATTGATTTTCAGAGATTTCCAATAATTGCTGTCAGAGTTATGGTCCTTGATCTCTTCAAAAAATCTTGTGGACGCTCCAGAGGCTAAAGTTAATAACGATTGACTTTAAATTTATACACAGTGTTGAGGGTCATGAAACAAAGAAGCCTAGGGATTTTCAGTGATTCTCGATAATTACTGTTAGAGTTATGGCCAATGATCACTTCAAAAAATCTTGTGGATGCTCTAGAGGCTAAAGTTAATATCCGATTGACTTGAAATTTATACACAGTATTGAAGGTCATGAAATGAAGAAGCCTATTGATTTTCAGAATATTAAGTGTTTCGTATACTAAACGTTAGCATGGAGGAGAACTTTATCAAAGCCAAACAAATTCGAATGATTTTCTGATAATTACATAATGAGTTGTTACTTGTTATATGATTTTAGTGTATTATAAATGTTTCATTACTGAAAAAAGTAAAATATGCGACAACTCTTGTTGACTGCCCGGACGATTCAGCTGCTGTGGGCGTATGTTTCGTTGCCTGGCAACCTATCTTTACTTCTGGCCACATTCTAATGTGGTTGTATATAACTGTCCATCCATCAGTCACATTTTAATTTCTTGTTAGCATAATAAAGGCATATCTTTTAATACATACATATGGGTTGATTATCTCATTGAAAAAAGCACTCTACAGGTTAGCTTTTCATTATTTGTGAATTTTAGTATTATATTCATTGTTCATATACAGTATATATACATATATCAGCATAATCTGATAAAAACGTTGTGCTTGTGTATAATAAACCAGTGATTGTTTTCCCATATAATTTTTTAAGTTCTGTATATATCAGCAGTTCTGAAATAACTCTTTTACAATGATTGATCCCTGTTTTGTTTAAAAACTTGATGTTTTATACAATAATTCCCTATATATAATTGTTGTATTTGGGGAATTTTACCTGTTTGAAGACTAAAGGGGGATAACTCTTAAAGATTTTACAATAACAGGTTTCAGACCATATTTTTTTCTCTGCATTTAGTTCCATGTAAAATTACTGATATAAATCACCAATGCAGAAAGATTTTGACAGATTTATAATGTGTACTATTAATCAAGTTTGTTATTACTTAGTAATATATATTGAGCTGAATGATTATATATCAAGCCATACCTTTGTATAATAAAAATGTTAAGATTTTGTAGGTTATATTTTGGAGGAGTGTTTGAATTAAAGAGCCACGTACAGCAATAAACTTATAATAGATTTTTCATTTTCTTAGATATATGGGTGGGTTTTATTTAAAAGCGACAAGCTTTCATTAAAAAAAAATTAGGCGGTTGGGTGTTCGATCTGTCTTTACTTTGAGTCAATAATGTCCCTTTAATTTAATTATTATTTTTATTACAGCATATCTATATGTACGTAACTAACTAAAACAAAAATTAAATGGTAGCTGGTTCTTTTTTTGCACATATACAGTGAATAGCCATTTTACTCACTAATCCCAGCCAGAATTTGGCTATTTTTCAAATTGCATTAAATATTTTATTTTTTTAAGAACTGAAATTAGTTAATCCCCATGCTAAAAACATTAGCAGAATTGATTGTGAGTGTTCGAAATAGACTCGACTGAAGCACAAAATAGTGCCAATAGGGCGGCCCCCGATGGTGTCAAATGTCCATTAAAACTTGCTAATTCTGTTAAAATCCCATTTTCTTCCAGGGATTTATTATTCAATCTTGAGTTGTGTCCGTGTTAATGCACAGACAACCCTGATACAATGCAGGTTTTACTTTCGTTTGTTTGTTTACAAGCTGAGTTCTGTGCATTGACATGCAACCTGTGACATTTAGATAACGTCATATGGATATCATGGCTATACACTGTGTCAGAGTCACTTCTCTGCAGGTAGGGTTAGTCTGTCGTACAGATTGCATATCTATAGGGCGCCCTTTCATATAACATGTTCAGGGGCACTTTACAAAGTGACCTTTACAAAGTGACAATGTAATCATAAATAAACAACTCTGTATACAGAGTCAGTTAAAAGCCTGATTAAATAAATGTGTTTTAAGATGTTTTTTAAAAGAATATAGAGATGTACAACATCTTAAACAAAATGATAGATTATTCCATAAAGCAGGTGCTTGATGACTAAAAGAGCGCTGACCATAAGAGTCTAGTTGAAAAGTTTTGGGCTTATCTTTATCTATTTTTAAGTGTATTATTACTTTATTGTAAAATATGTTTACATGTATGTTGACTTTTAGTATAAATACCTATATTGTTTTTATTTTTCTTAACACAGCAGTGTTCCTTATAAACTCTATTGTTATGTCATAACTGAAGTAGAAGTGTTAAAAATGTACTTTTAACAATAACATTTCCTTTAAGGGGTCAACTGATCATGACCTATGGAGATGTTGGACCACACTAACAAACAAAATTTTATACAGTCATACAAATACATTACAAATGTTTTTTTAAAAAATTATTTGACTAATAAAAGATACATTTTATGAATCGAAATTGATATACACTATACAGTGAATGTATAAGCTATTTAAACCTTTTTATATTGTAAATAACAGCAGTAACCCACCAGGTCTGCAGAATAAATTGGCACCAATTTGAATCATTTTACTTATATGAGGCCAATTTTGGCACCAGTCCCCACATATCTTAATGCCCAATGTTTTCCAAAATGGACAAGGAGTTTGCTGAAACTTACTATTTCTTCTGATCAAATGCATGATATTAAACTTATCCACATTCATATCCTTAAAAAAACACCAGCAGAATCACCACAATTGATACACTTTCGCCCCCCCACCTCCAAATCAAATAGTCATGTACATGTATGCGTAGGGAGGGGGGTGGATGGCCGAATGGTTAGCCTGTGCGTGCTGTATCATAAAGCCTGTCATTAAGTCAATTGGCGTGGTTTGAATCCTGGGTTGTACGTGACAAGGAGGAGGGTTGCCTGTCCAACCTCGTGGGATTTCTCCAGGTCCTCTAGTTTTCCTCCCACTGCTAAAGACCCCTACGTGCAAGCGATTAATTGTCAATTACTTCATCTTATATTGTTACTTAATTAGTGTACCTCAGTCAATTATGGCTTACAAAAAGAAATTAATTGAATAAATTATTTCCCTCTTCTGAAACTATGGCTCTTGACGTCAATTACTTCATCTTATATTGTTACTTAATAATGTACCTCAATCATGCATTTAAAAAAGAAATTGATTGAATGGATTATTTCCCTCTTTTGAAACTATGAATGCATCTTGACGGCAATTAGTTTATCTTATATTGTAACGGTACTTAATAGTGTACCTCAAATTATGGATTACAAAAAGAAATTGATTGAATGGATTATTTTTAGTCGACTACCGAGGACCGCTGGTATGTTGTCTGAACAAGAGTTACCCTGTTGCTATTCTATTTTAGGTCAACCTTTGTAATATTCATAACAAGAGGGGAAAAAAATCTATACATACTGTATTGACGCGGCTAAATAGATATGCATGTACACATACCAGTCCTTTATGACTTGTCGGGGTGAAGTTAGTTCGGTTATGGGTACTACATTAAGGACTTCCTATCAGCCAGTATAGTCGATAAACATCAAAAAGTTTTGGGATATAAATATTTCTTAGTAATCTTTGATTGATTGACTGATTCCATCCAGGTAATGTCTATACAAATTGTTCAGTTTACTGGCGGCAGCTATCAGCTATAATCTGTATATAATGTGACAGTTTTTTGTAGTGAGGTGTAAAGACTTTAGTTATTCAGATGTCCTAAGGTTCTTTTCAGTTGTGTTGTATACATGTTTAATATTGTGCTTAGAAGTATGAAATTTTAACCTACAGGTACATTTTTTTATGGAGGAATTTGGTAAATTGGAGGATATTGAATTAGAAAATGTTGTTATAGTGAGAATTTTTTGTAGTAAGGTGTAAAGCCTTTAGTTATTCAGATGTCATCTTTAAGTTTATTTTCAGTTGTGTTGTATACTTGTTAAATATTGTGCTTAGAGGTTTGAAATTTTAACCTACAGATTCATTTATTAATGGAGGAATTGCTAAATTGGAGGATATTGAATTAGAAAATTTGGTTATAGTGATGTAGTAGGTTCCATATAAAATATATTTTTTGTTTATATCGGCTCTTACAGTAATCAAATTTATACATAATAAAACTTATAATATGGAACACATAAATAACACTGAGGTAGTATAAAAACTATAGGACATTACAAGTGACCACTTCATTCTAGTAAAACCCGAAAAATGAAGTAAGTGTGCTTTGGTGTTTTGTCATTGCTTAGAGATTGGTATCCCTTTGTTAAGACTTCTTAGTTCCACGGAGCATGCATTATATCATTGAAAAGCAGACGCTACATCACCAGGCAACAGTGGTGCTAACATAACATTGGTAAATTAATAATAAACAGAATATTAATTTTCTCAAGTGTGCTTTTTGTTTGGTCTCATTGAGAAAAAGTTAGTACCCTCGTACATAGATTTTTGTATTGGTACTTGTTGAAATAAACATCAAAATTAATTAGTTAATTGATTGATTGATTGATTGATTGGGCTGGCTTTTCAATCAATGGAAAGTAATAAACATGAAATTAAATAAAAGTCTGTCGACCATAAAGATTGGTAACATGTTGGATTTTAAATAAATTTATAGAAAAATATATAAAATTATTTCATAGAAAAATATATAAAATTATTTCATAGAAAAATATATAAAATTATTTCATAGAAAAATATATAAAATTATTTCATAGAAAATATGTAAAATTATTTCATAGAAAAATATGTAAAATTATTTCATAGAAAGGTATGTGGTGTGTTAAATTATTGCATAGAAAAGTATGTTTAATTATTTCATAGAAAAGTATGTTAAATTATTTCATAGAAAAGTATGTTAAATTGTTGCGTAGAAAAGTATGTAAAATTATTTCATTATTGCATAGATAAGTATGTAAGATTATTTCATAGAAAAGTAAAATTATTTCATAGAAAAGTATGTTAAATTATTGCATAGATAAGTATGTAAAATTATTTCATAGACAAGTATGTTAAATTATTTCATAGAAAAGTATGTAAAAGTTTTTAAGAGAGAATAATAGTTGCTATAATTCTGTGTTGAAGAATAAACGTGTCTGTAACCGAACATTAGTTCATGGAAACTTCCCATTACGCATTCCCATTTTTGATGTTCTTTGTGCAAGAAATAGTCTTTTTCAGGTCATTTCTGTATATTAAATTATCTCTTGGTAAAATTTACAAACAATAGTGAATAATTTTATTAGGTCACAAAATACAAAATTAAAGCTGAACACTCTAAATAAAAAAATGATATAATTTATGTAAACTGTTTCAATTATTTCTACATAAAACAAATTTTTTATTTGGAGAGTAAGTGGAAACTTTCATATATTCAGTTTAATGACTATTATAAAGTCAAAAGGAATAAAATTTTTAAAAAAAGCTTGAAAATGCTTGCAATTATTTTTACACATAAAGGGGCTACTCCCATTGTAAATATTAACCATTATTAAACTACAAAATAAAAAGAGAAAAAGTAAACAATGTATGGTGCATAAACCACTTTAAAAAAAATCTTATTTTCATATAAAATGAATTATAGGCTAGGCCTACTCATTTTGAAGTACGTATGTAAACATACATATTACCTGTAGACTTTACCCATATTTCCCATTACCTACAACACTATATTGTATAACAAATATTTGATATATTATTATCTACCTATATAACTAATAAACAAAGACCTATCTAGTATTACCCTCCTGGGGATATGCTTCGACTTAAATTATTGGACATAGAGTATATATGGTGACTTAAATGATTAGGGTAGGCCTATTGTGTTTTTAAGTTTTGATTACAGGTAATTGGCTTGGTTGTCATAATATTAAGTTTTTTAAGAGATAAATTATGTCTTTACTGTCGTACAGTCCGGACTATTGTCTGCCTAGATTGCTTAACTATGACAGGTATATATTAGTCAAGTAAATACTGATCCATGTAATATGTCTATCTAAATATATGTTTTATTTACTGTTAGTAGTACTGTTTAAACAGTTATTATTCATATGGTTCACCTCTATATAATGATCAATATAGTTTTAAACTACTTTTCTCTCATAGGTGATTTATTCTTATTGACTACTCATAAGTGATCTGTACTTAAGAGTTGTTCATTGCCTTATTCTATAGCTTCATATAGGCCCACACTTACACACCTTGGTGACATTATAGTAGACAGGGGATCTTGATGTCACAGATCTAAAAATAGGAAACAATCATTAAATTCATAGGTTGAGCTGATCAATTTTATTAAGTAATCTCACTTTGTATCTGAGTCAGTTGTGTAAAGTTATTGCGAAAACATGTTCTGTGAAATGGAAGTTGATAACCTTTATAGGATTCCATCGAAAGGATAGAATTGAAATAGGATATAAGCCTTATTATAAAACTGAAGTAAAGATTTGAGTAAACCTCTGGCCGTTCAGTTTTAAGGTTGTCTTTTGTCGATGGAGTAACAAACTTGAATTAAAAGTGTTAAGAGAACATTGTTTTGTGTGACCTCTAGAGATATCTTGGATGTTTACTTTTTTTATAGATGAAATGCAAGTGGTGATAAGTAAGTTTGACCCAGTTTATAATGATTGTCAAACCCATTGGACCAAGGCAAATGATTTTATTTATAAAGTATGTGTCCTATTTAACTGTGAGGCGATCGAAAGACATTTGAAAGGTGATCTTAATTTGAATGAATCTCTCCTATTGTGCATCCCCTTCAAGAAGAGGAGTTAAAAAAAAAGAAAGAGATTATTTAGGAGATATATTATTTCTTTGTGTGAAGTTAGTCTAGTATGGCTAGGCGAGCTGAAAAGAGACTTCACCATAGCTGGTTCTTTTCGGAGCGGCTTACATCAAGACCAGAAGGCATGACACGAGATGCTAGTAAGTAAACAAGTATATAAATCATTGTTTTTAAAGAAAAAGATCAAGTTTTATCTGTATTGTTATTTACTTGGGATGCTGTGTGGGGTATCTGTTAAATCTAAAATTGTGGATTTCACATCATAATTAAGGTCTGTCTTTAATACAGATGGAGGCTGCATGAGTAAGAGGTCTCAGGTCCCCTCCCGGTGTTGGCTGAGAAAGTTACCTGGGATAATATGGTTTTCCCTTGTCAGTGATACAGGACATATGGCCTGACAACAAGCAGTGTGTAGTCATTTGGATTGGACAACAAAGTTTGGGACCATACTTGTTTTTATGGCCCAAGGAATTGACTTTATGTTACTGTCTGTCTCCCACATTGATTAGAAATTAGAATTTTGATTGCATATAAAAGCGACAGATGCTCTTTATATCTGTATCAATCTTTTATGATTTTGGTGTGTATTTCAGTCCACATCGGCTATTTTTCCATTCCGGTTACTTTGCCTGTGGATGCAGTACTTGAAAAAATTTGTGGTTGTTGTGTTAGAAGACAATAGATAAGATAAGATGTTTAATGCAACAAAACGTCCATTAAGGACAGCATGCATGTACATATACACTTAGATATAGTCAAGTACATTTAATTATACATATTATTACATAGAAAACTCAGTTCATTCATACAAACTACATGTACCCGGTATATCAAAGGGGTGAGGGGTTTCAGTTAGATGTAGTTGCCACCAAATTTGATTTAGCTCTTTTATCAAAAGCCAAAAACACAAATAAAGCCACTGCCTTGGCAATAAATTTTGGCAATATCTCTATACATATAGGCTCTAGGATTTGTGGACAGGGCTGTCAAGATCATTTTGATGTGCCAGAACCAGACAAATTTTTGGGGCACCAGCACATTCCTGTGCGTGGATTATCCAAATAATAGTGTTTCTAACTTGATCCCTTCATTGCCAGAATAGGGGATTGGATCGGGAATTCAGCAGCATGAATACCGACCACTTATGGCCTGGTCCCCCTGGGGCTTCATGAGCCCTTGAAGGATGTAACGGTCCAGCTGCAACATGCTCACATTGAGTCTGTATATCCATAGGCTTACAAGGTAGGGGGGGGGGGCAGCTGCCCCCCTATATTTCGGGCAAGCTTACTTTTCGTGCAGACGGGTAAAGTGAGAATTGTTTTTTTATTTCATCTACTTAGCAAAATAAAGTGCCCAAAACCTAATAAAACAGAAAATTTACAAACTGGAATAGCAGTAAAATGCGTTTGCAGCCGTCAAATAATCAAAAATTTTCTCCCGGGGGGGGGGGGCTGTATACAAGGTCAAAAATCCGGTGCCCTAACTGTCATCAAGCCCTAATAAAACACTAATTGTACTTTTCTTGTAATTGAATATCACAAATTTTTACTGAGTTGACTATGGATTAAAACATTTTGTCTGGAACCACTCGACTTTGTGCGACATTTTCCGAGCATCGATTATTATTTGTGAATTCAGATGCAACAGTCTGATTGGATGGGTGAAATTCAGAGTGGAATTTCGGTTACAAAACCATTGGATACTTTTAGTGTTGCTTACACAGGCTAAAATAGCAGAAAATGCATTGTGCGGTGATAAAATTTTCAAAATTTTCTCGGGAGGGTGAGGCCCCCATACCGCGCGATGATTGATTGGTTGTTTGGAATTCGGGTCAGCCAGGTAGGCTATATTGGACCAAATTGAAGTTACTGTATATCCAGGCTGGAATAGCAGGAAATCGTGTATGCGGCAGTTAAATTTTCAAAAATTTCTCCAAAACAATTTATTGGAATTTGAGTCAGCCACCTTAATTAGGCTATATTAGACCACTTTGAAATAGCAGGAAAACGTGTTTGCAGCCGTAAAATATTCCCAAATTTTCTATGGAGGGGAGGGAGGGCATACGTCATGTCTCGAGGAAGACCGGCGCCACTGTCTGTAAACCCGACTTTTTATCAGGCATTTTGGTTCTGTCCCCCCTAACTGTCATGGAGCCCATACGCCTATGTGTATGTCACACAAATACGATGTGCAGTGAACAGCTCAGTTAGTGTTAGAAACAATTAAAGTTCAGTTTCTATAATTGGTCCCATAAGATTGGTAATCAGTTAGGATATAGTTTACCACACACAGACATGAGACACCCAATCACTGACTTATATAAACTTCATATTTAACCCATAAGCCTACAATTAACAACTGATGAAATCCAAATGGAAAGTGTACTTATAATTATGAAATCTCAGTCTTTAAAACTCTTTCATTGTTAATGAATTTTCTTTCTAACACTGTGAGAACACATCCAAGATATGGCTGTATACAATTATAAACTGTGGATTGACTGTAGAAATGGTAGTTAAATTATGTAGGCATGTGTATATTGATTATAAGTAAACCTGTTCAACCTGTCTAACTTTCACCGTGTACACTAACGTCAACTAATCACCCCAGGCTACAGGAGAGAAAAAATTAAGAACGAGAATCGGACACTGTTAAAAAAATTCAGAATTAGCCGATCTCTCTCAAGATGGCCACTAATTATTTGGAAGTTGAGGATTTAACTTTGTGTATATTTGGAAGTTACGACTTTGATGGTAGGTTTTCATATTCAAATTTAACTTACATACCTGTATCATTACTGCAGAGGCTAGGATCACCATTTTGTAATTGCCAGTATAAAACTTTATAATTGTAGTCAAATGAAAGTGAAATTAAATAATTTTAATTGTAGATGATGTTTTGTTTATGTTGAATTTGAAAAGCTTATTTTCAGTGCAGATCAGCTACATTTGTCAGATTTGTATTGTTTTTAGCTTAGAATCTATATTATTGATCTCATTTACATACTGAAATCATTGGAGCATTAACCCTCTGAACTACTCGTATATACAGTAGCCTTGTGGCTGACTATTATTATACCTGTATTTCTGTGTATGTCAAACCGGTCACGCCACACTGTTTATCAAGCTACAGTATGCCTATAGTTCGTTATCTACTTTCCTACTGCATCAATGCATCCCATTGTATGCGTTTGTAGCATACGCCTAATATAAAAAAACACTATAATACTTTTTACATTAAAGATAGATCCCTTCAGACTTGATAAAATGGTATGTTTGACCAGCTAAACTTATTTTTGTTGGAAAGTATAATCAAATATAAAGTAAATATAGAATTCTAGCATATTTTTTGTGCGATTAAATGCCATGATTATCGGATATCATTTAAATAATCAATAGGATTCTTCATCTTAAGAGCATAAACTCTCTTGTGATAACTTTAGCCTCTAGATGTCTATAAGGATTTGTGGATGTTGACCGATGGATGGAGATAAAGAAATGGACGTGTAAATTTTTTTACGTGACTAAAAGCAGATACACAACACATGCAGTACACTTTACCTTACAAAGGATATGTTTCAGACTTTCTATTGCAAAAAGGCAAAAAGAAAAGCGGAACATTTTTGGACTAACTTAATAATCTTCTTCAGAAACTTTTTAAAAGTTGGGGTGTATCATAAAACCCACAAAGTTAGAACAAAACTTCACCTTGTCGTGTCATGCATGGCTAGTTCAACAATATATTTGGTATACATGAACTTGTGGGTCACGATAGTGAATACATATGTTGTTTTTTTTATCAAGGTTGAAGTCATTTATCATAGATGTAGTGTCAAATTTTATACATAACTCTAAATGACTTACTAAACATAACTACCCATATACTCAATATATAGGCAATGTCAATCAAGAATATGACTTGAGGGCTTGAGCACCACACAGGGCGGAGATTAACAGGCGGTCCAGGAGAGTGGGTGGATGTTGGGGGTTGTCAGGAATTTACATCAAATATTTTGCATTATATCGTCACAAAATATTAGATTGATTAAGTTGATACCAACCTGGCAAATTTGATATAAAATGTTTTGAATAATCCTTTAATTTCAAAATAATTGAATTTGACTGACAAAATTGTGGTCATTAGTAGGACAACTCATGCTCCTACCACACATCAAATTTCAAATTTCTACTTCTGATAATAGTTTGGAACAACAGAATGTTATTCACAATTAGCAATATTTCCTTCTACAAAATGATTAAAAATGCTATATTAAAAACCTAAAAATTGTCATAAAATGCATCGTTTGTTCCAACCCTAGAAATTATTTTGCAAATTATTTGAATTCCATTCAGTGGATAACAAGAACGAGTTTGACTTAAAAGAGATAAATTGTGTCAAACCTGAATATTACACAAACTATATACATGTATATATGCCATAACATATGGTACAATTTTATTTCAATAAGTGGCCGCCTATATCTTTTACTGTATCCTCCAAATTAATACGGCTTTAAGAGCTCATAAAATTTTTCTTTAGCATTAATATTTTAATCTTTAAATTGCAAGGCTGCCAATACTTTCAGGTATATTTCACTCAAACTCAATGCACAAAACTGCTCTTGTCATTCTTGCAGATTTAAAGAATTATGGAGAATCTAGATTTTTTAATACTTTTATAACATTTTGAACACCATTGCTTTATTCTATGGTAAAAAAAAAATAGATAAAGAGTTTTTTGTTTGATGAAATCAGCTTCAAGCTGGACTCTAAAACTAGTGTGAGACACACTCTCTCACTGTGTCATGCAACAAACTTCAGGATTTTATCAATTAGATTTAGACAGAAGATGACCCATGTACCCACAAAAGTATCCATGGCATTTGATGTTGAAGAAGAATAAATCAAAATTGATCTCACTTTTTTGTACCGTTTATGCAATAGGCCCTGGAACTGTATACATTTTTAAAAACAATTTATCTAATAGTAAGTGTTGGAGGACCGCAGTACATGCAAAACAAAAATCTACAAGACAAATAAACAAATATCGAATCAAATGAATGGATCAGGGGGCCAGCCGTAAGCTTCCAGGCTCCAGAGCGCCGTACAGTCCAGAGCATGTTATGGTACAGGCTTCACTAAAAATGAAAAATGAAACTATTTACTTCTTAGGCGATTTTGATGTATACTGTAACCATATGCGTGGATTTAGGGGGGGGGGTCTTAGAATCCAAAGGGGGGGGGGGACAAATCTGTCTCTGTCCTCCCCCTTGATTTTGATCGCCAGGACAGATTTTCAGGTTGATATCCACATGAATGTCTCGTTCTAAAGACTATCTAACCACTGTCTTGCAACAGTAATTGGTCTTCACGATATTTTCCTCCTTAATTGTAGGTAGTCAATTTTTCCATACCTTTAGTTACAGCTTTTATCGAAATAACACTAGTAAACTGTTCGTAATTATTATTTTGGTTTGGTAATGAAAGGTTCCAGGGTTCGTCCCCCCCCCCTTCCCTAACGATTATGACTGTAACTGGAAAATATTTTTGTCTCGGTTACTGACTTGATTGTAAATCTGATAAAATGTAATTGATCTTTATGGATTCTAGAGTTATCAACTGAAGCAACCTTTCTAACTAATCGACATACTCTAAAACATTTATATTAATCCTAGTATTAGTTTTGATGTACAGCTTTGATTAGATGAAGGAGATCATGACATTTAAATCATATAAATATTTTAACGGCAATATTCCCTGACCTCAATTTATCATGTCAGTTTCCGTGAATAAATAAATAAATAAATAAACCGAAATAAGTTTCTTCATAAACATCTATAAACAACTGTCTCAAAATCAATACTAACTATAGCGGTATTGCGAATAAATCATGAACATTTGAAATTATTCTATAGAAATTGTTTAGTTATTAATTCAATAAAGCGTCATTCTTCTGGTTTGATACAAGTTTATTTAATTAGATCCTTAGACATGTGTATGGAGTGTGGTAATAAACAGGTGTATGCATGGAGTGTGGTAGTAAACAGATCAAACAAAACAGGGAGAGGGGTTTTACATAGGCTAAGCCTGTTCCCCAATCCCATTCAGTCAATCTGAATAAAAATATGGTTTTAAAAAACCCCAAAAAAACACAACAGCCCTGGAAATATATAAGGCATAAGTTATAAAAAACCTTGTGTTGGTGGATCAAATTGATACACACACCGTGTAAATGATACATTATTCCTTTATTTTGTTTTAGACAGTGGGTGTTGGGGAGTTGTTTAATGCAATGACTATAGATCATATGGCCTGTATTCCTGCAAGTCATGGGTTTGATCTCAGCAGGCGCGGATCCAGGGGGGAGGGGAGTGTCAAGGGGCCATGCCCCCTCGCAGCTCCAGTGAGACTGGTGTTGTAGTTCACATATCTGCTCTTTAATAGATGATTTTCAAATTGTCCCTGCCCTGGGAACCATACCAAACCACTCATGCATGCGGCACTCTGGTGATTACCCTTTGCCCCAATAATTACCCTTTGCTTGACAAAATCCTGGATCTGGGCCTGCTCAGTCTTGTAAATGACAAGGGTTGTTGCTAATTTAGTTGGTTTTCTTCCGGAATTTCATACTTCTTCCCACTTCTAGAGACTCCTGAATTATTGAAATGAAAAATACACTATATTTTTTATAAGTTCCATAATAACCTAGATAGTGACTTCATTCTATTTTACGGCACATCAAACTTGCATGTAATTGAAACAAATTTTATTGATTATTATAGATGGATATGATAAAGTAAAAATTATTTGATCAAGCACTTAAAATTTTGTAATTGTATGATTTGATTTGATTTCTGATAGAATCAATCAAAATATAGCTGTTTTAGACTATTTAACTGCAAAGAAATAAGTATGCAGGGTGTCTGATCTCCATATATTATTGCACATCAATGTTATTTTTGAAAATACATAGCCCAGGAATTGGATATAGTGAGTTTTGATGTACCTGACAAAATATCAGGCACTGGTTGGTAACTGAAAGTGTCAAACTTTGTGCCAGACATGTTTAATAATGTCAATAAAACTCTAAATTAAAGACAAATCTGTGCCAGATATAGTGCCAAGAAAACCATATAATTTGTGCCTGACATTCCTGAAAATGACAGTGAACCGGGTGCCTTATTTCCAGGCTTGATGACAGCTGTTTTCAGAAATCCTACATATGCTACTTGAATTCTTCTGAGCTGTAGTCAGCTCATGTTGCAATTGAAACCCAGATAGTGGTGAGTCCAGTCCATAGTTCGTCCTATTACCATAGATCTCAATCATTAAAACAATGAATTATACTATTGATATACGTGCTGTGACTTAATTATTACTTATCTCTAGAGACCTAAATATAATAGTGGACATAAGATAACCGTTATTCTCTTTCATTAATTAATTTATATGAGATACACTGATGATTTCTGCCCTGGTAAAATTGAATAGCATCAATTAATTGTTTGCATGCGGAGACAAAATGGCTGCAGCTAACCTCATGGGATGGGATATTAAGAATTAACACGACCACAATAAGCAATTAGATTTGATTAATACCACAGGGTAGGGATAGATGATCAGAGATTTGTTTGGAATTTATTCTGACAAACATAATTTAGGCTGACAAACATATGATAATCCGATTGATTTGAAATTTATAAACTATGTTTACATGTTTGTTCATGAGACAGTGAAGCCTTTTGATTTTTTTTTTGATTACCAGTATGTGTTTGTATTGTAGATTTTAACTATAGGTAGGAAGAATCTAGAAGTTAATCAAATTTTAATTATTTCTAATGATTTCTTAATGGGTTGTTACTTTTGGTATTTTATTGTCTTGTAAAAGATTAAATATGTATCAACCTTTGTGGACCGTGAAGACTTAGCTATGTTTCGTCGTCTGGCAACCCATCTTTTATGATTTTAATTGACCGCAAGAGGTTTCCTTCATATATTAAGAGCTCATACATCTTAGTTACGAACTGAACCATTTGTGATGATGTATTTAATTTGTAAACCAAATCTCTCTCTCTCTCTCTCTCTCTCTCTCTCTCTTCTCTCTCTCTCTCTCTCTCTTTCTGAGATATTATGAAGCTTTGCAAGGCAACACCAGAATAATTCTATAAGTTTTAGTGTTGAGGAATCTAAGACCTAAGAGCAATTTTTTTTAAATGTTTGCCTGCTATTTTTGTAATCTATTTGTGTGGGGAGATAAATCAATAAACACTGATTGATAAACTTTGTGACTGGGAGGCATACAATGGTAACATCAGAACGGTTTTTAAAAAGATTACCTTGCTATTGATCCTAGTAATATTGGATTGTTTCATCAGGAATATTAATAGTCTCTCTTAAATATTAATTCATCACAATCCCGAGAGAGCTTCATTTACGTGGTGATAAGGTTTTACAAGGATTTTTTGTCAAAAGGAATTCAATTGGAAAATCCCTTGTGTGTTTGTCATTCAACAGATTTTTTGATCAGATGACATTTTCCAGACATTACAATAATTACATTATCTCATTTGAAGAAACATGTGTTCTTTATTTTTATATTATTCTTTCTTATATTTGCTTGCATTTGCTTTTCAAAATACCTCAAACCAAAACTCAATCTGTTATTCATTTTGTTCTTTCATTTGCTTTTGTTTTATGTTCCATATTAATGATTAATCAGAATCAATTTTACTTCAAATCCATGTTCTTACTAAATAATAGCAGGACTTTTAAAACCACATTTCATTCATTCACTTACTAAACAATGTAAACAGCCAATGAAAACATAGCTTTTCCAATTATGTCACTGATATATTTATAAACTCACCGCAGGCACATCCATAACACACGGTTACAAATTTTAATACAATTTACATATCTCTAGAGTCTACGGTGTAGAAAATAAAGAGACATAACAAATTTAAGTCTGAATGAGTAACTTTACAGTGTAGAAAATAAAGAGACATAACAAATTTAAGTCTGAATAAGTCACTTTATAATTACAATAAACGGGATGTTCATCTGAAATCATACAATAAACGGGATGTTCATCAGCAAAATGCGAAATCATAATCACCTAACTGATCTTATGCTAGAGCATGTACATTTTGTTTATAAGGCTTTTCCTGTATAGTAAGATTTTGTCATGGTATATCTTGAACCTGAAGTGGGATATATATATAAATATATACATAAATAAATAAAAAATAAGTCCAGGTAAGAAAATCTTCCACTTTACTTCATTATGACATACATTAAATTATAAGCTAGCTATCTGCCTTCTAAGGGCGTCTTCAGATATTAATAATGTATACAAAATATTACAACTACGATACATATATATATACATTTTTAGAATAATAGGTATCCATGATAAAGGATTATAAATAATATTAAGTAACGTACAACAAAAGGTTAAAAGTATATAATACAAGACTTGACATTAATCTACATAGTACATGTAGTTTGACAATGGTCAATATATTAGATCAATTAAAGTTCATAGACTAATTATGTAATCTGGCTATAATAAAACTTAACCTTTCATTAATTTACATGTCTTCTTGGTATAATTTGACAATAGAACCATACAGAAGTTAGGAGGTTAATTAAATGTCAATAGAAGAATTATGTAATTTTAGTTGTAAACTTATTTATATCCACCTTCTTCTCTAATAACCCGATTATAGAGAAATAAAGAATTACAGGGTTTAAAATCCCATTGTTGAAGTAAAAAGTGTCAATATATATATATTAAGATTATTTAAAATTAAATACGGCGGGGAGGGGACAAATTAAGCATTTAAATCTGGTTTGAACCGGTCAATAAAGTGTGCTTCCATATTTCGTCTCTTGATAGTATTGTCAATGTTGACTTTGTAAAAAGGAAAAATACTAAATTTAATGTTTAAATTCTTAGCACAAGTATTTAAATGTTTAGAGACTTTTAAAACAGGATTAGTTTGTAAACTCTGCTGCCTATGAACTCGGACGCGTGCACGTAATTCAGTGCCACATTCCCCCAAATAGAACTTCTGACAATTATTGCAGATAAGAACATAAATTAAATTTTTAGTACTACAATTCATATTATTATTAATTCTAAACGTATAATTGGTATTAGAAAAAGTGAATTTAGTATCAAGAATTATATGTTGGCAACATTTACAAAGTAAGCTATGACATTTAGAAGTAGTAAACGTTGCATTACTAGAAGCTTGAAATTTTGCTCTAGTGAGTATTCTCTTAAGACTAGGGGGCTGACGTTTACTATTAATGAAATCTATGCCATGAAATTGATTATTAAGATTATCATTAGAAAGGAGAACATTCTTAGTATCATAAATATGTTGAAAAAAGTTATTATGTCGAGGATTATATGTTGAAATAAAGGTAATACAAGAAGAGATATTCTTTTCTTTAGGCGTTCTTAATGCTTCTATAGTTAGACTCCTAGCTTTTTCAAACCCTATATTAATAACCCCTACCGGATAATCTTTAGTCAATAAATTAGATCTTAATTCATCTAGTCGTTGAATTCTGAGATCTTCGTCTATTACTATAGTACATAGTTTCCTAGCAAGAGAGAAGGGTATATTATTTTTAACATGACGAGGATGACATGACTTGTAAGATAAATAATTTTTAGTATCTGTTTCTTTGGAGTAAATATCTGTAACGATTCGATTATCAATTCTCTTAACGAGAACATCTAAAAAAGCAATTTCCTTATAACTAGTATCAATAGTGAATTTAATATTAACATCTAGGTTATTTAAAATTTTATGCAAATCTGCTATGTGGCCAAGATTAGTTTTCCAAATGAGGAAGACGTCGTCTAAATATCTTTTAAATTTCTCCTCGATGTAGTTTCTATAGTATATACCAAATTTATTTTCAGTTATTGTATATAATTTTTCTTCTAAAAATCCCATAACGAGGTTGCTAAGGTCAGGTGAACACACTGAGCCCATAGCACAGCCTTTAATTTGAATAAAATTACGTTTTCCAAATTCAAAAGTATTATTCCTGAGAATAATATCGATAGCTTTAAGAATGAATGTTTTAGAAAAACGGGGATTTCGAAGTATAGGTAATCTATCTATCCAATAACTGACTGCCTCAATACACAAATTGTGTGAAATATTACTATATAGACTACAGACATCCAATGTTACAAATATTTCCTCATCGTTAATTTCCTGGGGCAGTTTATTAAGGAAGTCAATGTCATCCTTTATATATGATTTAATTTTTGGGACAAAGGGTTTTAAAAGAATATCAATTAAATAAGATAATCTGTTGGTGGCACACAACGTGCCAGCTATAATTGGCCTAAAGCTAAGATCACACGGTCTATTGATCATAACATATTCGCTATTTTGTTCTATGACGCTGTTTTTAATTAAATCCGATTTATGTATTTTAGGCAAGCCATAGAATTTACTAGCTTTACAATCAAACTTGGTTAAGAACTTTTTTTCATTTTCTGTTAAACCGTGGCCTTCTTTTTGAATTAACATATTAATTAATGTTAAAGTCCCTTTGTCCCTATTAGAATCTATTTCAAGATAAGTACTTCTATCTTCCAAAATATTGAGAATCTTAGAATCATAAAAGTCGACATCCATTAAAATTATGGCCCCGCCTTTGTCCGATTCTTTGATGATAATAGAATCATTATTCTGTAGGCTGTTGATTGCTTTATACTCGTCGTTGTTGATATTATTCCTTACATTTTTCTTCTCCGGTAGGGGTAAATCGTTTAGAAAATCAATATATTTATCTAAAGTTTTGTCCTTTCCGCGACGTGGATTATAACAACTTTTGTTGCGCACTAAATCCTCTTTAGATAGATTTAAATCTCCAAATTCTTCCCGCAACCGTAGTTTTCGACAGAAATTTTTAATGTCACATTTAAGTTCACACATGTTGGTATTAGGCGTAGGTGTGAACTTTATATATATATACTTACTTATTCCAGAACATATAATACTCTAACATGTTGACAAATGGAAAGAGAACGTACAATATATTCTTTGTATATCCTAAATATTTATATTTGACTATTGCATACTGTTTTATGCCTTTTAAAGATGGCACCTTTCATAAATTTATATCAACAAGAGAAACCCTATTTCCTGTTAATGAACTTATATTTCTATGTTAAATTACTTACCAAGTTAATCTGTTTAATCTTTTAAATTCTTCCTTTCTGTGTAAAAAAAAAAATGTTTATTTGGTTGTGATGGTTGGAAGGCCGATTGGTTAAATGCTTGGACATTAGATCGTAAGGTCTGTCATTGAGTCAATTAAGTGGTTTAGCTTTCCTACTTGTACATAACAAGGATGAGATGAGATGTCCAACCTTGTGGGTTTTCCCCACGTCCTGCGATTTCCCCCTACAGCTTAAAACTCCTACTCGCAAGCAGCTTGTGGTAGTTTCATTCATTTTTGAATTGATATGTCTTGAAAATTTAGGTTGTACTTTACAGGGCTAGCGAAACCAATTCTTGATTGGGGGGACTTCCATCCTAGGTCCTTATAGGTGAGGGACCAGGGGCCGCTATATCCTTGAGAAAAGAGTACTTATGACCAAATTATTTGGGGGGGGGGGTGCTAAAGCCCCCCGTAGCCCCCTTACTCCGCCAGGCTTGCTTTAGGTAGAGAAACAGTAACGTGACAGTTCAGGTCATTTTGTTCTTACTCAGGATTATATTAAATTGTTCTTGATTATAAATTTTGTCTTCTTTCAGTGGACCGCCTTCTTGATGAATTGGCGAAAGGAACAGCGCTTTACAAGGTCAAATCAGCATCAAAATTATTACAAAGAACCTTCTCATTGGATAGAAAAAACATGATATTGCATTATGATGGTTCACAGAAAAGATTCAGAAGTGCTAACACAGACTGTAAGTTAATTCTTCTATGTTTATTATTATGGTGGCTAAGTGAGTAAGATGTTGACTCGCTAACCTAGAGGTCTTGTATTTGCTGGTGATTCCCCCTTGTCAAAGGACATAAAATAGTCATTCAGATGGGACAAAAAAAGAGGTTCTGTGTACATGTACACATTGGTGTGCATGCTAAAAGAACCATCAGCACTTAGAATTCAATATAAGAATAGGCCATAGCTGGACGAAACCACTGTTATAGCACATTTATGTCATAGCAAACTGTATGGCGTATGCCTGACTTCATAAGCCAAGTTGTAGCAGAACGATAGGATGTTAAACGTCACATCATTACATTTTTATTTGTCTAATTATAAAGAAACTTGGGGGTAGAAAATCAAAGAGTCTATATTCTGGTTGTTGTAGATTAGAACTATCTGTTATATTTATCACTATACAATAATTATACAGATTGTCCTCGACATTTCATCTGGTGCACTATATTACTGGCAGACAATTAATCTACATGTACCTAAACCACGCATATTTTTTTTCCCTGAAACACCCCTGCCAAAGTCGCCATGCGCCTTATCTACGCATGCGCCTTATACACCGGAAAATACGGTAGCTATGACCAACAAACAATCTGGGTTGTTAATATGTTTCTAAAATCATAACAGAGATGATTTATTTTGGCCAGTAACAGATGACACCATATTTATTTAGTGTTTAAACAACTGACCTGTATGGGCGCTTCACAAAAATAAGTCATAATCCTGATTGTGGTAGGGAATTCTTGTGCACAATTAAAATTGATGTTCTGTTTAACAAGAAATCAAAATGTCACTGACAAATGATCCCTGAGTCGTCAGACACATGACTTGCTAGCCAGACATAATTTATCTGGCATAGTGAAAACTAATGGTAGTTTAATTTTATTATACACCCACATTTTCTTTTAGACCTATTATTTAAGGTTTAAGTTTCATTTTATTTCCTTAAAATTAAACATACATTAAGTGGTGGTAAGTTGAAAGTTGAAGGGCAATCACGTGGCTAAGTGGGTAGGACGCTGGCTCGCTAGCCTGGTGGTCGGCTGTTCGATCCCTGCATTTGTCGAGAAAGTTCATCTCTATTTTCCGGCGTTGTTTTCCCCTTGTCATTGACGCAGAACAGAAGGCCTGACATGGACAGCTGCCTAGTCGTTTGGATGGGACGGATAACCAAGGTTCTGTGTACCAATTGGCCTGCATGTAAAAGGTCCCTTTACAGTTGGAATTCGATATAAGAGTAGGCCATAGCACTGTTTCCCGGGCAAAAGTTTCCCGTCTTCAATTAGCATAGGATAGGTGCAGTTGAGTAGGACGTTAAACCCCATTTAATTTCATTTCATTTTGCAAGTTTAAGACGATAAAACATCTCCCTGCCTACAAAATTTTCTCTGGGGACTATAACTTAATCTTATCCATGATAAAATGTCATTTTATTTTTCAGTGAGAATTTCACAAGTTCGAGAAGTGAGAGAAGGGGAAAAAGACTTTTCTAAGAAATTGAATGGCTTAGATGTAAGAAATTTTTAATGCATATGCATAACATATAACTTGCACATTAACCATTAAGCATATGAACTGCCCGAAACTAGTGCTCCCTGTAGTGGCTTGCTGCCACATGAACTAGTGCTCCGTGTAGTGGCTTGCTGCCACATGAACAAGTGCATTACTGAATAGGTGGTTCTATATAGAGCAGAAGGTTTGGCTCTTCAGGGATGTAAAGTTTGAAATATATTACTTTACTCCAATGTTTTAAAGACACTCTCGTTAGTCAATATTTAAAGTACCAAGTGTTAAAGTGTTATTAAGAGAGTACCAGTACATGCTCCACTGTTAATCAAAATTTTAAAAAAACTAATGCATTTTATCAACAGTGTGAAATTATCCCAGTCAGAACAAAAAAGTAGGACGTTAAACCCCATTTCATTTATTTTAATTCTCTTTACTATTCTTGTTATGTTTTTCTATGATTTATAAAGCAGTATTTTGTAAATTTAATCACTTTGGTGAAAAATAAAATATAGAATTATGATGGACATATATATTACTATGTAACACAGATGGTTACAAATATTATGCTGTTACAGTTGTTTATTATAGTAACAGCCTGAAGATTTTTTTTCTTTTTTGCAATAATAATAAAATATATGAAATTAGAAATCAATAGAACCCCAATGTAAAGAATAAGGTTATTTAATTTAGGAGAATCTCTAAAATCAACAATGTTTTTGTATTAATGTTTACTGGAACACTTTTAGAATGACTCAAAATCAATTGCTTTAAAGTCAATAAGATTAATTATTTAAGGAGAATCTAAAATTAACTATTCTCTAATTATGTTTCTGTCTTAATGTTTAATTATTGAGTGGAAAAATTTTGTAAGGCAAAAAATTAATTCAACCTTCTACACTATTTGCTGGATTTCGAAGATATATGCTTGTAATTTAGATGGAATCTATAATCCTTGCACTCAATATAACAATAGACCTTTAGATATGAAATGATAATAATAATAATATTTATTTTTTTATGAAGCAATAGACTCCAAACAGTATTGTTTGCTCAAAACGTTACTAACAAAGTACAGCGCTTTTAATTTTTAAATACGGTCAAACCTGAAAGTGTTAAAAGTTCTTAAAAAGTTCTGTCTTTCTTAACCCAGTGGGACTTAAATTGAAACCCCATTTCATTTCATATTAAAATCATGTATTTAACAATCACTGTCCAACCTTATTATTTCATAGGAAGGTTTTTTCTTTTGTTTTCTATTAGAAATCATTACCCTATAATTTTATTATTTTGTTTTAATAGAAATCATTATGTTTTGCTGTTATTGTTGGAGCGAATCACAAGGTGATATATTTAATGGCAATGAGAAGAGAAATGAGAGACAAATGGGTACGAGGTCTGCGATATGCTATACAGATGGACAAACTGGCTGAACAAAGAAACGAAACAGATAAATATCCTTTTAATACATGTTTCTAGAGATAGAGAGTAAATTAATAAATACTAGAGGCATTAGGCAATCGATTCCCTCTTCTATTTATTCTGTCTGTGTTTTGTTGAGCAGTTATTTACATTGACTATTAAAAGAGGCTGTTTTGATCCCTTTTTCGGGTGGGGCTAAGTAACTTCAGGTATATTCCATGACGCAACACTATTTTAACTTGTGATATTGCAAAAATACTGTCACATGCATCTTTGTAAATAATAAATCTGTAATTTAAGACTTTATGTAAATATTTGCATTTGCATATGGGAACAGTAATATACACAGTGTTCAGAAACTATGTGAACTTGATATGTGGTATTTAGGATGGTGTAAAGCTACACTTGACTGAATGTGTTGTTAGTTCTATGTAGCATGGTGTATTGGGTAAACTTCAATGTTAATAGATGGATTAATATGAGTTGGGGGACCTAGTACAAACTGCAACAGAAATCATTTCTTTGGGAAGTGTTCAGGTATGGCCTCTAGTAGGCTACTCCCGTATCAAAAGCGTTATAATCACAACGTTACACAATAAATTATACCCCCCCCCCCCTGTTTTTGAGAATTGTAATTAAAGAATGTTAATGATATCTTAATTTATATTATGTCTTTGAGTCTACCTGGGAGGTATGTGCAACCGTATGACACCTTGAATTACTTAATATGATTATTTCTACAAAGATCTAATTATAGTCTTTAATTACACACTGCTAACCAGCCGTTGGAGTTTTAATGACAATAAATCATATTGTTTGTTCAGCTCGATGTAAGACTTAACAATTATATAGACACAATTGGTTTAACTTGAATGTAGATAGTGTTTATCGACATTGTAACATGCTTTTTACGATTTTAAAAGAAATTACTAAAACCGAGGGGTGTTATTGTCCAATACACAGTGTCTAACTGACCAATCAAAACGCAAGGTTCACTCTTAAGCATGTTACAATCATATACATGCCTGTACAGCGCTTATAAATAACTATTGCTATAATGTAGTGCTTTTGAGAAAAAAATATAATATATTCTTCAAAAAAAAGTAGGAGATATTTTGGAATTTGAATATTATACACCATGTCTTGATGTCCGATTGGGCATATTCACGGTCGGACAATTTTGGTCGTTTCCTAAAAAGATTTGGACAATAACACCCCTAAAAAGATTTGGACAATAACACCCCTCCGGAATAAAAAGGCAAATTCCCATCACTGACACTAACCTATTAATATTTTAAGGTTCAGGCTGTTATACATGTAGTAATAACATTAAATTGAAAGTATTACAAAATTCTAAATCAAATATTCAGCTTTTTCATTGTGGCAATAAAAATACAAATCATATTATAACCATTGGTAGTTTCAAAGATTCCTTCATGTCTATTACTGGAGAGCTACAAAGGCCAAAGGAGAATAAATAATGAAAATGTTGATTTTGAACATAAATTGTTTGATGTGAGAGTTCGAGCAGACACATTTCAGATTTGTTTTTTCTGTTCAAATGATAATATTTTATTTACTAATTTTAATTATCTCAATTAACTAATTAAAATTATAGTTAATTGAGATAGCTGATTAATCATTGATCAATTAATGAGAGAGGGGGAGAGACAGAGAGAGGGGAGGTAGAGAGAGAGGGACACAAACTAGGTCATTTGGGACTAACACATTGTTGTACCACATCTAAATTATTCCTGGATTTCTAACATCCTTTTTGAACGACTTCGAAGGGGGGTTGGATGGCTTAATGGTTAGCATGTGCGTGCTGTATCATAAAATGGGTCATTGAATCAACTGGGGTGATTTCAAATCCGTGGTTGTACCTAACAAGGAGTAGGGTCGCCTGTCCCACCTCATGGGTTTTCTCTGGTCCTCTGGTTTCCTCCCACTGCTAAAGACCCCTACGTGCAAGCAAATTAATGAAATAAAATTAAACCATATGTTATTCCCCTAAATCACCTAGTTTGTGTCGAGTGGACATTAAACCCCATAATTTTTTTTTTTTTTTTTTTTTTACAAGAAATTAAATTGTCACTGACAAATGATCCCTGGGCCGTAAGACACAGCCAGACATGCTTTATCTTGCATTGTGAAAACAGATGGTAGTTTAATTTTATTATACACCCACATTTTCATTTAGACTTATTATTTTAGGTTTAAAGGGCCAATCCCGATATTATTTTGAAGAATGACTTAGGGGCAGTGGATGTATTGTTTCATTGTCTAGCAACTGATATTTCAGTAAATTATAAATGTTTAAATTTGATTCTTTAACTTGTGTACATGGATCAGAGATGCTTTTAATGCTGCTGACAAGAATGGAGACGGAAGTTTAGATTTAAATGAAATTCTCAAATTATTAAAAAGCATAAATGTGGATGTGAAAAAGAAATTTGCTCAAGATATGTTTGATGTGAGTACATATATATATATTATAAAGTTTACAAAGGCTGCTTGAGTGGATAGGCAATTTGACTTACGACAGATTTTTAAACCCACCCCCCACTTTGTCAGGGGTGGTGTTCGCAGGGCTGACAATGAAAATGTAACTGGTCTATTTAAATCAGACAGAAAACGACGGTCCTCCTCTGGACACATTGGCATGCACATGTAACGACCCATAACAGTGGAAAATCAAACAATATTAAGCAGAAAACTCGCTGCAAACAAGGGCGTGGATTTGTCATAACCTTTGGGGATGGGGGGACGGACAAACCAAAATAATAATTACAAACAGTTTACCAGTGTTATTTCGATGAAAGCTGTACCTTGGGGTAATATGATGAAGATATGGAAAAATTGATTACCTACAATTAAGGAGGAAGATATCGTGAAGATCAATTACTGTTGCTAGACCCATGGCAGTTGTTAGATAGCCTTCAGAATGGGACATTCATGTGGATATAAACCTGCAAATCTGTCCTGGTGATCAAAATCTTGGGGATGGGGGGAGAAATATTCGCCTCCCCCCCCTTCCGATTTTCTAAAGGAGGGACGCCCCCCCCCCCTAAATCCACGCACATGGCTGCCTATTTTTGATCGAAAATTCATTTTCCAACTATAGGGTACAAATTGACAGAGTTTTGACATTTTAAATGTTTGTAGGTTTCCTTTATATGCTGTTCATCTTCACAATGTCTGGAATTACATCACATGGCTGGTACTTTAATCGCTCTAGCTGACTTTTTTTGTACTACTAGTACTGAATCCGTTAGCAGAACGCAGATGGTAAAAGTATGCGAAGATCATTACCTATGCCCAACGTTATTAGCCCATTTCATTTCTTAATTGACTGATTTCAGGCTGCTAATACAAATAGAAAAGATAAAAAGAGTACTAATACATTAGATCGACAGGAATTTGTTAACTTTTATCATCAACTAACACGAAGACCTGAATTAGAAGAATTATTTGTCAAGTAAGTAAACACTGATTTGGGGTAAAAATAAAATATTTGGTTTTGTTATTCCCATAAGCGATGGGTAAGCTCTATGGTTTTCATTACTAAATTTAATTTTTGTCTCAACACGAAATCTATTATATCTCAACATTAGGTGTAATGTTATCCTATCCCACAAAACAGTTCAGTATATAAAACCCAATGAAATTACAACAAAACAGTTCAGTATATAAAACCCAATGAAATTACAGCATAGGTTGTGTCTTGTGTAATTGTGTGTGTGTGGTGCAGTCCCCCCCCCCCCCCCCCTGCATTTACTATATATGAATAGTATGTGTTGTTAAAAGAGAAACAAATCTAATTGTCGGTATTTAATAAACTAACAATATTAAAATATTTAATTTTTATTATAGATTTAGTAGAGGTAAAGGAGTTATGAATGCCTCAGACTTACTATCTTTTATGAGAGACGGACAAAAGGTAAACTGAATCACATATTTCTATATGATGAGTAAAGATAAAAAACCTCACTTAAAGATACATTATGGGAGATGAGATAATGAGTTGGCGGTTCTCACTATAAAAGTTAACAACTACATAATGTAAAGGCAATTTGCTGAAAATTTCAGTCAAATTGATCCACCATGAACCGTGAACCATTCGAATGAATGTTCTGCTTAGCCACGATCATCATTACTGAAGTCGGTAAGGCGAAACTAATAGTCTCGATTATCCATTGATTTGTTTAATCATGAAGGAAAGTTTTCTTTCAAATCGGGACAAGGATCCAACAATTATCGCAGTCTAGCCTTACCATCGAGAGCTAATTATGGGCTGAATAAGTTAGTTAATGTCTAATTTATAATTTCTATAACATCTGAAGCCAAAATTAAGACTTGCAGTATTCAGATTTAGCTCTTGAATAATGTAACTTTAACAGACTTTGATGGATTTCCAATCATATTACTGACGTAAACAAGCTTTTGCATATATCTAGATCTCAATATTACATGCACTCATGATTTCTATATTTAAAAAAACAAAACAAGGATGAAAATATTAATAATTAGTGTCAATGATTCATGAAATAAGTACATAGCTAAATATATACATGAAGAAGAAAATGACTTATACAATTACAATAATACTCTGAATATTGTAAATTATACAATATTCAGAGTATTATTGTAATTGTATAAGTCATTTTCTTCTTCATGTATATATTTAGAATTGTATAAATAAATTGTAATTATAGAGACTTGATACAGATGAAGAATATTGTAGACATATTATTGAGATTTTTGAACCTCAGATGTCAGTAAAGAACAGAGAGCAATTGAGCTTAATAGGTAAATTAAATTTCATATATTAAGTTTTCAAAGTTAAAAATAAATAAATCATTTTTATGCTTTTTCACAGTTTTCTCATTTAAAGTTGAATGATGTTTGTATATTATTCACCATGTCTTGATGTCCGATTGGGCATATTCCTGGTCGAACAATTTAAGGACTTTGGGAAAATAGTGTCGGACATGACCGTAATATACAGGCGAAATCGCATCACTGGTGTATACTCATAATATTTCTGAAGCAATTGTAATAGAGTACTGGTATACAGACATTACCATATATTAGATAGTAATGATTATAGGTTCACTTATCATTAAATAAAAATAGTCGATACTACCTGTTGTAATTTTAATTCATACTTTTATTAAAACTATAATAGGTATATATATACTTTATAATAAAAATAATGATAACAGAGCCATCACAGATTGCAAATTAAAATCTTGAGTTCACTGTTTTAGATGGTAACACCATTCTTATAATCGTGTCTGCTTCCTGGAGAAAGTATGTTTTTTTTAAAACTTAAGTCCAATTAGGAACCAGACCTAGTTTCTGTTAACTAATCAGAATAGTCAGTGTAATTGTAGTAATCGTTATTGAGCTGATAATGCTTGCAACGATGATTCAGGAATGAGCCTAATAATTAGTAATTAGTTGACTCTTAAATATAATGTTAAGCATTGACAGGTATTTCAGCATAAACAAAATGGCAGTGACAGTATATATATTTTTGAAAATATTTTCACAGGTTTTACAAATTTCCTGAAATCAGAGAAACAGCAGTTATTTAAACCTAAACATGGAACAGTATATCAAGATATGACCCGACCTTTTTCTCATTATTATATAGATTCTTCTCATAATACGTAAGTATAAATTTGATCTAATATATTTTATTTTCTGATCAACAAGAGAGTGACACAGAAAAGAATGGAGTTGTGCCTTGTCTACTTAATAAATCTGCCTTACTTACCTTTAAATTCAACTGTTTCCGGCGTGATTTTCCCTTGTCAGTGATGCAGAAAGAGGGACTGCCAAAGACAGCTGCCTAGTCGTTCGGATGGGATGAAAAACCGAGGTCCCGTGTACACATTGGAGTGCACGTAAAAGATCCCTTGGCAGTTGGAATTCGATATAAGAGTAGGCCATAGCGCCGTTGCCCGGGCAAAAATTTCCCTCATATCACACTGTATGGCATATGCCCGTCTTCCATTAGCCTAGGTTAGGTGCATAATAGTAGGACGTTAAACCCCATTTTATTCATTCATTCAAATTCAACAGATGAAATAAGTATATCTAACTTGCACACATGACTTTTAGTGCCAATTTAAAATCCTATCTAAATAGCTTGTTGGATGATTCTGTGTTACCAAACTCTTGACATTCTAATCATCAGTTCAATTTTCTGGTTTCCTTCCTCTGCTAAAAGAGCCCTACGTACAAGCAGATTATTGGAATAAAATTAAACCATGTGTTAGTCCCAAAATGACCTAGTTTGTGTCGCGTGGACGTATAACGCCATGGCTCTCTATGTTAGGAGTCTGAGTGTGATACTTAGGCAGTTATTTATTAAGCTTGACTCTTGCAAAGATCCTCTAGGGTTGTTTTCCAGTTCCCATAAAAAATAGACTGATTGACAAAGACCAGAAATAGGACCAGAACGAACACAGTAAGCCCCATGTACACATTGGCATGCATATAAAAGATCTGATCTGGTTGAAGGGTAGGAGGAGCAAACACTGCTGTCCAAGCTAATTCTCCTCCTCTCGGCATAAAATGACCCTTATTTTGATCTCAGAATGACCAAAATATTATGTAGATGATATGTTAAACATTCCTTTAGGCATTGTCAGCTGATTATCTTTATCTTTGAGAAGTCTTGTACTTTCTCTGAGCAGTCTTGTACTTGTTCTCTCTTTTTGTCTTAGCAGTCTGGTACTTGTTCTTTCATTTTGCCGTCTTGTACTTGTGTATATTAAGCCATACAAATTTAAAAATTGTGTTAATAATGAATGTCCAACCTCGTGATTTTTTCTTGGTTCTCCGGTTTCCTCCCACTGCTGAAGACCCCTTTGCACAAGCAAATTATTGAAATAAAAATAAACCATATGTTACTCCCAAAATGACCTAGTTTCTCTCTCTCTCTCTCTCTCTCTCTCTCTCTCTCTCTCTCTCTCTCTCTCTCTCTCTCTCTCTCTCTCTCTCTCTCAATGAATGTTTAATTTTTGATTTTATTTACAGGTATTTAACAGATGATCAGTTACGCGGTCCAAGTAAAGTAGAAGCATATATTTCAGCTTTAGAAAGAGGCTGTAGATGTGTGGAACGTAGGTTATTTAATAATAAACTATTTTAGAACACAGAAATACAAATGTCAAACCATTATGTTCGTTGTGTTTCCATAACCATGGAGACTAAAGGGAGATAATCTGTGTATTGTTTTATAATTCTTTAGCTGAATTTTAAAGATATATTATCAATGATTTGATAAAGAGTTGACCATTCTTGTTATAATATTTAAAAAAGTAGATAATAGAAAATTAATAAATTGAAAATTTCAGTCAAATTACTTTAATTTAAGCAAAGTTGTAAATATTTGATGTTTTTACAAGATTTAGCCTACCGGGTAAATAGTCTCAATTGTCAAGTACCATTGCTATGATAATAAACAGAGTCTTGATAATCCATTTTAATGTTAAATTATTAAATGGCACAAGTTTTCTCTTTAATGAAAATATCTCAGCTGTTAAATGACCCAGATAGTTGATAATAAATAAATGACTGAATAATTTATATAACATTTGAAACCAGAAAAAAACCTGCAATAGGCCGACTTAGCTCTTAATTTGGTTATAGTGTACAACATCAATCAATAAATCAATTAGGCCCATATTGTAAATAACTAGCCTACACATATCTTATCTAATAAATTGGTTGTACATGGCAAGGAGTAGGGTCGCCTGTCCAACCTCGTGGATTTCCTGCGGGTCCTCCGGTTTCCTCCCATGGCTAAAGACCCCAACACGCAATTGAATTATTGAAATAAAATTAAACCATATGTTAGTGCCGTAATGACCTAGTTTCTATCGAGTGGACATTAAACCCTATCTCTTTCTCTCTCCTTTCTAATAATGAATAATACAGTTTTACATCTGAAGACTAAAGGGAGATAATTTACTGAGTTTTTTTTATTCTTTGTATTATTATTATTATTATACATGAATTTATATAGCGCTGCTTTCACTAGAAGTGTTCAGTAGCGCTTTACAATAATTGCAACAAGTCAAATAAAACATAAAATGATAATATGAAATATAAGTGAAATATAAATTGACTGACAAATATAATATAAAGATAAATAGAATGTAAAGACATATAAAATATAAAGACAAATAAAATAAAAAGACAGATAAAATATAAAGACAAATAAAATACAATGACAAATAAAATAATAATAATAAAAAATGAGCATGTAAATATATCACAGGCTTATATATCTAACTAAAAGCTCTTTTAAAAAGATGGGTCTTAAGCAGACATTTAAACTGGGATAGGGACTGACAACTGCGCATAGTGTATGAGAGTTTATTCCAGAGTTTCGGAGAGGCGACTGAAAAGGCTTTCTCACCGTGAGACTCCAAATTAGCCCTTTTTTCAACAAGTAGATATTCATCAGAAGCAGAACGTAAACACCGACTTGGTTTATAAAATTGTAAAATATCTGACAAATAAGAAGGGCCTATATTATTTAAACATTTAAAAGTTAAAAGTAAAATCTTATATTCTATTCTATATACAACCGGTAACCAATGTAAGTTGTAGAGGACAGGTGTAATGTGGTCTCGATAGGAAGTACCTGATATTAGTCTAGCAGCAGAGTTCTGAAGTTTTTGAAGCTTGTCAAGATGTTTGGCAGGAGTACCGTACAGTAAGGAGTTAAAACAATCAATGCGTGATGTAACAAGAGAATTAATTAAGGTTTTGGTAGCTTCAGGAGACATATATTTCTTAATTTTAGATATATTACGTAAATTAAAATAACCAGTTTTACATATATTATTAATTTGAGATTCCATAGATAATTGACAATCAAAAATAACACCAATATTTCTAGCAGATCTAGATGGATTAATGTTAGAATTACCAACTTGAACAGACACATCATTTAATTTGTTTATGTTAATATTTGATCCAAGCAACAAGTATTCCGTTTTATCGTCATTAAGCTTTAAAAAGTTTTTACTCATCCAGTTCTTAATATCTAATATACAAGATTCAATATTTTGTTTAGATTGATCGAAATGGCCATCTGTTGGCTTAAAAGAAATATACAATTGCGTGTCATCAGCATAGAGATGAAAACAAAGCCCATGATGTCTAACAATATCACCAAGTGGTTTGGTATAAAGGCTAAACAGAATGGGACCAAGGACTGAGCCTTGGGGTACCCCAGATGATATGTTCTGTAGAGACGAATACACTCCATTTACATTCACTTTCTGTGATCTGTTGGTGATGTAAGATTTCAGGAGTGCTAAGGCGTCACCAGAGATTCCAAATACAGATTCTAAACGGTTTAAAAGGATATTATGGACAACAGTGTCAAATGCTGCTGATAAATCCAACAAAATTAGCAAGGCACACTCTCGGTTGTCCAGACACAGTTGAATATCGTTGTGCACGCGAACCAAAGCAGTTTCTGTACTGTGGAACTTTCTGTAGGCACTCTGAAATTTTTCCACGGTGTTATTATCATAGATATGATCTGTGAGTTGAGTGGCAATTACTCTCTCCAAGGTTTTGGACAGGAAACTTAGATTGGATACTGGACGATAGTTTTTTTTGTATATTTAGATCAAGGTATTTTACTAGTTTTATAACAGAACATTTTTGTTTCTAATAAATTTAATTGTTGGTACAATTGATTTTAAAAGTAAAATACCATTAACACCTTGTCTTTCCTGATTTTGTAAGTGGGGGAGAAAACGCTATGTCAATCTGATTAAAATACAGATCTATATTTCGTTTTGTTTTAATACTTTTGATGGCCTACACTACATGAAGACCTGATCATTTGTTTTGGTAGGTTGTGTCAGAAGTCATTAGTGCAGCTTTTGAACCTATGATGTCATATATTTGATAAACCAATCAGCATTGATGTTTCAAGTTGAATAACCACACACCAAAAGCTCGCCATAACAGACCATTTCATTGGCTAATCCCTTTGAATAAACCCCCCATTGACGTCTCAAAAGCAAAATAAGCTGTTGTTTTCGCTATTTTCTTTTATTCAATTTTTTTTTTTTTCAGTGGATTGCTGGGATGGATCTGATGATGAACCTGTTATATATCATGGGTATACATTGACATCAAAGATATTGTTTAGACAGGTGATAGAGGCTGTTAAATTACATGCCTTTAAAGCATCCCCCTATCCTGTTATCTTATCATTAGAAAATCACTGTTCATTGCATCAACAGAAAGTTCTCGCTTCACACTTAAAAACTATATTAGGTGGTATCCTTTTAAAATATATCAATCAGAACCAACATTGTGAATTTAAAAAAATAATAAGATGGGGGAGATGAAGATTTTATGAGCTACCGCTTGAGGAAATTAATTGCAGAATTAAGAAGAAATAGCATCTTTGAAAGTTTCAACTCTAAATTTGGAGTCGTTATGAAGTGATTGTAAGATTTACAGAACTGTTAGAGCTCTCTTACCATCCTTTATATATGCAAGTATGACGGCATAACTGTTCAGTGATGTGGACATGGATTGCAATCTGTGAAAATGTACCTCAGATTTATATAGGATCAGGTGAATGGTTTTTCTGAAAGGACATCACAGAGAATTAATTAAAAAAATGTTTATCAAGAACAGCTCCTACATTTTTTACTACTATTATACGTGCCAATTTGTGCATGAATCTGCCTTGAAATTAATTAAGTCATTCAGAGCCTAGGTTGTTCAATTCAGACATGTTTCGTCAGGGTTTAAAGAGCACTGAACTAAAACAAGATCATTTCAGGACTAGTGAATAATATTTTTTTATTACATTAATTACATGCGCACATGGGTCTTTAAGCAGTTGTAGAGAAAACCTGGAGAAGCTGATGAAAATCTCATGAGGATAGGCAGGTGACCAAATATTTTTCAGTTACCTGGGTTCGAATCCATGACACTGTTTACCAAGATAAGCCAATCTATAATACTAATACTTGACCACTGAACTTGTATCAAATCTTGTAGAATATTGTTTATTCATTCATGACCTTAACACTAGAAAGATTTATTATGGTCACCAGAAGGATCTTATTTAAAAGTTATGCCATCACCAGAAGATCTTAAACACAAGATAATAATTAAGGTAAACATACATAAAATAACCTTCGATTCAATTGCAAATATTCAACAGTTTCACAATTGCTAATATTTAAACTTCAGTGAGTAAAACACTAACCAGGGCTCCAGTTTACTCCAGATGTTAGCTGGTTTAGCCTATTCAGTGGCGTAGGAGGGTGGGCGTGGCAAGGACAGTGTCTAGTTTGTGGAGTGGTAGGAAAAAATGAGGTTCTGTGTACACATTGATGTGCACGTTGACAAATGTAATTCAATTCAATTAGATTTTACTGCCACTGTCCATGCTAAATTTCCCTCACAGCACACCATGTGGTGTATACTCATCTTCATTACCCCAGTCAGTGAAAAAAGACTAGTTCATTTAGACTGGATGTTGAATCTCTGTATCCTTGACAATAGAGAAATAGACATAACAAGGTATCAGTTCAGTAAGATTGTGCTAAGTAAAATTTGTAGAACAGAAACCATGTAGCAAATAAAACTAATGCAGAGAAATAAGTCAATAAAAAGAAAAGGTTTTGATGGATTTGACCATGTTCACATTTGATTTTTTATCAAGGGAAAAAGACTACCATTTCCTGAAGCAGAAACTGTCAGCGATGAAGATGAGTCTGCAGAAAATAATAATACCCAAGATAAAAAGTCAAAACATAAAATGGTGAAGGAGATGTCCGATATTACTGCCCTTCAAAGTGTTAGTTTTAAAGGTGTAGATAAGGCAATGGCAGAAGGTATTTATAGTGAAATTTCTATTTTTGTATATTGATATTCTTTATGATAAAATAGGGGGTTGGATGACTGAATGGTTAGCGTGCGCACTGTATCATAAAGCCTGTCATTGAGTCAACTGGCGTGGTTTTGAATCCCTGGCTGTATGTGGCAAGGGGTAGGGTCCTCATGGGTTTTTTCCGGGTCCTCCGGTTTCCTCCCACTGCTGAAGACCCATAAGCGCAAGCAAATTATTGAAATAAAATTAAACTATATGTTAGTCTCGAAATGACCTAGTTTGTGTCGGTTGACATTTAACCCTATTTCTCATTCTCTCTTTTTCGGATAAAAGAGTCTACATATTCACTTTTCATTATATACGGGTACATGTTTATTATTATTTATCACCCAATAATACATTTGACAGTAGATATCGCTTGTGTGTTAAATGTGATATCTACAGTGTGGTGATATCACTTTAGTGATATATACACAGTGTAGTGAGATCACTTTACATAAATTTGATTGGTCAATCAAAAAGGAACTACCTTCTTTTATTTTAAAGAAACCACTTAGTTTAAGTAAAGAGTGACTTTTTAAAAAAAAATAAGAAACTGCTTTTATTAAATTGACCTTGAAGGAAAAAACTGGGTCAGTATACAGGGCTATACAATAGCTAAACTGCTTTCAAAAAATGATGTATCACTACGCTATAATGTAAATAGGATCGGTAAAAGTGAAATCTTTAGGAAAGAATTATATTTATTTATTTGTGCATTATAAGAAAGGATTGGATGATAAATAAAATCTCCAACTCGTGTTTTTTGATACCAAAAAATATCAACACTCGTTATTAAAATAAAAAAAACTTGGCAGAGCCTCGTTTTTTTTTACTTTATCAACTTGTGTTGATATTTTTTGATATCAAAAAACACTCGTAGGAGATTCTCTATATATTTTCTCTTATTATTATCAGAATTCATTCTTTGGAAATATGATTTATCATTATTTGTTTTGCAGATGGAGCATTTGTAATATTTTCATTGGTAGAAGGAAAGATCGAGAAATTATTACAAACCCAAGCTTGTGAAGTGAATTTGTTAAGTCATAGTAAATTGTTGCGTATTTACCCTGCTGGTACACGTACTGATTCCAGTAATTATAATCCAGTACCCATGTGGAATGCTGGCTGTCAAGTAGGTAAGGGATAGTTTAAACTTTGTGTGTTAATTTCTAGTCTCCTATAGCTCATCTTTTACTTTGATTTCAGGCTAATAACAATCGATCTGCTAAGCGAGGGGGAGAAATTGGGTTTAACGTCCATTCCACACAAACTAGGTCATTTCTTGACTAACACATGGTTCAATCTTGCACATAGACGTCTTTAGCAGTGGGAGGAAAGCAGAGAATTCAAACCTGGAGAAAACCAATGAGGATGGACACACAACCCAACTCCTAGTCATGAGTGTGTACAATGTGGTAATAGGAACCAATGCCACTTGACTCAATGACAGATCATATGATCAAACACATACATGTTAAACCTTTGCCCCCCTACCCCTGTACAGCTAGGCAACTCCCCCACAAATATTTGAAATGTTACAGTAATATAATTACAATTTATAACAGACTGTCAAATAAAAAGCACTTACCTTATTAAAAAAGGAGAATATGGAAGCGAGCTGATCCATTGGCCATTCGCATACAATATTTCAACATAGCAGTGGCTTGGCGCAACAATGGAGAGTAGAATTTATTCAATTTATAAATGCATCTGATCCCAATTTGTACTGTAATTTGTCTGCTTATTGTAGACTCCTTCTGTATATATAATTTTTGAATGCACTTTGTAATGCTTGAAAACTGATTTTGTGTATAGCTAATGAAAGCATTGACTTTCATACTGCTGTATCAAGTGGCTATATTAAATTATATAAATTATCAATGTTGTTTTTTTTTATTAATAGTTGCCCTGAACTACCAAACAGGAAGTGAACCTATGCAGTTGAATCATGGGCGATTTTTGGATAATGGAGGTACGGGTTATGTGTTAAAGCCCAACTTCCTTTTATCAGGTGAGAATCCCGGTTCATCTTCAAACAAATTCCCAAAAGCCACGGTTCACAGCATGCGACCTCGAAATGACCCATTTCAACCAGGGTACAACAGAGGTAAGGATGTCAAGTCATTATTTGACGATCTTTATGTAGAAGCATTTGGTGGAAGTATAATGCTGAGGTCTGAGATAACAATTACTTTATTAACCAATTATAATAAATAAAAGGATATGAATGGTAAAAAGGTGATTTTGAAAATATCGGAGGATAATGTATTATTATGAAATCATTGAAAAAAGATTATTTGTTATAGAGCTTTATTAATCTGGAAACAGCTATTTTATATAATTTCTGACTATTTACTTTAATTGTTTAGAAATTAATATTAATTTAGGAACTAGACTTACAACGAGGTCTTTGGTTTTGGGCAGAGACCTTAAAGAGCTTTCAAAGATTTAATTCCCAGTTCCAAATTCAATTTGTAAAAGCCAATATGACTCAATCTTGTCATTTGCTTGCTGCACATAACAATAGTCAAATAACTCCCAACTTTTATTAATTTCAAAATAACCTATGCAGTGTTGATGAGACATTGAATTTCATTCTTTAACTTTTATTTTGTAACTTCATATTTATCACTGCTGACAAATACTATCTTATTACTAAGCTATATATATATCAACTTATTGTAACAAAAAGGTGGTTTTATTATTCCAAATAATAACACGACATGTCAGTACAGTTAAAAATATCACTTTCTTTAAATGTGCTGCATTATAATCTGTGATATTAGTTAGAAATTAATAAAATAACACCTTAAGATTCAATCAAATCTTTTGCTCAGTATGTATTGGGAATCTTTACCTCAGTATGTATTGGGAATCTTTATCTCAGTATGTATTGGGAATCTTTATCTCAGTATATATTGGGAATTTTTACCTTAGTATGTATTGGGCGTATTGATTAATATTAATAAAATGAGTTGAACATTTAGTTTAAAAGATATGTATATATCAGCCAAAGGTGTAATATATTTACTTCAAATAACCATTTCAAAATATTGGGTTGCAAAAAAAAGAGAATAATTCTGCATTTTTATGGATGATCATGTCTTTGGAATTAATTTACTGAAATGATATGTCATTGATAGTGTTAGTAAATAATTCTGTTTTTTTTTAAATAGATGCAATGTTTGGTATTGTCAATGGTACTGTTGTTAATAATAATACAAAGACTTTACGGATTACGGTAAGAAAACCTTTCTTATATTTTATTTCCTCAGTTGCAAGTTTATAGATAAGGTTTCTATAGAAATGCTACAAATCCTTTTTGTAAACATTCAAAATTGCCAAAGGGATACATGTTATGAAAATGATAAAGGTGGTAAACATATTTGATGTAGCTCTGTTAAAAAAAATGCTAGTTTGACTAGTGATAGGACAAGCTGTATGTGATTCAATAATTTAAAAATTTAAGCAGATATCTGTTTACTAATTTTAGTTTCTTTATTGTCGACATGTACTATGTCGACATATTAAGCTTTATCTATGCATATCAAATTTTCAATGAAGACAGGTTAATTGTCATCTTTCAAAACAAATCAACACATACATCACAATGAATTCGATAATTTCATTTTTGACCAGTATCATAGATTTCTAGAGCTATGTTAGATAATAACACAATGTACAATTTTATGAATAAACAATTACTGAGTTTGATACTAAGGGACGTTTCAACGAGGATACTCTTGTCTTTATCAAGCAAATGATACAAATATGTGTATCCATAAAATTGTACTTTATGTTAATATGTTCAATAATCACTAAATGCCAATCAAAGAAGATGTTAGATAATTATGTTTTTTTAATAATAACAGATTGTTAGTGGTTATCAGATACCTAAACCTAAAGATTCTGATCGGGGTGAGATTATAGATCCATTTGTCAAAGTAGAGATACATGGCGTTTCATCAGATTATCATGAAGCAAGAACAAAAGCTATTGATAATAATGGTAAGACGTTAATGATATTCATTAAATTTAAATTGGATATTACTTTAAAATAATATAACCGTTGATCAGTGGATAGACATAGATCATTTGGAAAAATAATGCTCAACCATAAAAATTTGCAAGACTTTTGGTGTGATCTTTTTTCTCTTGGAAGTCTAAATGTAATATGCTGGCTATAGTGTTAAATTTAAAAAAGAAATCAGAGGTATTAACATGCTTTAAAAGTCAAAGCTAATATTAAGAGAAAACTTAAACTAGTAAGATTTTAATTTTCGAAATAGTCCTTCCTTATACCCCAATGAGTAATTTGGCAAAGTTCCGCCAAGAAGTCTTTAAATAATGTGTATTGATTAAAGGTAAGAGCATTTTAGATTTTTCTTCGTATGATGGTTTTTCTTTTATCTCTGAACAGTAGGTTATGGTCTTTTTTTGTCTTTGTTTTTTCAGGATTAAATCCAAGATGGTATGAGTCATTTAATTTTACTGTGCGTGTACCAGAATTAGCTATGGTCAGATTTGTTGTTAAAGATGAAGATAGAGGGAGAGATGATTTTATTGGTTACTATAGCTTACCTTTTAACAGTATGCAAGAAGGTAAGTTTCAAGTCTTTTTTCTACTATAGATAAAACTGATTAAGAGGGTCAATCCCGATAATGTTTTTGAGAATAAAACTCTTTAATTTTGTGTTAAAATCCATTAAGATCCCCCACCTTAGGGCCGAGCAACTAACTCAATATATGTGATACGTTTTCAAACAACTTAAACCCAAAGTCTTCATCTTGAAATGGAGTCTGGTGTCCCAAACTGTATTATGCGATGATTTGATAAAACCAGACTTTTATTTTATTATCGGGTCACAATGAAAGAATTGACCCGAAATCTTAAAAGGGTTACTTGTCCGGATAAGCTGTTTTAACGCTCACGTCCAAACGACTCAATATTTTGAACTGAAATTTTGAGTCAGGGTATATACAATATTCTTCTATATATTCGGACTTTTATTTTTGAGGCTCTGTTTTATTCGGGACAGTCCCTTTCAAGAAACAAATAAATGTCCAAGCTATCTATTTGGCTTTATACATTTGGCTTATATATTAGAGCACTATAATATAGTGAGTAGGACATTTGCTCAGTAACTCTGGAGGTCTTGTGTGGCCGAGAAAGTTAATCTTCATATTACGGTGTGGTTCTCCTTTGCCAGCAGTATAGTCATTTGGATGGGATGAAAATCTGAGGTCCCATTTACACATTGCCATGCACATAAAAACCCTTGGCAGTTTGAATTCAATTTACAAGATCAGGCTGTATTGCCACTGTCTGGACGAACTTGGCCAGATAGCATACCGTTTGGCATATGCCAAGCTTACTAGCCCAGTTGGGGCAGAACAGTAGGATGTGAAACCCCATTTCATTTTATTTTGATATTTGTATTTCAGGTTACCGACATTTCCCTATATATAATAAATATGGTAGTCAATACAGCCAGAGTATGATCTTTGTACATACAACAATCCTAAGTTCCTAGTTTGTTGCTGGTGGATCATATTTTAAATAAGATATAAAAATCTGCTATAAATATATAGTTTGTTGCTGATGGATCATATTTTAAGAAATATAAATCTACTATATATATATACATATATATAGAATGGCCATGAAGAACAAAGGGGTTTTAAGTGCTAATATTATATGGAACAGATACTTGTAAATATTAACAAGATTGTAAATATTTTACCATTTCTCTTTGAAACTACCCAGCTGCATCACTCACTCCAAATGGCATTTTCTTTCATATTCATGCAAGAGTTTTATATAGCCTTACTTAATTGACCAGCAAGCAGTGCATATTAGAAACTAAATTGTATTGGTTGATTAATGAAATATATCCAGAAATTGTCAAGAAGAAAGTAATAATATAATATATGGCTTTATTAATTATATAAAATGGAAACAGATTAACTAGATAATCTTAGAAAATTTGAATTTCCAGATTATTTTTATTTTAATTCACTCCATATTATAGGAATTAGAGTCGATTTTACTTTAATTTGAGAGCAATAATATGGATGTTCTAACAATGTGATAATATGAATATATTAGAATTTGCAGTTTACTTGGTCACATTATAGTAATATATATATATATATATTTAAAGATAAATGTACATGATGTATATTATTGTAGATGGCATTGATTCAGTGTACATGTACTTATTATTTGTAATGTGAAGAAGGGAATCGAAATAAATCAGTAAATGCAATAATTGTTTTTGTGGGCAAGTTGAATTTGGTTGTCAACCTCTCTACACAAAAGTATCCTAATGTACATACATATAGAATTATAGAAGAGGCTTTATTTATTTAGATACTAAGCTCATAAACTATTATAAACTTTAATTGTTTCATTTGTAGGTATTTTTTGCTACATAATCTCTTACATTATTCTTTGTCAAATGAAGTAAGTTTTACATAAAACAGATCAGTTTAATAATATTGAAATATTAGACTGGTGACAGTGAATTTAATTCACATGTATTGGTATTTGTCACATGTAGGCAGAAATTGTTCCTGAGCTATTATGTGGCCCCTAAGAGCTAAAGATTGATCAAACAATGGATAAAATATTAATTAGATAGAATTTAAAGCGAGAATTTCATATTTTCTAAGAAAGTCAAAACATATTTATTTCTATGTCTTTTGCTCAATAGGTTATCAACTCACTATTATACAATCATGGGCATTATTTCCTACCCTTAAAAATCATTGACACAGGAAAAAATAACACAATTTCCTTGCTAGTTTGTCCTATTCCCTCCATGGAATAGCTATGTTCAAACGTTTGAAATTATATTTTTGCCAATTTCTCAGCTGGCAATAGTGAATTATAGGATTAATAGGATCATTCTTTAACAAGGTAGAACTGTTTATGGATACCATCTATTTTAAGGCTTTATTTTAATATAACTTAAAAATATGAAATTTTGGCTTTAAGTGAATGACAGGAAACAATGATTTTTTTCTTTCATCTAATGTTGATTTTTTAAATTCATTCAAAAGAAAAAAAAGAAAGGTGGGTAATTTCCAGTTTACAAGTTTATTTAAGATCGAATGCAATTATTATTATTATTATTGTTCGATTTATATAGTGCTTCATCACACATGAGTGTTTCTGGGCGCATTCACAACAAAACAGTTCAAAAACTTTTTTATGGCTGTTGCAATAATTAACATTAAGGAATAATTGAAACGTACATTTTTTGCTAAACTTTATTTTTAGATTTGTACTAATCTAAATTTTATTTTTTATTCTGATAGTTTTGTGTTGTGAATATGCAATATGAATATTTATATTCATTTATATGGTTGCTGAAATATTAAAAAGCTACTGCCCTGAGCAATAATATAGTTGTATTAAATTGAAATTACTGTAGGTTGTATTTGTGATGCGTTTAAAACATATATATAGAAATTAGTTTTCAAAATGAAGGCTGATGCAAAAAATAAGGGGGTAGAATAGAACCACTGTAATAGTAATGTGAGTATACATTTATTTTTTGTTCATAGTTTACACTAGTTACAGAAATATCTTAGTTTGTTGTGCGCAATGCAATAATAATCAGGCATTGTATTTCAGAAATAGTAGCATTAACTATTGAAATACAGAAAATATTTTTTAAAATTATGAATATATTGATGAAAGATAAACTATGGTTGCTGAATTATTATCTTATAATGTTTTTACTTACTATAATTGTCATATATATTTTGAATTATTGAATTATGACAATGCAAATATTTTCTTTTATTTTTACTGATTTTTGAAAACAAATATAATTTCAATGAACTAGAAAACAATTAAAATAAAATTTTTTTGTCTTTTTTTTTTAAATGAAAAAACTGTTTTGTATGTTATTGTAACAAGGTTTATGAGCAGAACTTGCTATATATTCTGTATATATTTGGAGAAGACATTAAATTTCTAATCCGACTACAAAATATGCCTTGTTTCGTTTGTTACTTTTAAGGGGGTGTCAATAAGGTCAAAAACTAAGACCCCATAAAGTGTAAACTGGGAGGCTTAGTGATAAAGACGCTGGCTCGCTAGCTCAGAGAACGCGGGTACGCCCCTTGTGTTGCCCAAGAAAGTTCGGATGTGATAAAAAGTCCCCATGTGCATGTAAAAGTACCTTTGACAGCTGGAATTCAGAACAAGACTAGGCTGTTGAGTAACCCACCCCACTCCATATTACACTACATGGCGTATATCCGTCTTCATGGACCCATATTCTAAGATGAAGCAAAAGTATAAGGGGTTTAAGAGGTGATGACTTTTATGAATAGTCAGAACGAATTTGACCAAACACGTGTAATTAGGATCCCGCGAAGAAGACAAGCATATAGTATCTGATAACAGGAACTGTAGGAAAACCAAAATTAAAAACCAGAAGTGAACCCATTAAAGAATGTAAATTAGCTATGGGATGGATATATCTGGCACCAACCGCATTCAAGCATTACACTTTAAAGATTAGATTTGATTTATTAATATGCTATTTCGTCCGTATATGCCGAACGTCAGACCAGGGAGAGTCATACGCAAGAAAACCCCTAATAGTAGACTTTTAATCGGTGACGCTGTGAACCGTATTAAAGGTCTTTTAACCACATGCAACTTATTGGACGAACAGTTTTTACCATGTATATAATCCACGGGTCCAGCTATGTGTTTTTATACGCCCACATTTTCATGTGGACGTATTATGTCGTCGCCCCTGTCCGTCCGTCCGTCCGTCCACAATTGTTTGTGGACTCTCTACAGGTCACAATTCTTGTCCGATTTTGACGAAACTTGAAATATAGTTTTATCCCCAAAAGATCTCGGCTGCTTTCGATATTGGCATGTATCGGATCAAAACTTCATGGATTATGGCCCCTGATTGTACGAAAAATCACATTTTTAGCTTGTGGACCCTATAGAGGTCACAATTTTGAACCGATTTTGATGAAACTTTACATGCATGTTTATAACCCAAAGATCTTGGTTCCTTTCGATATTTGCACCTATCAGAACGTAAATTCCTGAATTATGGCCCCTGATTGTCCGAAAATTCACCTATTTTAGCTCGTGGTACCTCTGGAGGTTACAATTATTATCCGATTTGAAAAAACGTTCGATTATATCACCGTTACACCCTAAGGAAGGTTCAGTTCAAAATTCGGAAAAATCGGACCAAAATTACCATACAAAATGGCCGCCGTTCGTACGCAAATACTGTTAAAACATGGTATATCAAGGTTGTGGACCCTGTAGAGATCACAATTTTAATTCGATTTTGATGAAACTTGAAATGCATGGTTATAACCCAAAGATCTTGGTTCCTTTTGATATTTGCGCATATCGGATTGTAACTTCCTGAATTATGGCCCCTGATTATACGCAAAATTGTCTTGGTTTAGCCTGTGGTCCCTCTGGAGGTTACATTAATTATCCGATTTAAAAAATCGTTTGATTATATCACCGTTACACCCTAAGGAAGGTTTAGTTTGAATTTCAGAAAAATGGGACCAAAATTGCCATACAAAATGGCCGCCATTCGTACGCAAATACTGTTAAAAATTGGTATATCAAGGTTGTGGATCCTGTAGAAGTCAAAATTTTAATTTGATTTTGATGAAACTTAAAATGCATGGTTATAACCCAAAGATCTTGGTTCCTTTCAATATTTGTGCATATCGGATTGTAACTTCCAGAATTATGGCCCCTGATTATACGCAAAATCGTCTTGGTTTAGCTTGTGGTCCCTCTGGAGGTTACAATAATTAACCGATTTTAAATATCGTTTGATTATATCACTGTTACACCCTAAGGAAGGTTGAGTTCAAATTTCGGAAAAATCGGACTCAAATTACCATACAAAATGGCCGCTGTTCGTCCGCGAATACTGTTAAAAAATGGTATATCAAGGTTGTGGACCCTGTAGAGATCACAATTTTAATTCAATTTTGCTGAAACTTGAAATGCACTGTTATAACCCAAAGATCTTGGTTCCTTTCGATATTTGCACATATCGGATCGTAACTTCCTGAATTAGGGCCCCTGATTATACGCAAAATCGTCTTTGTTTAGCTTGTGGTCCCTCTGGAGGTCACAATTATTATCTGATTTAAAAAATCGTTTGATTATATCACCGTTACACCCTAAGGAATGTTGAGTTCGAATTTCGGGAAAATTCGGAACGAAATTGCCATACAAAATGGCTGCCGTTTGTTCCTTTCGTTATTTTCACATATCAGATTATAACTTTCTGAATTATGGCCCCTGATTGTCCGAAAAATCGCCTATGGTCCCTCTGGAGGTCACGATTCTTATCCGATTTAAAATCTTGACTCTATCACCGTTACACCATACGGAAGGTTGAGTTTGAATTTCAGGGAAATCGGACCATAATTGCCAGACAAAATGGCCACCATTTGTACGCTAATAGTGTTAAAATATAGTATATCAAGGTTGTGGACCCAGTATAGGTCACAATTTTAATTTGATTTTGATGAAACTTGAAATGCATGTTTATAACCTAAAGATCTTGATTCTTTTCGATATTTGCGCATATCAAATTGTAATTTAATGAATTATAGCCTTTGATTGTAGGAAAAATCACTTTCGATTTTGCTTGTTCTCTAACCATCTCTCGAAAATGTGGGCGTATCCTGCCTGGCAGTGCCAGCTTACTATCTTTTTTTACTGCGAGCATTTCGCTTTTCCATATAATGTAATTTTGTAGGAATATTACTGACATAAATTTTAATACCGCGTAGGAATTAAATAGGAAACATAACGAGGTGCACCTTTTTTTTTATCATGTACTAATTTGAATATTTAGTTGACACGTGTTTTTAATTGTGGTCTGAATCCGATTGCTGAAATAACGATACGAGTCATGCGCCTTTGTTCTCGGTAAAAATGTCCGACAAGAAAAAAAATGAAATAGCAACAAGGAATCCACAAGGCGAGTGAATGCAAATTCGCCAAGTGATGACCTGAAAAAGAACCTACACTCTGAATTAAAGATGATCATGATAAGATGATTGGTATTTTATTGGGAGAAAAAAACAACCCAAAAACCCGTTATGTTGGACCATGTTGGAAATCTACTGTGGTGGCTTTGTTACATTGAAAACTAAACGTGAAGATTTGAGGGAATAAATAAACCGAGCGGAAGCTCTCACCCGGATTCCAGCACCCGGATTCAAAATCAAGTTAGCAAACAAAATCTCGCAGCCATAACCTAGCACCCGGATTCGAAATCAAGTTAGCACACGTACATATTCCTAGCGGAGGGAAAATATTTGTTACCTTTGTATTTATTGGAAAATAAAATTTTAAAACATATTAATGCAATATATATATATAATAGATCCCCCACCTCACCCCTCACCCAAAAATATACAATTACCGTAAACATACTAAAATATCGCACATTAGAGGCTAACTAATCATATGAGCGGAATCGGGTTAGGGTAGGCTCATTATACACCTAATAACTTCTGAACTAGCTTTGGTGGCATCAATATCGTTATGTTGTCAATTGCACAGGTGCATAAGGCATCAACATGCCAAAATTCATCAACTTTCTATGTTGGCGTATCGCGTTATACCACCGCAAAGTTCCTAGCACCCGGATTCGAGGTGGAGTATGTGGGTTTAATCAACAACGGGTACGCCTACGCTGCATCAAAAAACGACCAAACCAAATTTGGTGGCAAAATGATTTTTATTTTACGGAATAAAGAGATGAATAAGCTACTAGAAAACAAAATTACAGAAGGCTCTTATGTTGGCGTTTCGAGATATATTACCGTAAACATACTAAACATATATGGGGAATCGGGTTAGGGTAGGCTCACTATACACCTAATAACTTCTAAACTAGCTTTGGTGGCATCAATATCTTTAGTTCGCCAATTGCACAGGTGCATAAGGCATCAACATGCCAAATTTCATTAACTTTCTATGTTGGCGTATCGAGTTATACCACCGTAAAGTTCCTAGCACCCGGATTCGAGGTGGAGTATGTGGGTTCAATAAACAACGGGTACGCCTACGCTGCATCAAAGAACGACCTAAACCAAATTTGGTGGCAAAATGATTTTTATTTCACGGAATCAAGAGATGAATAAACTACTAGAATACCAAATTTCAGAAGGCTCGTATGTTGGCGTTTCGAGATATATTACCGTAAACATACTAATTATATGAGGGGAATCGGGTTAGGGTAGGCTCACTATACACTTAATAACTTCTGAACTAGCTTTGGTGGCATCAATATCTTTATTTCGCCAAGTGTACAGGTGCATAAGGCATCATTATGCCAAATGTCATTAACTTTCTATGTTGGCGTATCGAGTTATACCACCGCAAAGTTCCTAGCACCCGGATTCGAGGTGGAGTATGTGGGTTCAATAAACAACGGGTACGCCTAAACTGCATCAAAGAACGACCCAAACCAAATTTGGTGGCAAAATGATTTTTATTTCAGGGCATAGAGAGATGAATAAACTACTAGAATACAAAATTTCAGAAGGCTCCTATGTTGGCGTTTCGAGATATATTACCGTAAACATACTAAACAAATCAGGGGAATCGGGTTAGGGTAGGCTCACTATACACTTAATAACTTCTGAACTAGCTTTGGTGGCATCAATATCTTTATTTCGCCAAGTGCACAGGTGCATAAGGCATCAACATGCCAAATGTCATTAACTTTCTATGTTGGCGTATCGAGTTATACCGCCGCAAAGTTCCCAGCACCCGGATTCGAGGTGGAGTATGTGGGTTCAATAAACAACGGGTACGCCTACGCTGCATCAAAGAACGACCTAAACCAAATTTGGTGGCAAAATGATTTTTATTTCAGGGCATAAAGAGATGAATAAACTACTAGAATACAAAATTTCAGAAGGCTCGTATGTTGGCGTTTCGAGATATATTACCGTAAACATACTAATTATATGAGGGGAATCGGGTTAGGGTAGGCTCACTATACACCTAATAACTTCTAAACTAGCTTTGGTGGCATCAATATCTTTATTTCGCCAATTGCACAGGTGCATAAGGCATCAACATGCCAAATTTCATTAACTTTCTATGTTGGCGTATCGAGTTATACCACCGCAAAGTTCCTAGCACCCGGATTCGAGGTGGAGTATGTGGGTTCAATAAACAACGGGTACGCCTACGCTGCATCAAAGAACGACCCAAACCAAATTTGGTGGCAAAATGATTTTTATTTCAGGGCATAAATAGATGAATAAACTACTAGAATACAAAATTACAGAAGGCTCCTATGTTGGCGTTTCGAGATATATTACCGTAAACATACTAAACAAATCAGGGGAATCGGGTTAGGGTAGGCTCACTATACACCTAATAACTTCTAAACTAGCTTTGGTGGCATCAATATCTTTAGTTCGACAATTGCACAGGTACATAAGGCATCAACATGTTCGTACTTGGTTTTTATTTTATCAACTTTCTATGTTGGCGTATCGAGTTATACCACCGTAAAGTTCCTAGCACCCGGATTCGAGGTGGAGTATGTGGGTTCAATAAACAACGGGTACGCCTACGCTGCATCAAAGAACGACCTAAACCAAATTTGGTGGCAAAATGATTTTTATTTCACGGAATCAAGAGATGAATAAACTACTAGAATACCAAATTTCAGAAGGCTCGTATGTTGGCGTTTCGAGATATATTACCGTAAACATACTAATTATATGAGGGGAATCGGGTTAGGGTAGGCTCACTATACACTTAATAACTTCTGAACTAGCTTTGGTGGCATCAATATCTTTATTTCGCCAAGTGCACAGGTGCATAAGGCATCATTATGCCAAATGTCATTAACTTTCTATGTTGGCGTATCGAGTTATACCACCGCAAAGTTCCTAGCACCCGGATTCGAGGTGGAGTATGTGGGTTCAATAAACAACGGGTACGCCTACGCTGCATCAAAGAACAACCCAAACCAAATTTGGTAGCAAAATGATTTTCATTTCAGGGCATAAAGAGATGAATAAACTACTAGAATACAAAATTTCAGAAGGCTCCTATGTTGGCGTTTCGAGATATATTACCGTAAACATACTAAACAAATCAGGGGAATCGGGTTAGGGTAGGCTCACTATACACCTAATAACTTCTGAACTAGCTTTGGTGGAATCAATATCTTTATTTCGCCAAGTGCACAGGTGCATAAGGCATCGACATGCCAAATGTCATTAACTTTCTATGTTGGCGTATCGAGTTATACCACCGCAAAGTTCCTAGCACCCGGATTCGAGGTGGAGTATGTGGGTTCAATAAACAACGGGTACGCCTACGCTGCATCAAATAACGACCCAAACCAAATTTGGTGGGAAAATGATTTTTATTTCACGGAATCAAAAGATGAATAAACTACTAGAATACAAAATTTCAGAAGGCTCCTATGTTGGCGTTTCGAGATATATTACCGTAAACATACTAACATATGAGGGGAATAGGGTTAGGGTAGGCTAATTATACACCTAATAACGTCTAAACTAGCTTTGGTTGCATCAATATCTTTAGTTCGCCAATTGCACAGGTGCATAAGGCACCAACATGCCAAATGTCATTAACTTTCCATGTGTGAAATAGCTTTATTTTACGTCCGCTTCCACCGAAGTGATATCGCAGACAATTACATTTTATATATATATGGTGATAATATTTACAGTGTGTTTAGTGGAATAATAAGGTGCGGAATTTAATGAGGTCTAAGTTGGGACAATCACAGGCACAACATATGACAAGACAGACATGGAAGCGGACAAACATTTACATAGACATTTGACAAAACAAACATGAAGGTGGACAAACATATAAACATATTATGTACATATATATATTTCCGGTCAATTTGGTCGGTCTGGTCGTTCTGCCTGGTTAAATGTCAGGGCGGTGCAACTCTTCCTTGGGGCTTGTTGGTGAGTATAAATCCTGGTCCATTCTTCCTTCCATTTGGGTTTGCTGTCCGGTATGGTGGTGTTGATTCATCTTTACTTCTATAATTCATTCCTTTTGTTGTTGGTTGTTGAAGGAAGAATCCAGCACCTGAAAAGAGAGAAAGAGAAAAGAGAGTATCTGGGCTTATGGTGTTTTGTGGTTTATTTCGTCTAGTAAGGCTTTTTGGGCGGGGGGGGGGATTATAATAATAAAGAAAAAAGAATAATAATAATAGTAATAAAATAATAGTGAGATAAGAATAATAATAATAATAATAAGAGAATAATGATGTAAGAATAATAATAATAATAGTGATATAAGAATAATAATAATAGTAATAAGAGAATAATGATGTAAGAATAATAGTAATAGTAAAGGTATTTAAGAGAAAATTTAAAGGGGAGGCTTTGCATTTATGACATATGTATCAATAATAGTATCTATAATATAATATTTATTCGTGTGAAAAGTTTGTTAGTTTTATTTTAATGTAATTTGTTTGTTTAGTGAGGGTGATTTGCGCTTCCCTCGTTGGGGACGTTTTTACGATTTCACCCTACTTAGTGTGATAACTTTCTATGTTGGCGTATCGAGTTATACCACCGCAAAGTTCCCAGCACCCGGATTCGAGGCGGAGTTTGTGGGTTCAATAAAGAGGGAGAGAGAGAGAGAGAGAGAGAGAGAGAAAGAGAGTATGTGGCTTCAATTAACAACTATACACCCATAAATTGTTTAAGTGGCATTTAGTAACTTGATGAGAATAACACGTGACACAATAGAAGCCATCAATATTAAAAGGTACCAGCCAGAACTCAACCGCGGTGCTGGTCTATTCATCCCAAGAGCATACGATAGTCTCATCAAACAATATAACACCCTGTCCATTCTCCTCTTTCGTCCATGTTTTTCTTTAATTAAGAGTAAGTCCCCCCCCCCCCTATTTTCCAATACAGTGTTATTTCAATAATATTCTTATTATTACCCTATCATTATATTTTATAAAATCTTTTCTTATAGTGGTTGTATGTCCTTTCTCATTATGTTAATAATATTTACAATGCCTTTTTTGGGGGAAATATTTCAACAGTTGTTTATATTACTTTATTCATACCTTACTTTAACATTAAACACCACTTATACAATGTACTTAAGTAATTCATATTTTCATCTTTACAAGCTTACCTAGCATTTTATGTACATCCTTTCAAATGTTATAGTTTACGCAGTCTGTCTCTCAATTGTTTTACAAAAATTTAATATATTCAATTATCTGGGAATTTTTTATATTTTATATTTTTATTATTTTCTTTACTTAATTTTTTGTTTAATGGATATGCATTCATATATATGAATTTGTAATGCCTATTTATTGAATACTGGATTATCGTTCTTATGTTGTTACACAATATGGTTTCCCTATTATGGCCTCTTAGTCTTACGGTAATATATCTCAAAACGCCAACATAGGAGCCTTCTGAAATTTTGTATTCTAGTAGTTTATTCATCTCTTTATGCCCTGAAATAAAAATCATTTTGCCACCAAATTTGGTTTGGGTCGTTTTTTGATGCAGCGTAGGCGTACCCGTTGTTTATTGAACCCACATACTCCACCTCGAATCCGGGTGCTAGGAACTTTGCGGGTGGTATAACTCGATACGCCAACATAGAAAGTTAATGAAATTTGGCGTGTTGATGCCTTATGCACCTCTGCAATTGGCGAAATAAAAATATTGATGCCACCAAAGCTAGTTTAGAAGTTATTAGGTGTATAGTGAGCCTACCCTAACCCGATTCCCCTCATATGTTTAGTATGTTTACGGTAATATATTTCGAAACGCCAACATAGGAGCCTTCTGAAATTTTGTATTCTAGTAGTTTATTCATCTCTTTATGCCGTGAAATAAAAATCATTTTGCCACCAAATTTGGTTTGGGTCGTTTTTTGATGCAGCGTAGGCGTACCCGTTGTTTATTGAACCCACATACTCCACCTCGAATCCGGGTGCTGGGAACTTTGCGGCGGTATAACTCGATACGCCAACATAGAAAGTTAATGAAATTTGGCATGTTGATGCCTTATGCACCTGTGCAATTGGCGAAATAAAGATATTGATGCCACCAAAGCTAGTTCAGAAGTTATTAGGTGTATAGTGAGCCGACCCTAACACGATTCCCCTCATATGTTTAGTATGTTTACGGTAATATATCTCGAAACGCCAACATAGGAGCCTTCTGAAATTTTGTATTCTAGTAGTTTATTCATCTCTTTAGGCCGTGAAATAAAAATCATTTTGCCACCAAATTTGGTTTGGGTCGTTCTTTGATGCAGCGTAGGCGTACCCGTTGTTTATTGAACCCACATACTCCACCTCGAATCCGGGTGTTAGGAACTTTGCGGTGGTATAACTCGATACGCCAACATAGAAAGTTAATGACATTTGGCATAATGATGCCTTATGTACCTGTGCACTTGGCGAAATAAAGATATTGATGCCACCAAAGCTAGTTCAGCAGTTATCAAGTGTATAGTGAGCCTACCCTAACCCGATTCCCCCCATATAATTAGTATGTTTACGGTAATATATCTCGAAACGCCAACATACGAGCCTTCTGAAATTTGGTATTCTAGTAGTTTATTCATCTCTTGATTCCGTGAAATAAAAATCATTTTGCCACCAAATTTGGTTTAGGTCGTTCTTTGATGCAGCGTAGGCGTACCCGTTGTTTATTGAACCCACATACTCCACCTCGAATCCGGATGCAGGAACTTTACGGTGGTATAACTCGATACGCCAACATAGAAAGTTAATGAAATTTGACATGTTGATGCCTTATGCACCTGTGCAATTGGCGAAATAAAGATATTGATGCCACCAAAGCTAGTTTAGAAGTTATTAGGTGTATAGTGAGCCTACCCTAACCCGATTCCCCTCATATGTTTAGTATGTTTACGGTAATATATTTCGAAACGCCAACATAGGAGCCTTCTGAAATTTTGTATTCTAGTAGTTTATTCATCTCTTTATGCCCTGAAATAAAAATCATTTTGCCACCAAATTTGGTTTGGGTCGTTCTTTGATGCAGCGTAGGCGTACCCGTTGTTTATTGAACCCACATACTCCACCTCGAATCCGGGTGCTAGGAACTTTGCGGTGGTATAACTCGATACGCCAACATAGAAAGTTAATGACATTTGGCATAATGATGCCTTATGCACCTGTGCACTTGGCGAAATAAAGATATTGATGCCACCAAAGCTAGTTCAGAAGTTATTAAGTGTATAGTGAGCCTACCCTAACCCGATTCCCCTCATATAATTAGTATGTTTACGGTAATATATCTGGAAACGCCAACATACGAGCCTTCTGAAATTTGGTATTCTAGTAGTTTATTCATGTCTTGATTCCGTGAAATAAAAATCATTTTGCCACCAAATTTGGTTTAGGTCGTTCTTTGATGCAGCGTAGGCGTACCCGTTGTTTATTGAACCCACATACTCCACCTCGAATCCGGGTGCTAGAAACTTTACGGTGGTATAACTCGATACGTCAACATAGAAAGTTAAAGACATTTGGCATGTTGATGCCTTATGCACCTGTGCAATTGGCGAACTAAAGATATTGATGCCACCAAAGCTAGTTTAGAAGTTATTAGGTGTATAGTGAGCCTACCCTAACCCGATTCCCCTGATTTGTTTAGTATGTTTACGGTAATATATCTCGAAACGCCAACATAGGAGCCTTCTGAAATTTTGTATTCTAGTAGTTTATTCATCTGTTTATGCCCTGAAATAAAAATGATTTTGCCACCAAATTTGGTTTGGGTCGTTCTTTGATGCAGCGTAGGCGTACTCGTTGTTTATTGAACCCACATACTCCACCTCGAATCCGGGTGCTAGGAACTTTGCGGTGGTATAACTCGATACGCCAACATAGAAAGTTAATGACATTTGGCATAATGATGCCTTATGCACCTGTGCACTTGGCGAAATAAAGATATTGATGCCACCAAAGCTAGTTCAGAAGTTATTAAGTGTATAGTGAGCCTACCCTAACCCGATTCCCCTCATATAATTAGTATGTTTACGGTAATATATCTCGAAACGCCAACATACGAGCCTTCTGAAATTTGGTATTTTGCCACCAAATTTGGTTAAGGTCGTTCTTTGATGCAGCGTAGGGGTACCCGTTGTTTATTGAACCCACATACTCCACCTCGAATCCGGGTGCTGGGAACTTTGCGGCGGTATAACTCGATACGCCAACGTAGAAAGTTAATGACATCCTGACACCAAATTTGGTTTAGGTCGTTCTTTGATGCAGCGTAGGCGTACCCGTTGTTTATTGAACCCACATACTCCACCTCGAATCCGGGTGTTAGGAACTTTGCGGTGGTATAACTCGATACGCCAACATAGAAAGTTAATGACATTTGGCATAATGATGCCTTATGTACCTGGGCACTTGGCGAAATAAAGATATTGATGCCACCAAAGCTAGTTCAGAAGTTATTAAGTGTATAGTGAGCCTACCCTAACCCGATTCCCCTCATATAATTAGTATGTTTACGGTAATATATCTCGAAACGCCAACATACGAGCCTTCTGAAATTTTGTATTCTAGTAGTTTATTCATCTCTTTATGCCCTGAAATAAAAATCATTTTGCCACAAAATTTGGTTAAGGTCGTTCTTTGATGCAGCGTAGGCGTACCCGTTGTTTATTGAACCCACATACTCCACCTCGAATCCGGGTGCTGGGAACTTTGCGGCGGTATAACTCGATACGCCAACGTAGAAAGTTAATGACATTTGGCATGTTGATGCCTTATGCACCTGTGCACTTGGCGAAATAAAGATATTGATGCCACCAAAGCTAGTTCAGAAGTTATTAAGTGTATAGTGAGCCTACCCTAACCCGATTCCCCTCATATAATTAGTATGTTTACGGTAATATATCTCGAAACGCCAACATACGAGCCTTCTGAAATTTGGTATTCTAGTAGTTTATTCGCCTCTTGATTCCGTGAAATAAAAATCATTTTGCCACCAAATTTGGTTTAGGTCGTTCTTTGATGCAGCGTAGGCGTACCCGTTGTTTATTGAACCCACATACTCCACCTCGAATCCGGGTGCTAGGAACTTTACGGTGGTATAACTCGATACGCCAACATAGAAAGTTAATGAAATTTGGCATGTTGATGCCTTATGCACCTGTGCAATTGGCGAACTAAAGATATTGATGCCACCAAAGCTAGTTTAGAAGTTATTAGGTGTATAGTGAGCCTACCCTAACCCGATTACCCATATATGTTTAGTATGTTTACGGTAATATATCTCGAAACGCCAACATAGGAGCCTTCTGTAATTTTGTTTTCTAGTAGCTTATTCATCTCTATATACCGTAAAATAAAAATCATTTTGCCACCAAATTTGGTTTGGGTCGTTCTTTGATGCAGCGTAGGCGTACCCGATGTTTATTGAACCGACATACTCCGCCTCGAATCCGGGTGCTAGGAACTTTACGGTGGTATAACTCGATACGCCAACATAGAAAGTTAATGAAATTTGGCATGTTGATGCCTTATGCACCTGTGCAATTGGCGAAATAAAGATATTGATGCCACCAAAGAGAGTTTAGAAGTTTATAGGTGTATAGTTAGCCTACCCTAACCCGATTTCCCTCATATGTTTAGTATGTTTACGGTAATATATCTCAAAACACCAACAAAGGAGCCTTCTGAAATTTTGTATTCTAGTAGTTTATTCATCTCTTGATTCCGTAAAATAAAAACCATTTTGCCACCAAATTTGGTTTGGGTCGTTTTTTAATGCAGCGTAGGCGTACCCGTTGTTTATTGAACCACCATACTCAACCTCCAAATCGGGTGCTGGGAACTTTGCGGTGGTATAACTCGATACGCCAACATAGAAAGTTGATGACATTTGGCATGTTGATGCCTTATGCACCTGTGCAATTGGCGAACTAAAGATATTGATGCCACCAAAGCTAGTTCAGAAGTTATTAGGTGTATAGTTTGCCTACCCTAACCCTATTCCCCTCATATGTTTAGTATGTTTACGGTAATATATCTCGAAACGCCAACATAGGAGGCTTCTGAAATTTTGTATTCTAGTAGTTTATTCATCTCTTGATACCGTGAAATAAAAATCATTTTGCCACCAAATTTGGTTTGGTCGTTTTTTGATGCAGCGTAGGCGTACCCGTTGTTGATTAAACCCACATACTCCACCTCGAATCCGGGTGCTAGGAACTTTGCGGTGGTATAACGCGATACGCCAACATAGAAAGTTGATGAATTTTGGCATGTTGATGCCTTATGCACCTGTGCAATTGACAAAATAAAGATATTGATGCCACCAAAGCTAGTTCAGAAGTTATTAGGTGTATAATGAGCCTACCCTAACCCGATTCCGCTCATATGATTAGTTAGCCTCTAATGTGCGATATTTTAGTATGTTTACGGTAATTGTATATTTTTGGGTGAGGGGTGAGGTGGGGGATCTATTATATATATATTTTGCATTAATATGTTTTAAAATTTTATTTTCCAATAAATACAAAGGTAACAATTATTTTTCCTCCGCTAGGAATATGTGTGCTAACTTGATTTCGAATCCGGGTGCTAGGTTATGGCTGCGAGATTTTGTTTGCTAACTTGATTTTGAATCCGGGTGCTGGAATCCGGGTGAGAGCTTCCGCTCGGTAATAAATAAACGATAAAATCTTGTTTTTTAAAACTTTATTTTTAACCAGTGAAGAAAGATATAATATTGTAATTATAGCATCATCATAAATAAATGATTTTGATTTTGTCGAATTTAAATTAAAATGCCTGAGAGTCCAAGAAACTCATTTTAACTCATGAATCACGACTAGTACGTTTCAATGAACCCATTTCCTACAGATATTACTTTACCAACCCTTAACACAAAATGTGTAAAACTTAAAACATTTTATGGTTTTTAAATTGAGTAGACCATAATAAGTTTCTTGGCCGAACATTGCAACGTGCATACATACTAAAAGAAATTAGCAAAGATAAAGACAAGTTAGCAAATAAACATCCTTAAATACTGTTAAACTAATAAGCAAATCGACAGGTATAGAATATTTATGAATAAAACAAATAAAATCAATTCTTCAGATTTCATAAAATAATTACATTTAGGCCACACAAAAAAATATTCCGGTTCTCAGACAATCCTGATGTGGAGAGCGGTTTTTATTTTTGTGTTCTCATATTTTGTCAAAGGATCACTACTGGGCTAAATTATTTATAATAACATTGCATTTCAACTCAAGGCACATTATCTCATCACGTTGTTTAACCGGGAATATGTGATTATTGTGACAAAAGTGCTCAATAACTATCATAAAATTTTCTATCTTATAAACTATTAGTTAAACTATTATTAAGATGCAGTGAACTTATTGACCCCCCAACTTGTTTTAAAAAATATAAAAACGGCTCATACGGGATTATCTGCGAACCAGTATTTGTATTTAGCCCTATTTTAAACGCTTTAAAATCTGAAGAACAAGGTTCGAGTTATCCACAGTCAGTTTATCACTTATCATTTCTCACGCTTCGTTAAAAGTTTACGAGGTTTTTAAATTTCCACCCAACCAGGTACTATATATTTTATATAGTCCCAAATAAGAGGGCTTCATAACAAAAGTTACCATCCAAATGATATTATTTAATCACTTTTATATAACATGAACTATTAACATATATTATCAATTTACTGGAGCCAGAACCATTCAAACAATAATGAAATGGTTTAAAGAAACTTAATTGATGTCAATAATATATCAAAACTAAAAAAATTGTTTTCGAAAGACAGATTGACTCCATGTTACGCTACATGACATCATAATTACAGAGTGAGCTATTTAAATCAGATAAAAATGAAATCCAACATGACCAAAACGAATTTTAGCTTCTAAAAACGATTACTAGAATGTCTGGGAATAAATCTCTTCAAGACCTTTCATTCATTTGTTCTGGTAATATTATCAAACCATCGTAAATCTATAAGGCTCCAGATGTAACAAAATAAATTGCTATAACGATTCATTCATTTGTCCTGGTAATATTATCAAACCATCGTAAATCTTAAAGGCTCCAGATGTAACAAAATATATTGCTATAACGATTCATTCATTTATTCTGATAATACTATCAAACCATCGTAAATCTATAAGGCTCCAGATGTAACAAATTAAATTGCTATAACAATTCATTCATTTGTTCTGGTAATATTATCAAACCATCGTAAATCTATAATCCAATCACCCCTTAAATCGTCTCGATCGTTTTATTCTAAAAAAAAAATTCACATTATGTGTGAAACTATGATAATCAAATTAGGTATTAATGCAAAAATATAATTAATATAGCGATAGAAGTATGTTTTAAAATATATATTTCTCCTATTTGGACGGATACGATAAACCTTTAAACTAGCCAATACAACACTCGATATGCCATATATATTTTTAACTAAATCGAAAGGTTACAAGTTATTGTTATCAACATCAATTTTCAATACCAATGGGTCATTATCATTTATTCTGTGTCGAATTAATGATTGATGAACCGATGTATTTTTTCTATATATTTTTGGTTGTAAAACCAATTCAACTGAGTCGTAAAAAATAATGGGAATATGACCAGATCCATTCTCTTGATTTAATATTTGTTGATATTTCTTGTCAGCAGGTTCATCTTGTCGGTATTATTTTGCGTGTAATGCGGTTTTACTACACTATATTTTTTATTGTTATAACAATAATATTAAAATATTATATAAGATCCACTATCAACACACAAAATAAGCTACTATATACACATGCAATCACAAAAAAAAAAAAATATTTTGATTATTTTTAAATTGGTTATTGTCAGCAGTAATTAGAAAACACAATTACCTCTCTTGTTATCCTAACTTCAAACGTTGGGATTTGAAGTTGAAATGACATTGTAACTTTAATATTAAAATATATTGTGATACATAGACTATGAAATATTCGTGAATTGAAGTCAAACTTTAACAAGGGTATTGATAATACATTAATTTATCACAGTTCAAATATTTAAACATTATGTACCTAAGTAACTGTACTCATAACATTTTCACTTTAAATATACAATCATTTATTTATAAGAATGTTAAAAATGTTGTGCATTATACAGTATATTGTGTGTCATCAAAAATGTAGCTATTAGCTTAAATAGTGGTATAAATATTTCAATAAACCAGCAGATGTCTTTCAAAGGATTATATTAACTAAAACATGGTATCCAATATGATAACTAATACAAGCCCCCCCCCCCCCCCCGCCACCCCCATATATTTAAAATTATATTTTAAAGTAAATACTATTAACAATTTTCATCCTAAAAAGGCAATGCTTCTTTGATCTAGGCCAAGGTTAGAATTGTTTTATTCCATTGGATGTGGATTTATTTAGTTGGATTCGAGGAAAACTAAAACAGCATTTTGATATTTAAATATATACCCATGTAATTAAAAAAAAACCCCAACCCATTACTATGTCACTTTTTTATGAATTTGATTTCCAAATACAAATAATATTAGAGTTCATATGGACGGACAACACCGCTGATAAATCTCCCCCTCCCTGTGTTTAATTATCACCATGCTCTGCAGCTCTTAAATTTTCTGTTGAATTGATTTTATTTTCCTTTTTCTTTTTCATAACCACAACTATAATAATCACAATGATAACAATGATGACGATGGCAGCAATGGTTCCACCAATAATGGCACCCATATTACTTGACTCGTCACTGCTTGCTGAAAGATAAACAAAAATACGGGAAATAAGAACTATTTGTTTGGTTACTCCACGAAACGTTTTAAATTTAATCCAAAAAAGTACTGAATTTCCAGCACTGAACAATAAAGAAGAGATGGTGTCGAGTTGTCTGCATCGAATACGGGTACTATTTTCTCTGCGGACATTCAAAATTACCGCGCTTCATCGCCATTGATAGAAATGTAGTATAAAATGTGTTTCTATATACATGTATAGATCTTATTAAACATATGATCACTTAAACATCCTATATTGTAAATTTATACAACTTTTAGGGGGTTATAACCTGTAGTAACAGCGACACGGGTATAAGAAATTACAAGTTTAAAGGGAAAGGAGATAAATCGCTAATATTTAGGACCTAGAAATTGACACAAATGGGTTGCAGTTCATATATTGCTGTAATATGAATTTATATAAACTGTTTTACATTCAATCGTTTCTTTTTTTTTTACTGTAAGTTCTAATCAGTTATGTTCGGGATATACACTCAGGCCCGAGGCTAGTGGGGGGGCTCGCCCCCCCCCCCCATGGCCGTTCCTGTCGGAATTTTTCTGTCTGCGCCGGAAAAAAATCGCTGGTTAGCTATGCCCGCATTTTCGCCGGGAGAGAGTTTTAGTACGACATATCCTCTCTAATTCGGCCGAGATATAGTTAATGTCGACTGGAAACTCTTAATTTTCCGACACATTCGCCACCTGCATGTCATAGAGGCCTAAATTCAATCTCACAGCGTCTCAAATTCCGCCGAGGGATAGTTAATGTAGGCTGGAAACTCTTAATTTTCCGACACATTCGCCACCTGCATGTCACTCACTCTCACAGCTTCTAATTTTCGTGCTCTCCCCTACTCCTGCTTACGGTAGTCGGCGATGACCATCGTTCATTGATTTTTTGTTGTCGGAAATTTATCTTCCTCGCCCCCCTATGTCGGCTAAATCTTGGTTTCTGGCTTCGGGCCTGAATACACTAACATTATTACACTCAATGAGTACTGGTTATTGATAATCATTGGGCGACTTTGTATCATGAACACCTTTCAATGTGGTGGTATAAAAAAAAACAATTATTAAATACCTGTTGCGAAGGCTGCGAAACTAGTTAAATGGTTTGAGGTGCAAGTCACTGTTGAACCGTCTTGACCAGTAGTAACCATACCATCTGTCTTCCAGGAACTGCTTCCAGTGTCCCAGTATTTACATGTATAGCTTTTACCAGACTGAGGTTTAGTCAGGGGGAAAACAAATGTGAGAGGTACTGCTAAACTAGTAGCAGCTGGCAGAGCAGCTCCTACATAAACAAAATAATATATTACTTTGAACCCTTCGATTCAGTAATCATCGGTTAAGGTCTTAGGGATCTTGGGCTCCAGGCAATCACCTGTAAGATCTTAAAGAATTTGATTTCCGGACAATCGTCGTTAAGTATTAAAGACCTAGACTTCTGGGGAACGATTGTAAGATACTAATGTCTTGGGTTTCGAACAATCATCATAAAGCCTTAAAGACATTGGGTTCCGGGCAATTATTAATTATGTCTTTTATAGACCTTGGTGTCTTGGGAATCATCGGTAAATATAAGATATTAGTAAAGATAGACAAAATGATCTGTCATCAAAATGAGTAGGATGAGGTACAAATACAATGGCAAGAGCTATAGTATGTAGTGTTCATTTCGTCATTTGCCACTGCACCCTTTCGGTAGCTTGCGTCTTGAAAATCAGTCTATTGGTGATCATGGACAATAGTCCAGGAAAGTTTGAAGACACCTGAAGACACCAGATAGATTTCTGAATGATGCTCTGCATCTTTTCAGTGGCTCATGTGGGGATCTTTAGTACACTTGATTTATTCTAGAATTTGCTATACCTACCAGTAAGTGGGTCTAGTAGGATTACGTCAATAATATCAGAAGACCTTTCATTTATGTCAGATGATAACGTAGAATAGGGATCCTTGCTTGTCTCATAATGAATGGACTGGATAGCAACACCACTACAAGTACTGGACCCACATGTCCAACTGTCATATCTATAAAATACAGAGTACAGAATAAGAGCAGAGTGCAGAAAAATAGAGATGGCAAGGTTTGGGGGAGTTTGGAAAAGTTAGATCATGAAAAATTTATGAAATATTTTATATTTATTTTGCTGAAACATTAATAGTTTATCCTATCATCTTGTAAGTATATTCTGTAGTGTTGTTTACCACAAGAGTTCCACAAGATATTGGAAAACTGTCTTCCCACGTCCCCTTATCTCCTTGTGTTGTACCACATTTCACCCTATTCTTTTTAAAATTTATTTAAGACCCCCCTATATCCCTGTATACTACATGTCCATATTTAGATCAAAGCTACAACACACAACTAACAACATTATCATAATGTACCGTGTTTGTGTTATGCAAAGTTTATTTTACACATACATGTCAGCTCAATATCAGAAATGGCAAATTTTTGTGTAACTTAACTTACTCAACATAATAATATCTGATTTCATCACATTTGTACATGATTAACATTATTTAAGTACTCTGCAATTGTATCATTTAAAATAATTTTGTGATCCAAAAGATGGTTTAATGTGCGCGGTTTTTATCATAAAGTTTTTGATAGATTCTATGCTTGTATGTAACACGAAGAACGACTGTCTATTCAAACTCATGGATTTTCTCCCCCTCTCTTTAATGTGAATACCGACTATCAGCAGAGTCTACGAAATCCAGACCCCTTTCCTTAATTAGCCTACAGAGAAAATAACAAAGTGCATATATTCTTACTGTTCAAGGATAGTTGTCCCAAAATTCACAGCAACTGAGTTTGTGGTTGGACCTGTTGTATAGTTGGCACTTGGGAATTCTTCACTGATTTTCATCGTATGAGACGCAGGTACAACATAGCTGTCAGAGTCACCATACGTAAATGACTTGATTATAGTTTGCCTTATGGCGTCATCGAATGAGGATATGATAGATCTGGTTTCGATATCTCTAACAAAGACGATCAAGGAGACCACTCGGTCTTTATTAAATACTAGACTATTGGATTCTAGATAAGCTAGAATTTGTACATAGTAGGAGACCACTCGGTTCAGATCGGCGTCACTCATTTCCGTATATTTTAATATGGACATAACATCAAGAAGCGTGTTAACCGATGATTCAGTTAAAGTGGTGTTAGCGATGGTGTTACTGACAAGATCCAGCATAAGTGTATGGAGATCTGTTGTAGCAACGTCTCGTTTTCTCCTTGTACTTGCTGTTGACGATGTCATATAGATTGAAAGCATAACAGCACCTTCCAGAGGGTTCGCTGTAAATAGAATATATTTTAAATTACTTTTGATCAATCAGTAAAAACAATGGTAAAAAAACACCAATGGCAGACTAGGCCTTAGAGTGCAGAGGGGGAAATGTAAATCAAGCTAGTTTTGTTTTTTTCATGTCGTGTCGCGTATATAATAGTCGCCGCAAACGGACACAAGGAAGCCAGTTTATCTAAGAGCCCAAAACTAACCAGCCCCCCCCCCCCCCCCGTTGCAACATATCAGCATGTCTAAAAATTTACGGAGGCTCAGTTTGTAAGCCACGGTTTGGCGATCCTGCAAACCTCTGGTTTGAAACCAGAGTTGATTGAGAAAGTTCCTGGGGATTGTCGGTATAGTTTCTTCTTGTCATTAGTGCAAGACGCAGGGTCTCATTTGGCAAAGAAAGGTATGTAGTCATCTGGAAAAACAGTACGATGTTAAACATCATTTCATTTCATCCCCATATCAACCCTGTAAGGTCATTAAGGGCTTGATGTTTGGGTAATATTGACCTTCCATAACCACTTGCTTTGAATTCACGTGCACAAGGTAAGCATTGTCGCATTGCCATTGGGTGTTATTTCTCTTTCTCAGTCAAACGTCGACCAATATCTAGCGGTGCTCTTTACTGTTTGTGTCTATATAAATCAGACAGCAACCTATTTCCATGACTGATATTCTAACAGACGTCACAGTCACATTTGTACGCATACCTGGCGATAGTCTTTATAGTTTGCGGCAATATGTAAGTCGGATAGCAACTTATTTCAACAGTTGTTACTAGTATTTGAAATGCATCCTGTGGGTTTGGTTCTTAATTTTTAATTTCAAAAAACAACCTACAAAGCGGGCGCTATCTACTGCTTCACATAACTATTCGATTTCTACCAGCCGGGTTATTACATGACATTAATAAATTGTTTTTATTCATATACAGTATTCGAAAAATGCACAGAGCATGTATTAAATCACAAATGGAAATCTTAAAACCGAACTTACAGGTTTTTGTCAGTTCTTGAACTTTATTAACAACATCGGTTTTCTTTGCTGCTATTTGGGTTGCGGTCAACGCTGTCACAGTTACCGCTGCCGATGTGGCGATCATACAACCACCTCTCCTAGCACACACCTACATAATAAAACAAGGGAGAATAATACACTAAATGAGCTTAAAAATAAAGGAAACAGTGTACAGTATTAAAGTTTTAAATAGAATTGTAACAATTAATTTAGCAGCCTTTTGTTTTACATGGATTGATGGGGCGGGTCAAGTGGTGTAATGTGACAGTTTGTTATCAAAGGGTCTGCTTCTGAGTCATGGCTTTGATTCTCCACTTGTACTTGACAACCTTGTGGGTTTCTCTCACTGCTAAAAAACCTATACCCCTCCACTTTCTCTATCTCCCTCCTCTCTTTTAAAACCCAACTCTTGATTTGAGCACTGACCCCGACTATAGCACCTTTATCCACAAAACTCCTTACAATCACTGTGGAATATCAGGCTTTAATAATGAATACATTAGGATATCCAAAATGTAAATAACTCTTCCAAGTTTGGCGATTCTTGAGAAGTGGCTATAAGGATAGGACAGTTACATATAATTACGAAAATAACCACAGACCATCATATTAGATTGGTGAAACAATTCTAACCTGAATTGAAAACTGATTGGTGTTAGAGGCGAGATAGGCTCTTGGGGCAAATAGAGTAACCATCGTATTTGTCGCTGAATCCTCTCCTAATCTAAGAAGTGTACCAGTAGTGTCTGTGCCTACGTATAGAGTGTACGTTAATGCCCCACCTGCTTGATCTGTTATACAGCCTACCACTGATGCAGTAACCTAAATATACATAAAAAACATTCAACGCTATTTCATGGAAAACACAAAATTCAAATTGGTTACTTATTGTTTTCTTACATTGGCTGCAATGAATATGACCAGATGGCAACGAAGGCTAGGTGTTGGGTTTGTTTTGCCAAAGGAATATATAAGCCAAGTTCCAAGATGATCCATTATCCACTTAGAATTGCAGCCTGTAGACAAAAAAATGGGGTTGGCTCTGCCCCTGGGGGATGGGTACAACCCTATGCTTGATAATGATTAATAATTGCCAATCTGATTAAAACTCAGATCCTATTTCGTTTCGTTTTTTATAGTTCAAAATTTAGTTTTACCTGTCTAGACTACACTAGGGTTGAAGTGTGTGTGTGTGTGTGTGTGTGTGGGAGTGTGTGTGTGTGTGGGTGTGTGTGTGTGTGTGTGGGGGGTGGGGGTTAGCCAATGAAACGGCCTGTTACGATGACTTCGTGGCGTGCCATGCATGAAACTGTGGGTACACCCCTAGAAACGTCAACGCTGATTGATTATTCGATATCTGAGAGCAAAGGGCCAGGCCACCAAATGTATGTAAAAAAAAAGATAGTAAGCTGGCACTGCCAGGCAGGATACGCCCACATTTTCGAGAGATGGTTAGAGAACAAGCAAAACCGAAAGTGATTTTTCCTACAATCAAAGGCTATATATAATTCATTAAATTACAATTTGATATGCACAAATATCGATAAAAATCAAGATCTTAGGGTTATAAACATGCATTTCAAGTTTCATCAAAATCGAATTAAAATTGTGACCTATACTGGGTCCACAACCTTGATATACCATATTTTAAAACTATAAGCGTACAAACGGCGGCCATTTTGTCTGGCAGTTATGGTCCGATTTCCCTGAAATTCAAACTCAACCTTCCATATGGTGTAACGGTGATAGAATCAAGCGTTTTTTTTTAAATCGGATAATAATCGTGACCTCCAGAGGGACCATAGGCGATTTTTCGGACAATCAGGGGCCGTAATTCAGGAAGTTATGATCTGATATGTGCAAATAACGCAAGGAACCAAGATCTTTGGGTTATAACCATGCATTTCAAGTTTCATTAAAATTGTATCAAAATTGTGACCTATACTGGGTCCAAAACCTTGATATACCATTTTATAACAGTATTTGCGTACACGTGGCGGCCATTTTGTATGGCAATTGTGTTCCGAATTTTTCCGAAATTCGAACTCAGCCTTCCTTAGGGTGTAACGGTGATATAATCAAACGATTTTTTAAATCGGATAATAATTGTGACCTCCAGAGGGACCACAAGCTAAACAAAGACGATTTTGCGTATAATCAGGGGCCATATTTCAGAAAGTTACGATCTGATATGCGCAAATATCGAAAGGAACCAAGATCTTTGGGTTATAACCATGCATTTCGAGTTTCATCAAAATCAAATTTAAATTGTGATATCTACAGGGTCCACAACCTTGATATACCATTTTTTAACAGTATTCGCGTACGAACGGCGGCCATTTTGTATGGTAATTTTGGTCCGATTTTTCCGAAATTTTAACATAATCTTCCTTAGGGTGTAACGGTGACATAATCGAACGGTTTTTCAAATTGGATAATAATTGTGACCTCCACAATCAGGGGCCATAATTCAGGAAATTACGTTCCGATAGGCGCAAATATCGAAAGGAACCAAGATCTTTGGGTTATAAACATGCATGTAAAGTTTCATCAAAATCGTTTCAAAACTGTGACCTCTATAGGGTCCACAAGCTAAAAACGTGTTTTTTCGTACAATCAGGGGCCATAATCCATGAAGTTTTGATCCGATACATGCCAATATCGAAAGCAGCCGAGATCTTTTGGGGATAAACCAATATTTCAAGTTTCGTCAAAATCGGACAAGAATTGTGACCTGTAGAGAGTCCACAAACAATTGTGGACGGACGGACGGACAAGGGCGATGACATAATACGTCCACATGAAATGTGGGCGTATAAAAACGAAACGTAATATGGATCTGTATTTTAATCAGATTGAATAATTGCAACCGGTAGATTATTAACAGACAAAATATTAACAGACAATGGGTGTGGCACAGCCCAAGGTGAAGGTGGTGGGGGAGGGTGGATCATGCGCCAAAATCATTAATTGCCGTCGTAAGGGTATACCAAGAAAATCCATACATAATTGTGGTCTCCAGGCGCTAAACACAAAAATTGGGCGTAGCTCTGCCCCCGAGGGTCGGAACATGCACCAAAATAAATATATCCTTATTGTATAAGGAATAAATATGATAAGTTCTATATTGGTTCATTCAGAATCTCAGCCTGTAGACAGAAAAGCACACAATATGGGCGTGGTTCTGCAACTTGGGGTCTGGACATATGGAATACAAGAATACATATAGCAAGTTCCAAAACGATCCATCAAGAATTGTGGCCTGTAGGCAACACCGACACAAAAAAGAAAAACGGGCGTGACTTTGCCAATGGGGGTCTGGCAGTCACCGAACACAATATGGTTCATCCTTAGGAATATGTATGAAAAGTTTTCAAGACGATCCATTAAGATTCGCGGTCTGTAGGCGACACACAGAGAGAAAATGGTCGTGGCTCTGCCCCTGGGGTTCGGCAGAGATCATCCTCTGGGTATAAGGAAAAAGTATACAAAGTTACAAAACAACACGTAAATAATTGCGACGAGGCGAAAAATTGTGATTCCTGAATATTGTCCACGATCTTGGCATTAAATACTTTTACACTGACTACATGTATTTTGTCGGACAGTTTCGACCCGAATTTCCTGAAAATCAAACTCAACTGTCATTTGTCTGTAAAGTCGGTGATATATTTGAATGGTTTTTAAAAATTGGATACAAATTTTGACGTCTACTAGAGGCACCACAAGCTAAAAACAGGACTTTTCGTAAATCAGAGGCCATAATCTAGGAAGTTAGGGTATCAAAAGGAATCAAAAGGAACTGATATATTTTGGTTATAAACATACGTTCTAAGTTTCATCTAAACTGGATAAAAATTGCGACATCCAGGATGGCAACATGAAGATAACGTTCAATAGATGTCCAGATCGGAGGCATATAAACCTACATATCAAGTGTTGTCAAAATCGGATAAAAATTGTGACCTGTACAGTGTCTACAAACAAAATATGAACGGAAGGACAGCGGAGACAACAATATACGCCCACATGAAAATGTAGCTGTATTAAAACTAGGCCCGCTTGTTTAAATATAAAGTATAAAGCAAGTAATTCTATAATTAATATTATCTTACTTCAGACAGTGCAGAATAAGAAGGAATCGTCGGGATGGTACACGATACTACACCAAGATATATTTGGAATTCTATACTATTGTCTATTGCATTATCAGAATTATCTATAACTCTAACTTTAACACGATATTTCTGTCCTTTCTCTAATACTCCTGGAAGTATAAATATACAGTTTGAAAATACAGGAATTTAAGTATACAACAAACCAAATTTATCATTAGAATCAAATCATGTGTGCATGAGAAGACCAAATTATTCATCACTGCCTGACAAATTAAATAATCTTTACTTACTGATGATGATTTGTATTAATTTTTTACCGGTACCATATGGACCAGGAGCCGAGTAGGATTTCATTGTGATGACATTTAAAAAACCCAAGCCGACTAAAAAGTTTCATGTCGCTCATACTCGAATTGGCCAAGCCTTAGGCTTTTTTGGAAGAGGGTTGCCACCAAGAACAATAATAAGATGAGTAGTGATTGGGAAAACGTTCCTGGACCAAATACCGTTCTATCCACAAGTCATAATTTAAATCTTGTGAATTAGTGTATAATTCAGCAGGAATTAAAACTTTTTTTTAACCCTCTATTTGTTTTTTGTCCATTTTTATGATTATATTCTGTATTTACCAGTCTCAATTTTTTTTGGTAACATCTGGCCAATAAAAAAATGTGCCTGTCGATCTCGCCAAACATTAATCTATTTATAGCCATCTGAATCCCCACCAGGCCCGGATCCAGGGTTTTGTCGAGGAGGGAGGGAACATACACTAGAGCAAAGGGTAATCATCAGAGTGCCGCATGCATTAGTGGTTTAAATGACCAGTCCCACTGGGGCTGAACCCCCACCGCCTGGATCAGCGCCTGCCCACCGTCCACCGTTCTGTCTAGATTTTAGATCTTGTGTAAATCTAATATTTTAACCAGGTTGTCTTCTATTAAATATGTCTGAGCAAACTTACCTCCCTTGATGGAGATAGCGGCTAGGTAAATGTTATTACCAAGATTAACCATGGTTGCGTCCCCATTTAAATTAGACGATACAGATAAATCTATAACAGCTTCACCTATATCACAAATAAAAAAAAAATTACTTTATAAATAGAAGAAATCTGGAATAAAACAGAGAGAGAACAATGGGTTTGAACTTCCCTTGACACAAACTTGGTAATTTCATGACTAGCATGTGGTACATTTTCTATTTCGATAATTTGGTTTAAAAATTCAAATTTGAAGGAACCCACAGAAATCCCATGAAGTTGGACAGACGACCATACTATTTGTCTTGCACAAGCTTGGGATTGAAACCTCACCATTTGACCCATGATAGACCTTCTGACCTAAAGTGTATGTGTAATACTACTGGTCCACCCACCTCAGCGATGCCGAAACCAACGGAAATCAGAGAAACCAATCGATCACAAGATGGAGAAGTCAAACTAAATAAATACAAAAAAACCCAACAAATATATATGAATATTAATACAAAATAGTAATCTGAGGATTGTCAGGAATCCGTTGTGGCCCTGTAAAAACAGAATCTGACATTTGATGAATGTGAACCAGTATTCTTACCATTGACCTGTTCTGACATCCAAATTACTTCTTTAATAGAAGCTTGAGCATTTGGCATTTCTACAGTAACTTGTAATGGAACAGTGTCTTCTGGACTAAAATATCCACCATTTGGCAATGCGTTCATTGTTAACTGTAAAAAAAACATATAAAATAATGGATTCATTGAAACATTATTACCGATTCTGTAATCTAATGGGTAGTACCCAATAAAATTCGGCCTTACCTATTAACGTTACAATCCGATGGGTGCATCTGTGTTTTTTTTAATCTTATAATTATTCTGACAATTATGGTAGACGTTACGTTTTGCAGAAAATAAGAACTATAAAAACGGAACGAAGATATAATTTTAAATAAGATTTACTTCAGGGCTACACCTGTGTAGGAATAACAATATTTCTCTAACAGACGAAGCACGCAATCCATAATGGTTAGGATTCAACTGGTTTAGATTATTTCACATGCGATTTAATAATAATTTCTTTCATTTGCTTGGACTAAATATTGATGCTATGAAGTACCTTGGGTGGGCTTCCAGCCACGGCATTGATATAAACACTGGCCGTAGATACTCGGGACCCAGATGCAATTTCAGCAGTAAACTTGAACCTGTTGCTCGCTATAAGTTGGTTAGCATTCAAAGTTAATGTAGCCGTGGTGGTTGCTGGAAGGTTACTGCCATCAGCGAATGTACATGCACCCACATTCTGCAGAGGAAAGAGAAATTAACATAACTTATGAAACATTCGCGGAACATTAAACAAAGTTTTTCCTGAGCATAATTACGTCATTATTTTGTTTGATCAACTGAACTTATGTTCACATTAATTAACTAAGGGGTAGAGTATTGAACACCAAGGCTGTGATTTCCATCTCTGTGCATACATCACTCTGACATTGATTTGTATCATTTTTTGCTTTACAAGTGGACTGCATAATAGCGTCAAAGTTAAACTTTGTAGATTGCCCCCCACCCCAAACAAACCTCCCTTAAACTATCTCAAAGATATACGGTAATATCTATAGCAACAAATACATCCATTCGGGGGATTTGGATGTTTAGATATTTAATTCAAATGCGACAATAAAATGAGCCTACGCCATACAGTGCTGATGGTGAGGTTTTGCCTGGACAGTTACGCTACAGCCTAATCTTATAATCAAATTCTAACTGGCCAGATGGTAGTAAATGCCATCGAAATAATAAAAAAAAAACGAATCAGACTTTGCCATATCTACCCCCCCCCCCCCATTTTGACGACTGGGGGTGATACACTGCTATACTTACAGTAGCTGAGGCCGTGACGTCATAACATTGCCAAGAATATCTCATATCACCGACATTGTCGGGATCCATAGAGGCACTAGCATCAAGCGTGAGAGATCCACTGTTAACACCGACTGTTTGCTCAGTACCACCTGATATAAAACATAATACAACAATAACATTTTCCTCTGCGTTTTCTTGTATTTGAACATTTAGTTATTGCTTGAAATGCTCTACCGGCAAGTTAAGTCTGAAGCTTATGGACATCACTAATGAATCTGAACACATTTAAATGCGGAGCTTCCAGGTATCTCCTACAACTGAACGTTTTATTTAAAAGAAAACATTTATCTCCAACACGTTAACTTTTATATAGGCTATACTGATGATATTTAATTTAAGCATTTAAACCTTTTTTGGGCCACTGTTGGTGCTTGATGTAGGCTGTTTGCCTTTAGTTTGAGCCACTGATAAAGCATTTACCTTAATTTGGGCCATTGATTAAAACACTTTACCTTTGAAGTACTGATATTTGATTATATCATTTACCTTAATTTTTGAGCCACTGATGGTTGAATAGGGCATTTGACCTTAACTTGAGCCACTGGTTTAGGCATTTGACCTTAATTTGTACCACTGTCCGCTGATGTTTGACTATAGCGGATACCTTCATCTACAGCACTGATGTGCGATTAAAGCATTTACCTTAATTTCAACCACTGGATTAAACGTATACTATAATACAAATACTGTATAATTAAGGAATTAGGGACATTAGATATGTGCGTATCTTCAATTTTAAGTCACTAACATTGGACAGAGTAAAGCCTTTAAGCTATAAGTTGCATCACTAAAGTTTAGATATTTCAATCATTATACCTTTAATTTGTGCCACTAAATCTGAGTATTCTGTTGTAAAAACATAGGTTCCTTCTGTAGTTGTTGCTGGAGCAGCAGCCAGTGCTACAACAACAGTGGCAGTAAGGGTTCTTCCAGCTGAAAATACGAGTATGCAACAATATAGAAATAGGGAGTATGGGATAACATTGATGGATTATCCCTCAATTTATAGAAATAGGTAGTATGGGATAACATTTATGGATTATCCCTCAATTTATAGAAATAGGTAGTATGGGATAACATTGGTGGATTATCCCTCAATTTAGACATAGGCAGGGGCCGCGGAGCCGGGGGGGTTAGGGGGGCTTTAGCCCCGGCAATAATTTTTAATAGCGAAAATAGAATGTCGCCAAAAGCTCAAAAAAGCAAAAAAAAAAGGTTATGGGGGGGGGGGGGTATGGTCAGTAGCCCCCCCCCCCGAAATCGGGTCCGCTCCGCAGCCCCTGGACATAGGTAGTATGGGATAACATCGATGGATTATCCCTCAATCTCCCCAAAAATAAACAATTCTAATACCATAATTACACAATGATGCGTGAAGCTATGAATTACGCATACCCCTCGCAGTGTTTGGTTTGATTAGAGCTAATCCCACTTAAAACTGGTGTAAAGGAAGCAACTTTCTATTCTAAATTATGACTGGTCAATAGTCCTATTAACAACCAATAGCTAACTGCGTAATAATATCATTACGCTTTAAACAGAGCTCCAAATTGGACCAAATGTTTACATAACGTTACGTCATGACTTATGTTACTATTATGACATAGCAGAATATTGTAGAAAATTAATTGCGTGACAAACGAGGCTACAACACGGATACAATGTAAACAATACTGTTTGGGAACGAACAATACTTTCGCCGTTTTATATACCTTAAATCACTGTACAATGTTTTAGGGAAGACCACAGATTAAACGAAGGACTGTCATGTTGCTGTACTCAAGTGATAGATTTGATTTAACGGGAAGAATAGACACACTTCCTCAAAATTTCAAGTATCAGAAGCCAATCCAGCAATGGCCGGAGACTGATTTCTCGAGTCATTGTTTCAGGAATATGTGAATTACGCTTCTGATAGTATAGCTGTATCCATAGAAATAGAGAATTTAGTTTATACCTGGTAATGTGTTAGCATCGACTGTATATCTTTGATAAGATTTCTTGGTGTTGTCTACTGTCAAACCATCACTCAAAGACCATGTATACAATAACGTATCATCTACACAACCAGTCACTAACTTAGTGTCAGCTATCAAATCAAAACTATAAAGATAAATCAGATTATATATTTATGTACGCTGCAGGGAGCCACGGCGGCCCAGTGAAGACACTGGCTCGTTAATCCGGATGTCCCGTATTCGATCCTTGCATTGTCAGTTGTGCAGGGCGGAAGATCTGACAAGGGACAACGTATATAGTCATTCGGGTGGGGTTGAAAATTGGGGTCTTGGGTATATATTGACATGCACGTAAAAAAATCCTTTGCAATTAAATGGAATTTGATTAGGCTGTATCTCCGCTGTATATGCCCGTCTTCATTAGCCCTGCCAGACGCTTAAATCCATTTCATTTTCTAATTTTTGCTGGAAGAACACATCTACAAACTTCATGTTATAATGACTGAAAATCATAAGGTTGACATTGACAAGAAAGATAGTAAGTTGGCACTGCCAGGCAGGATACGCCAACATTTTCGAGAGATGGATAGAGAACAAGCAAAACCGAAAGTGATTTTTCCTACAAACAAAGGCTATAATTAAATAAATTACAATTTGATATGCGCAAATATCGAAAAGAATCAAGATCTTTAGGTTATAAACATGCATTTCAAGTTTCATCAAAATCGAATTAAAATTGTGACCTATACTTGGTCCACAACCTTGATATACCATATTTTAACACTATTAGCGTACAAACGGCGGCCATTTTGTCTGTCAATTATGGTCCGATTTACCTGAAATTCAAACTCAACCTTCCATATGGTGTAACGGTGACAGAGTCAAGCGTTTTTTTTAAAATCGGATAATAATCGTGACCTCCAGAGGGACCATAGGCGATTTTTCGGACAATCAGGGGCCATAATTCAGGAAGTTATGATCTGATATGTGCAAATAACGAAAGGAACCAAGATCTTTGGGTTATATCCATGTATTTCAAGTTTCATCAAAATTGTGACCTATACTGGGTCCACAACCTTGATATACCATATTATAACAGTATTCGCGTACACGCGGTGATATAATCAAACAATTTTTTAAATCGGATAATAATTGTGACCTCCAGAGGGACCACAAGCGAAACTAAGACGATTTTGCGTATAATCAGGGGTCATAATTCAGGAAGTTACGATCCGATAAGGGCAAACATCGAAAGGAACCAAGATCTTTGGGTTATTACCATGCATTTCAAGTTTCATCAAAATCGAATTAAAATTGTGACCTCTACAGGCTCCTCAACCGTGATATACCATTTTTAAACAGTATTCACGTGCGAATGGCGGCCATTTTGTATGGCAATTTCAGTCCAATTTTTCCGAAATTCGAACCCAACCTTCCTTAAGGCGTAACGGTGATATAATCAAACGATTTTTTAAATCAGATAATAATTGTGACCTCCAGAGGGACCACAAGCTAAACGAAGGCGATTTTGCGTATAATCAGGGGCCATAATTCAAAAGTTACGATCCGATATGCGCAAATATCGAAAGGAACCAAGATCTTTTGGTTATAACCATGCATTTCAAGTTTCATGAAAATCAAATTAAAATTGTGACCTCTACAGGGTCCACAACCTTGATATAGGGAGGGATTTGGCGCAATGGTTAGAGAGTAGGATTTGTGACCGAATGGTTGCAAGTTCGAGACCCGAATTGTGTGCCGAGTTCTTGTGTCCTTGAATAAGACACTTTATCCCTGTATTCCAGTCTACCCAGCTGTAAATGGGTATCGGTAGGATGGTGTATGTGTTACACAAAAAACTAATGCGCTCCTTGAATTTCAAGTTGATGCTGCATTTGTTGGGACTCTTTCTAAGAGTTCGGGGGTAAAGGGAGGTAACCAGGCTTTACCTGTATCCTAGAGACCGGGTTAATAATTGTGTAGCGCTTTGAGCATGCATTTCTGGATGGATATATGCGCTTTATAAAGATACATTATTATATACCATTTTTTAACAGTATTTGCGTACAAATGGCGGCCATTTTGTATGGCAATGTTGGTCCAATTTTTCCGAAATTCGAACTCAACCTTCCTTAGGGTGTAACGGTGATATAATCAAACGATTTTTTAAATCGGATAATTATTGTAACCTCCAGAGGGACCCTAAGCTAAATCAAGGCGATTTTGAGTATAATCAGGGGCCATAATTCAGAAAGTTACGATCCGATATGCGCAAATATCGAAAGGAACCAAGATCTTTGGGTTATAACCATGCATTTCAAGTTTCATCAAAATCGAATTAAAATTGTGATCTCTACAGGGTCCACAACCTTGATCAGGTTTCGCGTACGAACACGGCCATTTTGTACAGTAATTTTGATCCCATTTTTCCGAAATTTGAACTCAACTTTCCTTAGGGTGTATCGGTGATATAATCGAACGGTTTTTCAAATTGAATAATAATTGTGACCTCCAGAGGTACCACAAGCTAAAATAGGTGATTTTTCGGACAATCAGGGGATATAATTCAGGAAATTACGTTCCGATAGGCGCAAATATCGAAAGGAACCAAGATCTTTGGGTTATAAACATGCATGTCAAGTTTCATCAAAATCGGTTCAAAATTGTGACCTCTATAGGGTCCACAAGCTAAAAACGTGATTTTTCGTACAATCAGGGGCCATAATCCATGAAGTTTTGATCCGATACATGCCAATATCGAAAGCAGCCGAGATCTTTTGGGGATAAACCTATATTTCAAGTTTCGTCAAAATCGGACAAGTATTGTGACCTGTAGAGAGTCCACAAACAATTGTGGACGGACAGGGGCGACGACATAATACGTCCACATGAAAATGTGGGCGTATAAAAACGACTGCCTGTCTAAGCCCATGGGTTTTATACATCTATTTCGGTTTCCTCTGAAGGTACATGACACTTCATGTTAGTTACAAAATAGGCCTAGTCTGTGTAGTACTGATTGAACCTCTCTGTCACAACCTCATGGGTTTCTCAAGGTATTATGCTTTCCTCGTAAACACACATATGTTAGTCCCGAAATACGCTAAAAATAATTGATCACAACACATATAAAAATCATGAGTTTAAAAAAGTGTGATGATTTTTAAAAGGCAGTGGCTATGGTTACGACGAGTCTTAAACCTAACCCTTTCCATCTCTTAATTGCTGCCTTCAGTTCTGAAAACGTTACAAATATGGCTTCTTTTTCAAGGCTGGTTTTGGGGGGATTGGCAGCCATTTTGGAACTCGTTTCAAAACTTCGCTCAATCTCGTCGTAACAAAAGCCACTCTGTTTTTAATAACTGCAAGTCCTCTTACTCTTCACTCATGTGTTAAGTTCTTATTAATATACTGTAAACACAATACCTTTCTGATACTCGAACTGTAGATCCAACTGATGAAATGACAACGAGTTCTGGTGTATTTGCACTATTTTTCTGCACAACATGTGTAGCTGTAGTAGTTTGCATTAAAAAGTTTGTCACAGATAGGGTAAATGTATATGTACCGGATGCTGCAGCGGCCAAGGTTACCATACTGGTATCGCCAGCTGTCAATAAATGGAACAATAAAATAAAAACCAAGTACGAACAATCCAAATGAGATTTCGTGGACCTTGTGTATTATCAGGTCCATGGAGAATTTCATGCTATAGGATAGACGCCAAGCCCCCCCCCCCCCCAACTGTTTTCTGTGATGATGTTAGGAATGAAAATGGCATCAATACAGAGAGACCATTGCGTCTTCATTTTTGAAGATGTACCAAGTCCAAAAATAACATTATATTCTGTCGAGGGAGTACATAGGATACACTTTTATTAGTTTTTGTTTTACGGGTTGACATATTTTCCAAATTTTGTAACATTCTTGAAGGCCAACTGCAGTATTCTATGTTGTTGAGTCCATTATACCGTAAATTTGCAATACAGACAAGTTCAAATTATTGGGGTGGGTGGGGGTGGGGGGCAATTATGAGATAACTTACGTATTAGTCATTCATTCATTATTACTCAATTTATATAATATGGCACCGGAATTTCATTATTTTGTTCTGTTATTCCAAGTTTAATCAACAGAACTATTGTGTGTAAATGAATGAATGTACAACGTACCTGTAAGAGCAGTACTGGGACTAACACTCCACGTATATGTTAGTGCTCTCCCCGTACTGCTTCCACCATCTAATACGATGTCGGCTATACACCCTCCTACTACTGATGGTCCAATTATAGTTACCGTTGGGGATAACGGGTTGCAGGCTGTAATGACCGTTATATTTCCTGTCATTGCGATGGCTTCCGTCTGCCCTGCTTCCTTGATGGTATTCGCTTTAGGCGCGATGTTATCACCTTTAAAATATGAATGCAGTGTGTTTATAAATTGTTTGATTTTTTACTATTTTAATGTATTGCCGATTTGAAGAGCAGAAACGTGAGACTTTATTTATTATCGTGGTAATGTTACTTGTCAATCAAGACTATGTTTTTGTCAAAGCTTATTTCATTACCTATTTTGTATTACACTATTGACACATTAAGCCAAAGAAGAAACTAAAATTTACGATTTACTCATATTCCTGAAAAAAGGAATCCAAAATTTGTGGAAGTGTTGGTTCAGCACCTCTTATCTTGAGATTAATCAGTATATTTACAATACATCTCGCAAATTCTTTTCGTTAAGATACTTACCGACACTAAGTGAAGATCCTCTTATGAACAGCGTGGTACCAGAAACAAATGAACATACTGCACCGGAACCCATTGCTGTTACTGTTGCAGTATCAAAAATATCAGAACATGCAGCAAGGCTAGTCCGGTCTACTGGTTTGCAAAATACCACAGATACGGCATCGGCTGAAGTAAAAAAATAGATTTATTAAACTTCCCCTTTCTTGACTGGTTGGCACTGAATTAGACCAGCTGGATATTGCTGATAACACTCTTCTGAACGGAGTGTCGATCAGCCTAACATTGTCATTGGACCCAATGCCGTTTTAGTGTGGCGCGCCAGGCAGGGATAACCTTACTCTCCCGGACATCTGTTACCACTGCTTGTCGTGTATTTTGTACACGGTGAACAGTCCATACGCTGATTACAATATTTTTCTTGATTACACTATTTGCCTATACCGTTTTTTTAGGACTTCGAATTTTGTTCTAATGGTTTGGATTGTTCGTACTTGCTTTTATTTTATTTCAGTGTAAAGTTGTTATGGCTTCCGTGGGCTGTACTTTTGTGTAAATAAATATCTAAGTCTACGGTCATAGCACAGGTCTTAGTTCAGCTGCGTGTTCTCCGCCCTTCCGTATCTTGCAGTAGACCATATCCACTGTCTGCAGCCGTTTTTTTGTTCAGACATTCATCGAGCCCAGCAAGTGAATATAAATCTATAGTAGCTTCGATTCCTGTTCCCACTTTTGTTAAATACCCTAACGAGCAAGTTAATTATTGAAATAAAATTGTATCATATGTTAATTCCCGAAATGACATAGCCTGTGCTGGGTAGACTTTAAGCCTACATAGCAGATAAAGGTAGCTGGATATACTCACCAGTGTCTGTGAATTTAGCTTTAGCAGTAGGTGGAGACGCCTGTGCTAAAACTGTTACGGGGCTACCTATTTTAGTCACTTTATTTAAACTGAGTGAGACTTGTAAAGCTTGTGATTCCGCTGGATGGTTGACCGAACATGTAGCAGATGTGGCACTTGCAACTATAGCATCAACAATATATTCAATTGAAGTACCTAAAATAAAAACAAAATCGAACGTATTGATTTTAAAGGATAATTCTGATGTATTTATTAGTGAATAACATTAGTTAATTTGCTGTAAAGGGCTCGTTAAACCAGGATACAATTTCCATACTCTGTGCGTTCGACATTTTCGCCGAATTAGGTCACCTGAAGTGGTTGTCCGCTTCAGGAAACAAGGTTAATAAGCTTCGATTCCCCCTTAAGGGACTTCAATTAGAATTATTTATTTTTTACCGTGTTCTGAATAATGTTATTACAAAAAACTTTACCTCAGTAATATTACCCAATAAATACCTGCTTTCGTTTGAACAATAGAAACAAAAGTTGTATTCTAGTGCCATGCAATTGTATGAATCAGTGTGATATGTTTTCAAAGATAATTCAACATCCAGTTGGGGTTTTACTTTAACGTCCTAATTTCTGCGCCATTTAAGATTGTGGTAAATGTTTCATTATTAAAAATCATCTATTTATATAAGGGTCAATCTCGCTTATATCTTGGGGAATAAAACCCCTTAAAATCCTCTACCTTAGGGCCGAGCAACTAACTCAATATGCATGATACGTTTTCAAACAACTTTAATCCATCAGTCTTCATCTGGAAATTGAGACCGGTGTTTCAAGCTGTATTATGTGGTGTCGGGATAAAACCAGACTTTATTATATAAAAATAACATGTAGGTGAACTCCACCTTTCGTTATCAAGTACAGCACGGGTCATGCTTTTTATAGACCTTAAACGACTGGCAATCGAGGTGGTCCCTTTAAAGTGAGTAGTTTTATTTAAAAAGCTGTTAACATAGAATTTATTTGACCTACCAGAAATCACGCAGAATGTGTTGCCTGCGATAAAACCTGTTCCAGTTAAAGTTAAAACTTCGGTTTCATTTGTCATTCCTTTCGTAAACTCGGTTGGGGAAATGGATGTTAATGCAACTGCCGAGGAGTCGTAGACAACAACTGTCACATTAGAATCCGGTGCTGTGCTGCCAGTAATCCGACAGTATAGCTTGTATTCCCCTGAAATAAAATAGATTGTTATTTTAAAAGCACATATACAGGTAATCTGAAAAATTTATTGACAAACTATTACCTGGTATTTTGAACATATTTTAATACTATCAATAAAAAGTGCCATGACAAAGTCTGATTTTGTGCCTGAAAATGTCAGTAACAGGTGCCTTATTTACAGGCTTGATAGACACAAAAATAACAACAAAAAGACGATCTGTGAGTGCGTAGACTTGTTTACACAGGTATAATAGCATACAATAATAATGGTATTCTTTGAAATCCAGCCACTCGGACGCATGCTCGAAAAATATTATTCTTGTTTGTAAAGAGAATACTCTGTAACTGTCAAAACATTCTATTATGTGAAATTGAGGGATTTCACAGTCTCACCCCCATACCCATGTCTGGTGCATGTGTAATAGGGTAATCTGAATAGTGGATATATTATTGTATTAAGCTAAGTGAAGTGGTATATATACCTGCAGCTATAGTAGATGGTACTGTTACTGTTATATTTTGAGCACTGTATTTTGTTGTTATTATAACAGGAACTTCGGGACCAGTTGATGTTTTTACATAACATTCTAAGTTTGCTTTGTCTAAACCACCACCGGCTACATTCACAGTCTTGAAAAAAAGGAAAACACACATTTACCCAATTCAATCATGTTTCATAATAAGAGAGAAAATGTTATGTAGGGGGTAGAGTAATGGCGGATTTAGCTCCACCAAGGCCTGAGGCGGCAGTTGCTGGAAGGTCTATACGGGCCTATGTAAAATGTCGTGGGCCTAATTAATTTCGGATCAGGGCCTATTTTGATTCCCGTTTGGCCTAAACCCCACCCACTAACATTCATTGTCTATGCGTTTTTAATCGTTTCAGAGAGAGAGGCTTTAACAATCACACAACACTTTTTTTTTCAATAATTCGCTTGTGCGTAGCGGTCTTTCGCAGAGGTGAGAAACCAGATGACATGGAGAAAACCCACGATGTGAGGCAGACGGCCCTACCCGTTGTCTTTAGTGCACACTTTAGACCATTCACCTAGTTGTGGTCCATATAGTACTATCGTAAACGTTATTGTACTTTTAAGATCTTAAACAGTTCGCGTACTGTAGGACAGATTTTGGCTTCGGAACTTTTGTACTGACTATATAGTTATATACTCACCGATTCACTTCCGGATGGTATGTGATCTGGCATCGCCATGGAAACCACTAAACAGCTAGAACCATCACCACCACAAACATTACAGGCATCAAATACTTTTCCTCTGAAAACCCATAAAATTCCAATAATTCATTAAAATGAAATTATGATTGTGGCAAATATACATAAAAAAGCCTCCTTCATTTTTATAACCAAGACATTTTGCATCGTTTAAAGAAATTTGTGATTTATAATTAAAAATGTAAGAGCGGTACAAGGTACATAAGCAAAGGTATTGATGTGTAGTGGCGGGGTCGGGATTTCCCATTAAGTGAGTGTTCTGTTTCATATTCCATGCAGGTATCTTTAATATTCTTGAGGATAGGCAAGGGTTGACCCTGTGACGTCAAGAGATAAAAGTCATTCAATAGAACACTGTCTTCTACCTAACCATATATCACTGTAATTAAACGGGGGTTGGTGGGCCGAATGGCTAGAACGTGCTCGGTGTAACCTAAGGTCTGTCATGGAGTCAACTGGCGTGGTTTCGATTACCCAGTTGTGCGTGATAAGAAGTATGATCGCCTGCCCAACCCCGTGTGTTTTCTCCTGGTCCTCTGATTTCCTCCGACTGCTAAATACCGCTGCGCGCAAGTGAATTATTGAAAAAATTGAACCATTGGTTAGTCACGAGATGATCTGGGCTGTGTCGAGTGGACCTCAACCCCCTCTCCCCCCCCCCCCTCTCTCTCTATCTGTATTTGAACAAGCAGTTAGAAGTACGGTAAAATCAAATCAGAATAAAACTAGAGAGAAAGGAACCCAAAAAACATTTGAATAACATAAAGTTTGACTGGATCCAATTATAATAATATGGTAAATAATGGTTTTGTGACGCATACATTTCTGCTAAGTTCAAGCTTATAAATGTCATCTTATTGATAATCAATATTTCTAAAATGACAGACATTTGTTAATTGGAAAGTGTCACGAAACGTATCAGTTAAAACTGTAATGGACCAGAAAGTGACATCCATGGAATATTTGTTAGATAGCTACCTACATAGGTTAGTCATGAAGTGCTAGCAGGAACCACGGTAACCCAGTGAATATGACACAGGTTCACTAGCCAGGAGGTCCGGGGTTTGGTCCCAGTCTAAATAAAGCCTTGGTTTCCCTCTGGAAAAGTGGCTACTGTCCTGCCATGGTCTTTCCGATATCTAAATAAACAGAGACCCTATCTACATCATTGGAAGGACATTAACTTCCCCGTTCAAATATAACACAAGGGAAATCTGCAGCGGCAATGTCTGGACAAATTTCAATCAAAACTCAGTATTTTTTATAACTGGTATTTCTCTTATAGTACTCTATATGGTATATGCCCGTCCCTATTTTCCCAGACAGTGCAGTAAATTATGACGTTAAACGCCATTCTTTTTATTTAATTTCTCATTACATCAAGCCTTAACTCATAAAAATATTATCTTGAAATTTCCGAACAAAAGTCTGCATAATATAGAAGAAAAATTGGTCAAAGTTGGTGTTTTCTATTCAACCTTCTACCATGTTGATGAAGCAGCTATGAAGCAAATCATATTTTCAAAATCAACACTAAATCATTAGGAGTTTAACCAAACAAAAACAAATTGAAATAAAGAAGGAAATCCGCGCCATTGTGGTTATTTAATGACATCAAGAGAAAAATACACCGCGAAAAATGGAAGCATAAGCAATGTAAACATTTTGCATGATGTTTATCATGTAAAACCTGACATAACAACGGAGGATGAATATATCGCAATATTATCATTATATCTCTTGGGTATTGTCGTTGATGTGTCATAATATAGTATGTTTATATTGTGCATTCATGATGAACAATGCTGAGAGAGAGTGATTGAAAATAGTTAAATTATCATAAAAAAGGGCCTTAAAGCTCTTTCATTTTTGGTTCGGATCCAGTCCAAATTTTCATCGTCCAGCAAGTGTTTTTTAATAAACCGAGACCAGTTTAGTGTAAATAATTAGCCAATAAAATGGTCAGTTTAATTAAACTATACGTCAGACGTGCGTTGAACACTGGAAGACGAATTTAGAAATAGAAAAATGCTGATTGGTTAAGTATATAGTTTACGTCATTCAATTGAAGTTCTCCTACATGAACCCTAAGGTGACCCCCCCCCCCCCTACCTGGCCGAAGAGGGTCATGACAATTGATCATTTGAAAGTATAGAAGTGCAAAGTTTTATCAATATTTTAATATCAATTACGATATGATATGATTAAAACGAAAATGTTTAAAAGCATCTTAATTTCATGACATCATGCTGGCATCAATTAACTATGGACGATTAACTGATTTCTTTCTTTCAACATCAGCATCAAGATCAAGATGGCATCTAACTTAAAGTCTATCTCACAACCCACCGTATAGTGCATATTCCTGAAGCAATAAACCCAGAAATACATCTCTAGCCATTGCTGGATTAGCTTCTATTGAGCGAGTGTGTCTATTCTTCCCGTCCAATCAAATCTATCCGAAGTACAGCAATATGACAGCCCTTCGTTTAATCTGGGGTCTTCCCTAAAACTTTGGACAGTGATTTAAGGTATTAAAAATGATGAAAGTGTTGTCGTCTCAAAACAGTGTTGGTTATATTATATCCGTGCTGATAGCTTCGCTTGTCACAAAATTAGTTTATCTGCAATATTCTGCTATGCACTGGTTAATTAGGCATAATAAAATCGTGAGTCATGACGTAACGTTATGTAAACATTTGGTCCAATGGGGAGCTCTGTTACGCAGTTAGCGATTGGTTGTTTATCGGACTATTGACCATTCAAAATTTAAAACATTAATTTACTTCTTTACAGCAGTGAGTATAGGGATTAGCTCTATAATCAGACGAACACTGCGAGGAATATTCCGTAAGCGATACGGAAGTCTACGGAAGAATGTGTGCGACACCGTAGAATACAGCAGCCAGGCCGTACAGGCTTTTGGCCCTGCACATACAAAATTTTCACCTAGTTTCTTGCGGATGATCTGCGCTGCGGCTGGATTGTCTAAATTACTATTACAAAACAGGCTTTATTTTCCTTTAATTTAATTAAGGAAAGGGCCTATTAGCGCATTAAGGCTTTTATGTTATGGATGTATTTAATCAATAGATTGTCATGTTTTGTCTTTGTGATTGAAATGTTTATTTTAGTAACCGATAACAACAAAAACCAGATCAATATAAGGGTTACAGAGACAGGGATCTTATAGACCATTGATATCTGGTGTCTTTTAAACGTACACACGATAAGTCTTTCTATAAAAGCACGATTGTCCTAAATAGGCAAACCAATCATACAATGCCATTAACTTGTTTCCGCCATTTTACAATGGGTGGCTTTAAAACCAACAATGTGTCTACATACGCATCCAGATGTGTTCCAGAACTAGTGGTTCAAAACAATGGCGTTGATTGAATGTCATGGCAACGAATAACAAATTTAATATTCTCAAAAGCTTCTGCTATGATTGTTTATGATATCACGATACGCATTTGTAAAACAATACAATAGGTCAAAGTAACTATAATATTTCATAACGTAATTCTTTCAAAGAATTGAACACGCATATCCTAATAAATAATGCAAAAACTATCTATTGTAAAACAATACAAAAGGTATAAGTAACTATAATATTTCATAACGTAATACTTTCAAAGAATTGAACGCACATCCTAATAAATAATGCAAAAACTATCTAAAATGTTCTTTTTTTAAAACCAAGTATTAGCCTTTTGTAAGCTATTCATCATCTCCTCTTAAAAAAGTCGTTTTTCTTGTGGATCTTCAAAACAACTTTTGATTGACTTTGTGTTCTAGAAGATTGAAGTATCTGCATGGCATTACTTTCGCTTTGCTTTCGTTAACTGATGTGAAATGGGGCTTTACGTCCTATTTATTTGCACTTACTGAATTTATGAAGATGGGCATATGGAAAGTGCTCTGGGGACCTTTAACATGCGGACAAGCGCCTTACTGTTATAAACTAAACCACAGTTTTTCGTACCATCCAACAACTAGATGTCCGCCCTCCTAGTCCTTTGTACTCTTCACAACTGACAAGGAGAAACCTGGTTCATGAACAGTCGGTACCATACTCCATGTGCTGCAGTGTTCTCACTGGTTTTGCTAACCTTGTAGAACACCTGATACCATTTTAGTGAAGCCTGTACCATAACTGATCCGGGACCGTACAACGCAGTGGACGCTTACGGCTGGCCCCCGGATCCATTCACTTGATTTGATATAATTTTTTTATTTCGCAATGTCTGTTTTCTGTCTTGTCCGCAGGTTTATCTTGTAGATTTTTGTTTTGCGTGTAGTGCGGTCCCCCTGCACTTACTATAAGCGATGAAAGCGTTATTCGGTTTGCTTTATTATCCTAGTTTTTTATAATGCATTTTTAGTTTTAAACTTTATTCTCTTTGTTTTATTATTATTTTCTTTGATACTTTATTCTCTTTGTTTTATTATTATTTTCTTTGAAACTTTATTCTCTTTGTTTTATTATATTTTTTTCTTTGATACTTTATTCTCTTTGTTTTATTATGTTTTACCTTTAAACTTTATTCATTTTCTTTATTCTATTCTAGTTTATTTTAAAATTTCTTCCTAGTTTGATACCTTAGTTGTCGTCTATTTTAATAGAGATAATTCGCCTCACTGCACAGATTGATTTTTGTTAGTCCAAATTCAAATATCCCAGACTAGTTCACCATTTATCGTTCTAATGTTCTGTTATAATTTTTAATCAATAGTGCCATTTCCACACGGTTAATTATAAACAATTACGTATAGTTTTATCATTTATATAACGGTTCCACAAGAGGAATGGAAGTCTATGTTTTTATTTATTAACATTTTAGGACAATAATGTTCGTTGATGGGTGTCTTTATTATCGCATTTATAAAGGGTCGTATATTTTATCTATTGTCTTGTCAATACACAATATGGCTTACGCAATAAATAAAAAATAAGATGCACAGAGGTTTTTACAAAATTAGACTTATAGTGAAAGAAATTAATGTAAACTAACTCAAAGCGAAGGAGAAATGGGGCTTTGGAGTCAACTCGACACAAACTAGGTCAGCTCGGTACTAACATATGGTAGAATGTTTTTCAATAATTCGCTTGCATGTATACAGTAAATGGCCACTTTGCTCAGTAATCCCAGCCAGACATTGGCTTTTTTCTAAATTTGCGTTAAAGTTTAAAATATTTGTTTCAGAACTGAAATAAATTAACTATTACTATTAGTCAATCCCAACGCTAAAATCATCAACAGAATTGATTGTGTATATCTGAAATAGACACGTATTGTTCACCTCGTGGCCCATTGACGTGCATGTCATGACCTGTGATGTGTAGATCACGTGTTATGGATATCATGAATATTGACTGTGTCTGAGATTACTTCTCCGCAGGTAGCGTTTCCCCGGTAACGAATCTAGGGGAGGCAAAGTGGGACAAATGTCCCCCCCCCCCACCAACAATTCTGGGTCATACTAATATTTTGTCCCAGACGGAGACAAGCAGTACCTGGGCTGAGGAGGCGAGGATTGGGGCCGAACCAGTGCCGGATAATTAACGTAATCATGGTATAGTAGTTCAGACAACGGAGTTTAATGTTTTATGTCAATTTAAATAATTTCACTAAAATAAAGTAAATTATGAGACATCATGAGAGAAAGGGTCTAAACGTCAATGAAATCGATGCCTAACTTAGTTTCAGATTCACTGAAATAAGTTCTAATTTTAGAAAAAAAAATCCTGGAGGAAAACACCCGAGGCACTCAAAGGGGGGAGGGGGAGGAGGTATGTCTCGATTATCCACTGTTTTGATTTAATTAACAATGAGCGTTAGCAGCATGTAGGATCTCAATCCAGTCGATATCAAGGACTAACCTTGACATCGGGAGTTGATTATGCTCTGGATAAGTTAATTAATGTCTAATTGATAAATGAGATACTATTTCAGGCCCGAAGAAAGACACACAAAAGGCAGATTTAGCTCTTGTATAATGCATGTTTAATATTATGATTGACTGAAGTTATTGTTCTCTTAATTGTTTGTCCATGTATGTATATCTGTTTCTTTTTAGTATTATGATTGACTGAAATTATTATTCCTTTAATTTATTTATCCATGTGAACTACAAATAATATTAAACATAAAACTGACCCGTTTGGAACATCTTCACAATCACTACAAGTTGAGTTGTCCCCCGAACACACACCACACGCATCTTTACCAGCTGAACTAGGTACGTTTGTCTGTCCCCCTGTACATATACTACACTCGTTGACTACAGCCATTGAGCTTACTTGAGCTACAACATGAAATAGAAATTGTTTAACAATCAAATAATTATTGTCTTAGCTCGGCGATACAAATTAAAACAGCAAGATCCTGACCAAACTTTCCCGATCCAAACTGCCTTAAAAAAAAGAATAAATCACAGAACAAAATATGTTATTTTAAAGATTCCCAATCTCATACTGTACCTGTAGAACTTTGAAGAAAAATAAACACTATAATATTTTATGTTATTTCAGCATGATTAAATCCTACCTGGAGTGACACATGTTCCATGACAATCTTTGAATTCGCTGCCATATAATCCGGTGTATGGTGCTCGACAGTAGTCACAAGAATCCAGAACATAAGCACCGTTACATGTATTACTGCAGTCTCTAGAGTAGTTGGCTGCCTTACCACTGTTACCACCTTGAAAAAATCATTAAAAAAATCATTCTTTAAAAGAATCCCATCCACACGTTTGTGTTGTATTTGCTTCCGAGTTTTCGATAAACTGCTTAATTTTTGTTCTTAAAATTCCCGATATCACATGCACACACTTTCGGAAATTCCACAGACATTGACGTCCATATTTCTATCCTCGGTTTTTACCCCCAAAAGTTGATTTTAACCTTGATTTTCAGATTTCAGCTGTATTGGTTCGTTACATCATGTCAATGTTGTTGTTGTTGGAAAGCACCTCTAACAGAAGAACACTTCAATAACGTTTAAATTGAAGATGCTTTTGGCTGGAAGCGCCATATAGCCAAAGATGTCCTCTATCTGAAGATCTGTTGAATAATCTAAATTCTTGAACGGAAGTGCCATTACATAGTTCTTGGGTTGAAGCTCCATTGGATTGTATTAAAATGTTCTTGGGTTGAAGCAGTATTGAACCATGTTTTAAAATCAGATGCGATGTGAGGGAGGGAGGGGAAAGAAACAAAACTGAATAATGTTATGATTGAAGATGGTCTTAGGTGGATCACAACAGGATATTCCCTTTGTAGAAATCACACGTGATTAATGCCATAATTGGCATAATTGGAGAAATCACTATTGGATATCTTAAAATTGGAAATACCCTTTGTAGGAGCCACTACTGAATAATCTTTAAAGATATCCTTTTAGAAGCCACCATTGACCAATATTATTATGTAAAATATTCTTGATCTGACAGGCCAATTACATATATTCTTGGTCGGAAGCACCATTAAATTAATAATGCACTTGTTCAGAATCCCCATTAAATATTGTTCTAGCTGATGATGATCTTTGTTAGAAGCACCACTGAATGAATTAAATAGATCAAGAATCTTACCAATGCATTCATTTGAACAGCTGGTATCCATATATGCCGTTCCATTACAGGTACCAGTACAGTCAGTAGTATTTCTATAATTGGGAGCATTTGTACACATTCCATTACAATCATCAATACCATAGTTAGCTGCTTTACCTGATGACCCACCAGTACAAAATCCACATTGATTCCTGGTTTCACCAGAGGGGCATCCATCTGCAAATACATGTCAAAGTATATCAAATTATTCTGAACACATGTAGAGAAAACTTGTCTAAAACGGCATTGTTCCAAACAAATATAGTGCTAGACTAAGGTAATATGGACTTTAAGGTATTACTTTCCTGCTCCAACCATGCTGGTGAAGACAGCTAGACATAAGCCACACAATATGCCATGGGGTAATAGGACATAGTTTTATCGTTACATTATTTGAACGCATAGATGCTAAACACAACTGATAAAGAGAAGCCAAACTCTTTGGACAGAACTTGATAGATTCAGTTTAGTTTCTTCGATCTGCTTTATCAGCCCTGCAATGTACGAAGGAACCTTCTTAAATCTTGGCCAGATTGGTTAGGACCCAAAGGAATAGACAGGCGTCAAGAATTATGACGCTTACATTTTAATAACCCAGAAATTGACAGAATTGATAGATTTATCTTTATCTGATATTAGTAACAGGAAAAGGAACGTCCAAAAACAGGCGAAAGTTTACTTGTCACCTGCGCCCTTGTATACCGAAGAAACCTGTCAAATTTCTTGCTTTAGGATACACATACCGTGTCATTTATTCAAAGCAAGGATTTCAAAGACCGTTAAAAAGGCGTTACGGGGAACAGTTACTGATCAGTGTCTTGTCGTTCGGATGTAACAAAAAAGCAATCCGTAGTACTGCTGTCCGGGCAAAATTTCCCTGATATAGGACACTGCACGGCGTATGTTCATCTTCGTTAACTCAGATCCGAAAAGTAGAACACAATACTTAATCAGTAGGGTGGTAGGGTTGCAGCAAAGGGGGGGGGGGGGTCTACAATGGATTTGCTAACTGTGCTCTCGTTTTTTCATAACTATAACAGTAGCTGGTGGTGGTTTAGACAAAGCAAACTTAGAATGTTATGTAAAAACCTCAGCTGGTCCCGAAGTTCCTGTTATAATAATTACAAAATACAGTGCTCAAAATATAACAGTAACAGTACCATCTGCTATAGCTGCAGGTATATATACCACTTTATTTAGCTAAATACAATAATATATCCACTATTCAGATAGTCTGGCAGAACTATGGCTGTACCTGGAAATTGTATACAAGGCTTTTTTATGATTGATATTGTAGTCACGGGTGTGCTCTTTTAGAATCCGCCGGGTGAACCTCGATCACCCTTGAGTGTTTTGAGAAATCCAAGGTGGCGTCTAAGACGGCCGCCATATCAAACAATCACCTATAACTCCAACAGTATTTAGTCTAGAATGATAATTTTTGTGTCTAACCGTATATTTTTAGTGTCAAACCGTTCTGTGATCTGTTCTGTGTAATAGCTTGCAAGCAGTTAAGAACTGTATATTTTCATGAGACCCAAGCGCATGGGGTCTCTTGGCTATGCGCTCAAAAAGCATTTCCCAAGAACTAACACAGTGAAACTAGCCTTGCCACAATAGTTCCAAGGTGGCCATTTCAAATTCAACTATGTCTTCGTTGTTTGTGGACGGGCTTTTTGTGGGTTCTGGCTATTTATTCACATTTTAGTGTTTGATTTGTATTTACGGATACACTGTGAAATTACAGGATTTCCCCTTTAAGAAATTCGATCACTGTTAATACCAATCAATATTTCAAATACACGAACTCTGATAAAACTAAATCAAGTGGATAAGATAACTAGGCAACCATTTTAATAACAAACAGGTAATCAAGATGCGTTTAAATCGATTTAGCAACCTAACTAAAATCAAGTTATTTTAGATCGTTAAAACATATTTTGCAATGAAGGGTTTATTATATAAATATTGAACAAGGTAAAATTGTCTAAAACGCGTGGGTTTTAGGTCATAATGACTGTCATTAGGACAATAGTGATGTCGTTTCGGTCCGAATAATTGTATACATTTAGCAAAGAATAGAGTCGCTTGTCAAACCTCGTTTTTTTCCGGACCCTCTGCAAGCGAATTATTGAAATAAAATGCACTATATTATTATGTTTGCCAAAAATAAGGTCTTTTCGGGACTAACTTATCTGTTTATATTTAACAATTTTGGCTAGGGGCCGAAGGAGGGAGCACCAGAAAAAAAGACCCGCAAGGTTAGGCAGACAACCCTGATGGCGTCCAGATGGGGAGGGAGGGGTAGATGGGTGAAATGATAAACCGGGGTGGAAGTAGCTAATGTAGCTAGTATTGAAAATCTGTCTAGCCCTGTGTGTATCATGACGTTATTCCCAAAGTTTCTTCGTCGAAAACGCAGTCATGGACATCGTCGCTACGCGCCACCCAAGCTCAGCACTATTTCAATTAATGCCCTTTTGGAATTTATCCAAGAACCACTAGGGCCATACAGTATCCGTACTAAATTATATTCGATTCCACTTACTATTTTGAAATTACTTAAATCTGAATGTTTGGATTTAAATTGTACTGATCCTGCATCCACTGAATACAGGGTTGTATCCATTGTTCTTGACATTGCCCACCGTCGTGTGGACATTGCGACTGAGTCTGATGCTTTTAACACCACCAACAGTTCTATTCTAAAACTGAAATTTGCTAATAAAGGCATGGTTGCTATCGGATTAAGCCAAATATAACACCATAAGCAAGTCACAGCACACATCCCTCCTTACTTCAAAACTGTTACTGTTCCCCATGGCATCCAAAATATTTAATTACAGGAACGCATTATCTAAAATCAATGCAAAGGAATTATATGATAACCCTCTGCCTTGTTCATGCTCTACGTCGTCCTCCATTTACCAACCAGCTGGACATGTAGTGACAGTTACGCTTCCTACTTGGATCTGCGTCTCGATTTTGACAATTGCCATAAACTAAGTGTTAAATTGTACGATAAACGTGATGACTTTGACTTTCCGATTGTTTACTTTTCATTTATTATTAGTAACATTCCAATATCACCAGCCTATGCAGTGTTTGTGTCTCAGATAAGGTGTAACGCGAGAGCTTGTTCATTTTATTCTGATTTTCAAGTAGATCGAGGCATTTGTCATCTAAGCTTCAACTACAGGGATACTTGCGAACTAAACTTATTAAAACCTTTAAAAAGTTTTATGGCCGTCATATTGACTTGATTGGTAAATATAACATGTCTCTCTCTACTATTATTCTAGACATATTTCAAGTTACATTATTCAAGATATAGATAAGAACTAGCCATTCTTGCTATAATAGTTCGAAAGTAGGTGATGTAAAATGAATAATTTGAAAATTTTATTCAAATTACTCTATTGTAAGCGAAGATATTGGCATTTGAAGATTTGGCCGACGTGTGCAATAATTTCAACCACGGTCCTGGTTGATCAAAGCTAAGACTCGAAGCGCATGGGCCCGCCATATTTGATTTATCACTGAAACGTTTTAATCTGTTTAATATCGGAGCAATCTGATGCCATCCAAAGTTGATTAAGGCCTAGATCAGATAATTAATGTCTAATTAATACTTTAGAATACATTTCATGCCCAAATAAAGACCTGCACTAGGCAGATTTAGCTCTTGAATAATGCATGTTTAATTGACGGGTATACTATCTCCCTGGTTATATATATGTCTACTACATCGTTAACACTGTTCATCACGTGCATTTTGCATACCGTCATTCATTGGCCAATTACGCTATTTCACCGAGATTTCACCCAATAGATTGGTTGCAGCTATCGTTTGTCGTGTATTTTGTACAAGGTGAACAGTCTATATGCTGATAACAAAATTTTGCCTGATTACACTATTTTGCCTATACCGTTTTTTTAGGACTTCGAATTTTACCTAGTGGTTTGGATTGTTCGTACTTAGTTTTATTTTATTTAGGGTGAAAAGATCCATAACAGTTTTGATGGGTAAACTCATAAACGTGTTTAGAGTGGTGCACCGATTAATATAAGTTTAGATGGGTGTGGGTGAACCGATCACTTGAGCAGATCAATTATATATAGTTTAGATGGGTTAACCGATAAACGTACGTTTAGATGAATCGATAAACGTTTAGATGAATCGATAAACGTTTAGATGAATCGATAAACGTTTAGATGAATCGATAACCGTTTGCGTGAACCGATAAGCGTTATTTAGATGCGTGATCAGATCAATAAAAGCTTAGGCGGTTAAATTGTTTTTTTAAAACAATATTTTATTTCATTTGTAGTAGTAGTGTCGCCACCCCCGTCCCCCTATGTAAGACCTACCTAAGTATTATTTGGTATATTGTGTATAGTGTAAATAAATCAATAACAGACGATTTAAAAAAGTTACGAACAATGTTAAAGATCAACTGTTTTGTATCAACCGAGAGGACAATCTTACCATTTAATAAATTACCAGTATCTTGAATTGCTGTTATTTTAACGACCCGTTAAACTCTTACGGACATAAAACACTATAGAATACTTTATATTTTGTATTAGCATAAATCTATAGGAAAAGTTTACACCACAGAATGCTCTGGGCCTTTATTTCAAGCAACAATATTTCCCTCGTTTAAGTTAACCGATCGTTAAAAGATAACGGAGCTTTGAGCAACCGGCCCCAGATCAATATAAATTTAGATGTGTGAACACATCAGTATAAGTTTAGATGGGTCAACAGATCGATATAAGTTTAGATGGGTCAACAGATCAGTATAAGTTAAGATTGGTGAACAGATTAATACAAGTTTAGATGGGTGAACAGATCAGTATAAGTTAAGATTGGTGAACAGATCCGTATAAGTTAATTAAGGTCGATTAAATATATCTCCTAGAAAGTAGGACTATTGGGAATATTTTCGTTCAGAAATCGTATTATGATGAGCCCCTCTTGTCCATTTGAAGATGGGACTTATTTAAATCAACATTCATGTGAAAGGTATAGGACAAAATCGTGCGTTACCTCGCTATCGAAAGCTAGTTATAATGAACCGACTCGATGAACGAGGATAAACAAATCCCATGAATACAAAATATATAATATATAAAAAAAGGGCTCAGACAATTAGGGTTGTTAATCCCACATGCAACAAATCCATGGAATATTTTTGTCACTTAGCAACAAGATGCACAATGACTTTTGTTGTTGGCTTTATAGATTTAAAAAAAAACAAATCAAGGTTCACAGAGTTCTGTCTTTTGTTTATTTATTTACCGAGACAAAAGATCTTAAATAAATAGAATTTTAAATCGTCATTCTAAACTTCAAAAACAAATAGAAATATAAAGCTTTCTTAAGTTTAGAGGGGTAAAACTTCTCCATGCATAGCTAAATATGTCATGTAAGAAAACAAATAACACACAATGAAATAAAACAAAAACCAAGTACGAACAATCCAAACCATAAGACAGAATTCGAAATCCTAAAAAAACGTGTATTCAAGCAAAATAGTGTAATCAGCAAATGGACTGCTTCTCGTGTACAAAATACACGACAAACAGTGGTAACAGGTGTCCGGAAGAGTAAGCTCAGCCTGCCTGGCGCCACACCCGCCATAGCTGCATCCAAACTATTAGACGAAATCTCGGTAAAATAGCGTGACTGGCCAATGGACTATCAATGATAACCTACAATTATTTGTAAATATTAGATTCGAGAGAGGTTATTTCAACACAAAACAGGTCATTTCGGGATTAACACATGGTTCAATATATTATTTCAATAGTGTAGCAGTGGAAGGAGACCGATGGACCGAAGAAAACCCACGAGATTGGAAGGCGACCCTACTCCGTGTCACGTACAACCGGGGAATCGAAACCACGCAAGTTGACTCAATGACAGACCTTATGATACAGCGCGCAAGTGCTAACCATTCGGTCACCTCCTTCTTTAGTCTATAGAGTTCAAGATGCATTATGTAATATTGGATAAAGAGCTGATCATTCTCGCTATAAAAGTTCAACCAGCGGCTTCCAGACAGGATACGCCCACATTTTACAAGAGTTGAATAGAAAACAAGGTAAACACAAACGGGATTTTTTTTTTGTACAACCAGGGGCAAAAAATCAAGAAAATCATGGTCTGAAATGCGCAAATATCAAAATGTAGCAGTGGGAAGAAACCGATGACCTGAAGAAAACCCGCGACCCTACTCCTTGCTACGTACAACCAGGGAATCGAAACCACGTCAGTTGACTTAATGACAAACCTAATGGTACAACTCATTACCGTGCATTCAGTATTAAATTATTTATTTCATTTACAATGTAGTGAATTACATTCGTATATTATACGCAAGTGACTTATGCATGTATTAGAGATTTAGTGAAAGGGGATATTAATAACTGTATATTATGCTTAAAGATACATTAGTTTAGAGTTTAATAAAGTGTTGGTCATTTTTGCTATCATAATTCAAAAATAGGTGATAGAAAAACAAATGTTGAAAATTTCAGTCAAATTACTTTATTCTGAACGGAGCTGTACTGCTGGAAGTTAAACTAAAATATGCATCAACGGTGTCCGCACCGTGTACCACAATTGCAGATCGTTCGATTCACAGACGATATCTCCACCCACATATTCTCGATTATCAAGTAACATTTTCAATGGCTATGACACCCTCGCTTGCTAGGCATTTCACCACCAGTCTCCGGTAGTTACGTCACTGACTAACGGTACACGTTAACTTGGTCCACCATTTATGGATTTAATGTCAAATGGACGACTGTTTAAATCCCAGCTGTATCCAAGCCATCTGAGGGTCCACAGAGTTGACTTTGAGTTTGTCATGTATAAGTAAAGGTCTAACTAATGATTTCTATAACATCTGAGGCCTAAATAAAGACTCGCAAGATGCAAATTTAGCTCTTATTGCATAATGTGTGTTTAAATAATAACTCTTTTGTAATCAACCCTATATCTGAATAGATATAACTTTTATTTGGTTTGTCCAATTTCCTCGTAATATCGGCACCGTATAGTCCTATTAGAACTGTAAATAATACCTGTTAATTGGAAAATCATATTATAAAGGTAATTTTATATTATATTAATGTAATCAGTGAAAAGGATAATAATGACTTTTGAGTTTGTAATACTAATAGCATCACGACATTGGTGTTGCAGGCAAGAAGTAAATACTAACTACTATACTATAGTTACTGGAATATCATTAAACATGTATTATTCAAGAGCTAAATATGCCCATTGCAGGTATTATTTTGGCCTAAAATGTTATTTCAATTATTAATACCCCGACATTTATCAGCTTATACAAATTAAAATCAACTCCCGATGTCATCGCTAGCCTGTGATGTTTAGTGGATTGAAATACATTTTGTGAAAGATAATCAAACGTAAAATTGGATAATTGAGACTTTATTAATTATCTTGGAGCCAGGGTAAGGCGCTGGATCGCTAGCCCGGAGATCATGTGTTCGATCCCTGCATTGGTAGAGAAAGTTCATCGGGATTTTCTGACGTTCACGTTGGAATTCGATTCAAGAGTAGGCGCTGTCCGGGTAAAGTTTCCCTCATAGCACACTGTATGATTTCTACCCTTCTTCATTAGACCTGTCGGAGCAGAACAGTAGGACGTTAAGTCCATTTCATTTCATTTCAATTTTTTTTATGGTACCGACTTTAATGATGATGGAGACTATGTAAAAATTCAAAAGCTAATATCTGGAATTTTCAGCATGTTCTATTTACGTTATCTGTATGTTTTAACTATTACTGTCAACTCTTTATCTAATTTCCCATAATGTCCATTTAATGACTCCTCATGTCCCTTTAAAGATGGCATGTTATATAATGTAGAGATAATATTATTTCCCAATATATACCAGAAAAAGTCGAAGAATAATTAAGCTGTTGTGAAATATTACGACTGAATACAAAATATATAAAAACGATTCCATCACAAAAATCAAAGTTCAAAACAATGAAGAGTAAAAGATCAATTTTCGTCACTTAGCAACAGAATACACATTATCGCGCTTTTGCCGTTGGTTGTTTAGATTTAAAAAACAAATCAAGGTTCATTAAGTTCTCCTCTTGTTTTCTTATATTTATTTAAAAAAAACTCACTGACCCATTACAATTCAATGATAATTCATTAACCCAACAGACAATGAATACTTTTTTCGGAATGTAGACGTACAATAACGGGATCTATAAGTTTTGTTTTACACGTACAGAATACCTACACTATTGTTATCTAAACAATAGCTGATAATAGGTCAATAAATGTCTCAGAACCATAATCAATAAAATCAATAGTTCACTTTGTTAAACAAATCAACACGAATTGGTTGCTGACGTAATTGAAGTCTTAGAACATTTCCATTGCCTGAGTAATGGCGACAGTGATGTACATAACCTACTTAAAAGTAATTACTTTAGTTAAGTACAGCGAGTATTTATCATTATTTAACATAGTTAACAACTTGAGTTTTAAAATAATCAACATTAAGTTTACACACAAAATTCATAACACGACATTTGCCGGATTTAATATCTTTGTAGGATGTCAACGCGTGCTTACTATTCCAGCATGCAGTACATTTTTAGTACCCAAATGTCAAATTAGAGTATTTCGTTAAAGTACCACGTAAACTTTGATAAAATCACCAAAGCTTTCAAAGAAAGTAAGAAAAAATTGTACTGGCTATGTGATATTCCACTTCTGATTGGGTGAAAACATAATTTTCATCTATTTTAAACAAGAGATTGATAGCCTGGGGATCTATAAGGGTTAAGTGGATAAAGCACGAGACTGAGGTTATGCTGGGGAAAGAAAGACTGAAGAAAATAACCTGAGTGTTTTTTTCTGAAGTCTATCTTCCCCAGCATAACCGAAGTCGAGGAAAAAAAACCCACTAGCCTGGAAGAATAACCCGATACAGGTTTAAAGAATAACTTTTAGAAGAATAACCCCAAATTCCTCTCTATATATTCAGACAGCATATATTCCGGGGATGGGGTCCCCGGAACTGGTTAGGACCTTTTGATTGGTAGAACCTCTAAGTTATGTAACTTAGTTAATCTTATGGCCTAACCGATCTCTGCCCCCCCCCTCCGAAAATCTGTTGGTACCTACCAGTCCCGGAGCCCCCAATATACTTTACTGCCAGGGACCCAATCCTCGCCCCCTCAGCCCAGGAACGGGTTAGCTCCGTCTGGGATAAAAATATTAGTATGAGCCAGAATTGTGTGGGGGGGGGGGGGCGGGACATTTATCCCACTTTGCCTCTACTAGATCTGGCACAGACTCACTTCCATGTTAAAATTAAGCCTCTTGTTTTTTTTTAATAGTTACGTGCGTACAATAACCAGGAGAAAGGCTTACTAGCACCCCTACTCCGCCGGGCCTGTGATGGAAAATAAAACGAAGCAAACATATGCCTAGTTTTCGTTAAGTTTTGAACACAGATTACATTCACCTTTTAGAATCTATAGAATCTCTGAACAAAATGTATGACTTACAGTACAGAGAAACTGATCCCTGTGCACGAATTTAAGGAAAATATATTATATTCATCTCAAATTTTTGTAGCGGTCCAATAAATCACAAGATCCAACGTTTAATCAAACTCAACGAGATGTTATTTTGACTGTAGATAAGATACAAATCTGATAACATTGAAGACCAGTTGCAATAGAGTGCGCGGCCTTGGTCGCACAGTTAGGGAAATGGACACCATTTCTGAGAGAGAGAGAGAGAGAGAGAGAGGGAGAGAGAGAGGGGGAGGGAGATTGGGTTTAACGTCCACTCCACACAAACTAGGTCATTTCGGGATTAACACATGGTTTAATTTTATTTCATTAATTCGCTTGTGCGTAGGGGTCTTTCTTTAGCAGTGGGTGGAAACCGGAGGACCCGTAGAAAACCCTCAATGTTGGGTTCGGAAAAGTAAAATGTAGTTGATTAACATGTTTGTATTGCGTGTGTAACTTTTTATTATGGGCGGCGATTGGTCCTTTAAATCATGTATAAAATATTATAGTATTATTGATGAGCTGCCATGAACAGGAAATGGTCCGTAGTGACGCTCAAATAATCTACTTCATTTACTCACGAATACATTTCATCATAGTTCATGCCATAAGATCATTTATCATATCATTTATATAGACACTGTTGACTTTTCTGCATCATGATACGATATGTTGAAATCAATTTCCATTGTTATTGACGTTAACATGATAGCCAACTTCGTTACCTATAACAGGGGCGGGACCAGGAATTTTTGGGTAGGAGAGGGTTTGCCAGGTTCCTGTTAAGGAAATTTGACAGTTGACATTGCATGATGATTTCATCGTCTGCAAATTACGAAGGCATGCATGCACACTGAGCTTTTTAAAGAGATAAATTCTACCATTTTCTATTATGAATTAATATAGGATTTCATTATCTCGCGCCTTGAATGCCCATCACATCCCACCATCTGATGATAAAGGATAAAGCACACGACCATTACACCTTTCTCATAAAACATGTTGTTTTACAATTTATTTTTATGTAGCTGACCTGGGGGAACCCCAAACTCCTCCTGGAGCCTCTGACCTATAATCCCATTTACTGCTCGGTGAGTAAGACGCTGGTTCGCTAACCAGGTCTCGGGGTAGCTCTCAGTGTTAGTCAAGGAAGTTGTACAGGATTTATCGCTTGGCAAGGAAAGGGGTCTAATTGTTTAGATGGGTCGAGTAACCGAGATCCATTGTACACATTGGTGTACACGTAAACGAAATTTTGACAGTTGCAATTCAGATAAGAGAAGGCCGTATTATAACCGCTTGGAGTCAAACCCTGAAATATATCCCCAAGAAACATTTCAAAGAGTCTCGGTGAAATACTTGATTAGGAGTATGTCCTCGAATCTGGATAAGGTACACAATACGCAGAAAGTTTGCTCATGGTTTGTGAATATTATGGCGAATTTTGTAGTTCGTCGGATACGGGGAAGGATGAGCTCCGCTCCGATGATCTAACTTAAACGATCAATGTGTCACTACTAAAAGTACCACTACTACTAGTCAGGCGAAGATACGTTGTGTCTGTGTTGCGATTCAGAGATCGCGGCCAAATTAAATGCAAATTACCACCCCTCCACAACACTACCACCACCACCACCACCACCACAGAAAGACGTTAAAATAGCATTATTGATATCCATATATTTTGACCCGTGGAGGTTGATGGAGTCTGTTATGATGGAAAACGATTGCTATGGATATAAAGCACATGAAACCATATAACGATCCTCACATCAAACGCACATTTACATAATTTGCACTAGCATTATTTATTTATAGTAAAACATGGCAAATATTGAAATATTAAGTTCGATTGATCTGTACATCTAGATATATAACAAAACGGAAATCAGAAACCCCCACTTGCGTGATCTGGATCTATTATTGAAATTTTACAAACCACACACAACTTATTAAGCGTTTCTTAACAAGACAATCAACAATGCTATTAATACCTGTCTTCTTTTTCATAAAAGATGCATTATCTAAGATTAAGATAAAGCGCTGTTCGTTTTGTGTTATAGTGGTTTAAATCAGATAATGAAAAATGAATAGATTGAAAACTTCAGTCAAGTTATCAGTGTTCGAAGTTTGACAAGAAATGGCTGATTTTGAGTGACGTCCATTTTGAGCGTTAAGCGATTAAATGGTGCTTATGGTGTAATCCATTTGACATGTGAACCATCCGTTGGTGTACATAGTGGAGTATAAGGTTTTCATGTTAATAAATGTTTTAAAAAAAATGTTCATGCAACATTTGAAGCCAGACAGAAGACGTGTAATAGATCGAGTTACTTAAAGGGACAGTAACAGAAAAAATAGCCTTATTCTAACTTCTAGATGTTTTTAAGTGTCCTACCTGTTGTGTAAATTATCCATTAAATCCTATTTTACTTGTCCAGAGGTTTCGAAAATATTTTAAAATCTAAGTAACATTTGAAAAGTTTTACGTAAAGCTTTCCCAACCATGTAGTTGAATTTTCCCAATTTTTTAAAATTTGGTGTGTTAAGATGATATTTATGCCATCGATTAATTGGAATAATATTGTAAACTAGTACAATTTGTTGACCAGAATAATGATTGGGCCATGTTATTCAGTTACAACAAGAGTGGTATTGGGTCTTTAATTGAAGAGTCCTGAATTCCACTCATTCATATCAGCTTAACTATTTTTCGAACAGCCCCCCCCCCTTAAAAAATCAGTAGGCCTACCCAACGATAACACACACTACACACATACAAAAATATCAGCCTCTTATTCTTTTGACCTGAAAATACTGGCGGCGCCCTACCGTAAAGATGGGGATGATGTGACTAAGTGGGTAAAAAACGCTGGCTCGCTATCCTGGAGGTCGGATGTTCGATCCCTGCATTGGCCGAGAAAGTTCATCCAGATTTTCCGGCGTGGTGTCCCCTTGTCAGTGATGCAGGACGGATGGCCTGACAAGGACTGCTGTCTAGTCGTTCGGATGGTACAAATAAACGAGGTCCCGTGTACAGATTTGCGTGCATGTAAAAGATCACTTGTCAGTTGGAATTCGATATTGAGTAGGCCGTAGCACCGCTGCCCCGGCAACATTTCCCTCATAACACTGTATGGCGTATTCCCGTTTTCATTAGCCCAGTTTAGGAACAGAACAGTAGGACGTTTAACCCAGTGTATAGGAATTTAATTTGCGTAACTTTTTCTTCAATTTCAGATTGATTGGCATCTACTTCGATTAGGCGTTTTCTTTAGTTTTTATTATGGAATGTGTACTAGTCGGACAGTATACAGGATAACATGTATGATTGTATTTTTATAAATAAACTCGCCCATGAAGAGTTAAAGCAGACATGTATATATAATATAAATGACAACACTAAACAAAAGGACGTTTTTCTATAATCCCCTGTAGATGAAATTTAAAGCACAGAGGAGATTATACATATATACGCGACATGGATCTGTTTATTTTGAGATGTGATACAAAGACTTTGTTACTTCATGCTTCACAAAAGAGAATGCTTCATTACTTCATACTTCAAAACTGATAAATACTTCATTATGTTTTGTGGTTGGTTAACCAATTGTAACGTCATTTTTTATAAACAACACATAATAGAGCGCACAATAAAGTACAATGCAAATTGTGATGGTAAGCGTATCTCCTGTTTTATTAAATGAATTAAAGGGACATTTTACGGAAGTCTTTAAGGGTCGAGCAAATGAAAAATAAAACATTCTATGGTAAAATGGAAAAAAAAACACTACCCCCCCCCCCACCAAAACATTCTATGTTACTATATATCTTGTCGGTTTGTAAAGGCGGCGAGTTGTGATAAAAGTCGAAGTAATTGTATTTTGTCGACGTGTCAATTTGTAGGGCTGTGAAGGCGACAATGATTGGTTTAATTAGTTTGTCGAGTTGTCGATTTGATTTTGTCTTTACAACCGGTTAAGATAAAGAGCTGACCATTTTTGCTTTTATTGTTCTAAAATAGATTATTCAAAATTATTGTGAAGCGAATTTATTTAAAAATTTCAGTCAAAATTGGTCTACTCTGAACCGAATTTACCGATTAAATTTTCGGCCTAGCCTCGATCATCATTACTAAAGTTGACACGATAAAAACATAGTCTCGAATTTCCATTTCATGATCAAATCACGAATGAAAGTTGAGCAGCAAATCGGATCCTAATCCAATAATTATCGCAGGCTTGTGATGACATCGAGAATTGATTATGGTCTGGATAAGTTAATTAATGTCTAATTAATAATTTAGATAACATATCAGGCCTTAAGAAACAGCTGTAATAGGCAGATTTACACCTTAGATAATGCCCCCCCCCCACACACATATGCCCCAGAATAAACTTATAATTATACCCCAAAACAAGGTTCATTCGTTTCCTTGTAGAAACAAAAATAAATCCGAATGTGAAGTAATTAAAAACAGACTGCCCCTTGGTACTTAAATCAACGCTTTTAGATAATTGTCGCAATATTTTGATCAAACTGGTTCTTCCCAGTATTTACATCTCTTTCGTTATCAGTATTGCGTCAGCGCGTTACAATTTAGGGATTCAAATTATACCAACATTTCGTTCGTTTATTTTTCTGGCACAGTCCAGTTCTTTAAGCCAGGGTTTGATCTTGGGATTTTCTTGTCTGCTTTACCCTTGTCAGTGGCGAAGGACGAATGGTCTGATACCCAAATGTACTCGTTAACGTGTACATTTGGAAGTTAGAATTATTTAAAAAGTAGGCGGAAACGCCGCTGTCTTGACAAAACAAAATCTTATCGCACATTGCATGAAGTACGCCCGGCTTTAATACCCCAGTAAGTGCAGAACAGAAGATGTTAAAGAATTATTTGACTGGTGACTATACATTCTATGAAAGAGACAAAACGTGTTCAATGCAATAGTACTAAGAACGTGCGCTTTTGTTGTCACTCGTTCTCACAATGTTACCTAAATAATAAGAATAGTTTGTTAACACACCGTGTCTTTAATATATTTAGTGTCTTTACACTATATAGTAAACGCAGTAATAAAATAGTAAAGATATGTAAATAATAAATAGTGAATATGCAATTAAGAAAATAATAGTATATGCATTTTATGGCTGGTGACTTTACTCATGACCCTATCGGCACTGACATTCTACCCAGTAGCTGCATCGAAATCGGATGTTCAAACCGGGCCACCATTTGGTAATGCATGGCTCCTTTTCTAGACGATTACACCACTCCTCGGGTAATTTCAAGATAGGTCTATGATAGTCTACCCAAACAGCTTAAAGCACGGGATTTTTCAAGCTTGACATTAGCTGACCAAGAAAATGTGCCCAGTAGTTCGAACAGGGTGGTAACAAGAGATTCATACACAAATACCGCTGACTGTTTGAAATCAACAAAGAAAGTATGCAAACATAGTACTTAGCATTCCAAACTAACTATAAAAATCAAAATGTTCATCTCATGATGTCCGAAGTACGGTGGTATCGAAAATTTAACTCAATTCCTTTATATTCTATTCTAGTACATTGACGAAATGATTCACAACATCCATATAAATCTTAATGGATCGAATGGCGTTACGGCGTCAAATTTCTATTTGTCAACATACTTTTCAACAACCAATTAATACCACATAATATTCAAACGAAACAATCCGATGGGAATATCGTTCAGGCGAAATTGTGCGCAACATTTCTAGAACATTTGTCTGCGAAGTTCTGTTTGTTGTCCGACTGCAAGTGATCATCCTTATCGATACCTAATGCCTCTACTCATTCATTTGATAAAGTCAGTTAGCATTGAAATTGGAATTCTATACACATATATCTATTCCTGTTGCCATAAAATACGCGTTTAGCGACTGTCCTTTTTATTTGTGGTAACTATGGTTACATTTCATTAATCATATTATATGACCGCAAATATGGCCATCGTTTGAATTACATCATTATAGAGTCCATTATTAGAAAAAAGTGTCATTACAGATACACACATATATATACATGTATATTATATAAAAAAACATAGTTCGGTTTCTAATTAAAAATTAAAGCTTTCCATTAGTGTCTCGAAATACTGGGAATAAAGTACAGTGTGCCGGTTCGACGCGGGTCATACTTTCTCGTTATAATATAGCTTTTTTGGTGATAATTTCTGGTGACGATTTAGACATAACCGGTAAAGAAACGATGCACATGAAAAATGTTTATCCCTCTGAAATTGTAGTATTGCTTCTGTGAGTGTAAAAGATGTCAGTGTATCTTCCATATTATGAAGAGGTCATTTGAGTATGGAAATTAAGCGTCAAAACCAATTAACCATCTTAGCCCAAAATATTAACCTAATAAGCGTGACCTTTCCACACAGTTTTAAAGCGCATTACCCCTTTCGTTTTGGCGCAGTAATAAAATCGGAAAGATTAATTGTTTAATTCCACGTTTGACATAGACTGTCGACTTGTTTTCAACTTCCAAGTTTTAGAGCAATATGTACACTTTGGATCTCCGAGGTTGTTCTCGGATTATACCCCGGGATAGTCGAGAGTTCTGGCAATAGTTCAAACCACAAAAATATATCAGATCGGCACTTAGATAAAAGTTATCATTATGTCAATTAGAAGACATTATGAATTAGACAAATCTTACCTGAAACAGGTGCTACGGTAGATGGTGGTGGTGGAGCAACGGACGACGACATTGGTGTTGCTCCTGAAGACATCGGAGGTAGTGGGGCCCCTGACGACATTGGCGGTGCTCCTGATGATTGCAGGGGTGGTGGAGCTCCAGACGACATTGGTTGGACAGCCGAAAACATTGATGGTGGTGGTTGGGATCCAGACGGCATTGGTGGTACTCCCGAGGACATGGGTGGTGGAGCTCCAGAAGACATCGGAGATGGAGCTCCAGACGACATTGGTGGTGGGGCTCCCGATGATTGCAGGGGTGGTGGAGCTCCAGACGACATTGGTTGAGCAGCCGATGACATTGGTGGTGGTGGGGATCCAGACGGCATTGGTTGTACTCCCGAGGACATGGGTGGTGGAGCTCCAGAAAATATTGGTGGTGCTCCTGAGGACATGCTTGGTGGAGCTCCTGATGACATCGGCGGTGCTCCTGATGATTGCAAGGGTGGTGGAGCTCCCGACGACGTTGGTGGGCCAGCCGATGACATTGTGGCTCCAGACGACATTGACGGCTGAACTCCTGATGACATTGGAGATGACATATCAGAGTATGACATAGACATTGGGGCAATGTAGCATATTGTATTTCCCATACTGTCGGTAACATAATGTGTCCTGTCCCAAGCCATTGGGGAGTAACTCATCATCCAATAACTCATCATAGAATAACCCATCATCGAATAACTCATCATAGAATAACTCATCATAGAATCGCCCATTGGGTGGTCGCTCATTGGGGGGTAACTCATTGTTTCTAGCATTGGACCGTACATCATTGATAGATCACATGGTGTTGCAGACCACATTTGTGATGAGGGTGGTGCCATGGTCGGTGATGGCTCAATAGTTGATGTAGAAGCTTGAACAACGGATACAGTACAAAGGCACAAACTAATTAAAAACGTAATCCGTCTCATATTTACTTAAATAAAATCCAAATTTCTCGGTTTAAACGTTTTATCTTAATCTTGTGTCATAAAAATAGTGTTGCTAGTTTCGTTGTTCGATCCACGGCGCCGTTTTGTTGACAACTGGTCCAAGTTTCTAATTCTTCTTATGATCAAATGTCAGCTAATAACTTCTCGCCATGTGCTGTCAGCGATATCGCGGGTGTGTTTGCCAATGACAGTCTTGTCGGATACAAACGACGGCAAACATAAAATCAATGTCTGTATTCAGTGTGTTGTTAATTGGTTTAACCTGGCTTCTTGTCATTGGGTGTTAAATTGTACGACAGAAAGCTTAAACAAGAAATACATGTCTCATGTATTTTGATGTAACTTAATATTTGGTCGATTTATTTCTTGATCTTTGTCGTTTTAATTTAGAACCGACCAGACGTAACAATATTGTTAATAACATATTATTATAGTAAAAATATACATTTTTGATATTGTGTATTATAAATAAATCACTGGCAACGTTTGTAAATAAACATAACAAAACTACCGATTTAAATGATGCCAATTCTTATGAGGACAAGACTTGTCGTTGTAAGATATCAGTGCCGCCCACTACAGCAAGGGGAAATGTTGTTTGTGTTGGTTTTCATTTTTTTTCGACCGAAGCCATTCTTGCAATAAGGCTACTTTGTCGATTTTCGTCAGTAATCGACAAACAATGTTAACATTATTATCATATGAAGAGCGCGAATATAGTCCCCCTAATATCAACAATATTTTTGCAAAGTGACTGGCTGAAATTATTATCGAATATACACTTTAGAAAGGGGGTAAAATATTTGGAAACCAAATTTACAAAGTATTTTAATACTTTGTAAATTTACAAAAATACGAATTGATGTTTATATCTTAAAAGATATAAACATCAATTCGTATTTTTGTAGTACTATATATTACTATAGCGCCTGAATTATCGAAAGCGCAACAAATTTCGACCATGCCCCTTTAAGTTAAAAAATATTATTTTAAGTACATGTAGATGACTCGTTTTATCGTCCTTTGCTGACTTCTTTAACACAAACTAGGTCAATTCGGGACTAACATATGAATTAATTTTATTTCAATAGTTCGCTTGCGCGTAGGGGTCTTTAACAGTGGGAGGCAATCGGAGGCCCCGGAGAAAACCCACGAGGCTGCATAGACGACCCTACTCCTTGCCACGCACAACCGGGGATTTGAAACCATAAACAAAGAGAAAAGTCGATAGATGTCATGGTTACCCCATTACTTACCATTTCTATAAAAACGCTACAAAAATCGAATGATAATTAGGCCTATAGCCTACTTTTTGAAATTGGTGTATGTTAAATTTTATACCCTTTAGTCAACAGTATTTTTGCGTTCCTGCGAAACACTATCTTTACCACAATACAAGCTAAATAATACACCATCTGATTAAAACACAGATCCAATTTCGTTTCGTTTTTATAGTTCAAAATTTCGATTTTACTTGTCTTTACTAGATTTGGATCTGGAAGCGTTGTAATTAAACTAGTGTTCTGTTTGAAATGAGTGTCAGTCAATCAAATGGTCTATCGAATCTAGCGTTTGACCTTTTTGCGCGTAACTGTTGATAGACATTAGCGGCCAATCTCCTACCAGAAAAATTTTGGAGAAAGAAATTTCTCTGGCGACACTGGGTAGCCATTTTTCCGTAAGGGACGAATCACACGACTGTCACGTGACATGTATTTATTTTAAGTGTCTGGATGACCGAATAACTTAAAAATATACACACGCGTAGAAAAATAGATCTTTACGAAAACTTAAATTTTTACATTTATGATCCACTTTTGTTATGTCAGCGAGTTGACTTTGACCCAAGAATCATTTCACAACAAACAAAACGACGATCCGACATCTTGTTTTCGAGAAAAAGACCCACAAAAGATTGACCAATCAGAGGTCAGAATGGGCGGAGCTTACCTGTAAAAAAATGTGCAGATAATGTACGGTCTTTGGCCCCAGAGGCCTCCGGCCCCGCGGTTGACTCTGGGAACGAGATTGATTAGCGGCAATAGAAATCAAATCAAAACAAAAGTAGTTTTAAAATACATGGCGGTCGCTAATTGGTTAATCGAATAACTGACGTAATCGGGCCAACTGTTTGCTTTGTACCTGACGTCATAGAACGTAAACTCCCGCTAAAACTTGTTAGATCTACATGTGTAGGGGAGAGCGCTAGATCGAAGACGGGCCGTGGATCCTTTTATTTAATATCTGTTGTTTAATTCTCGTAAAGTCTGTGTAGTTTGTCGTATCGCTTATGTTTTGCGTGTAGACAAATTAATGGTTTCCACTAGGCTACCACTTGGAGGTCCCGTGCAGTCACTGCGTAAGCCTACCACCTCGTTCCAGAGAATCTCAATTCGACCAAGAAATAAATACAGAAATATAGAAATAAAATTACACTGTAAAAAATAATTTTATAGATTACACCAATTTAGGGTGAACTACTGCTGCCTCCACAAAAGGTGCAACTGAAGTGTAACTGAGAGCTCGGTGTAAGGTTACACCAGCATAATTACACTCGAGTGGTGGTTATATACACCTTTTGGGGTGCATCTTCAGTAGCATTAGGTGTAATTTTTCACTGGTACAAGTGATGCGAAGCTCCCGGTGTTGTGAAAACGTACACGATTAGGGCTACACTTACGCTACTATAACGACTACTAAGCTCTCAGCCCGGTGCAAACATGTACAACATATAGGGTAACCTTACACCATGGGAGCGACTGTTACAGTCGTGGTTCAGCGTAAACATGTAAACTATGAAGGATAACCTTACACTACTGGAGCGACTGCTATGCTCCCCGTTCGGTGCAAACTTTTACTTCTTTAAGCGTACCCATTCATCACTAGAATGACTGCTAAACTCTCAGTTACGGGTAAAATCACTACAAAGGCCGTATTTGTACTTAAACTGCAAGGAGTTTAAGGTTTGTGCGTTCTAGGAGCATTTACCAAGAACTATTGGTGTAAATACTAAATTTAGCATTTACCCCAATCTTAGAGCTTGGAAACGGATATTCCAATGGGAACAACTGACCCAGGGTACTAGTGCTGGGTTACACGTTCGCCTAGCTGTCTCGACAAGATTGCCTAGTCATGCAATATTATAAAGTATACTTGCCTTATGTAAACAAAGTATTAATTGTCAACGATATAAATGCAACATTATTTAACCGATGGACACAATGTAATTTATGATAAAGTTGGTTTGGTATACAGAAGTATAATCTAGTTTTGTCAATATGCATATTAATTATAATTGCATGCTATATATTCAAATTTAGCTATTTAAGTAAAGGGAGATAATAATATGAATACACTACCATTGGTGTAAATTAACACTGTAAATGTATATATGAATCTTAAACACTTTCGTTTGGTATTTGGTACACTCGAAATAGTGTTAAAAACATACAGGAATAGAAGGATGAATATTCACCGATCTCAGGGTAATGATCTATACGATTTTAAGTGAAATTTTACACTTTTTATCGTGCTAATATTACATCCCAGCAAGCGAAATATGAATACACTACGTTTGGTGTAAATTAATACAATAAATATAGTTAGCAATATATAATTTAATTTTACACCTTCCATCGTGCTAAAATTATAAGCGTAATGTTTCACTACAAAAAGTGTACAAGAATACACCACGTTCAGTGTCATGCTACACTATTTACTGCTTTATTTGTTTCTAGTTACTCACCCCTCCTTGAGACATAAATTACACCCAAAATTATGTTTTATTACACTTATTTTCAGTATACTTAACACCGACCAAGGACGAACAGCTGATTCACTTTTGTAAGAGTAAACTTACAAAATTTATCGTGTATATTGTTACACAAAATAATGTTACTAAGTTTGCACTTCAAATCGTCTAAAGTCACTCTTTCTTAGTGTAAAGCACCAGTTACACCAAATATGGATTAAGATTTCACTTGAAAAAGAGTAACGTTACACACAATTTTTTACTGTGTACAAATAGGTATATAAAATAATAATATGAATATAAAGTAACATACACATTGAGAAATTAATGTGAGAAATTAATGTGTATTATCTTGTGTTAGGCAGTAAACATTTTTGTGAAGTAAAATTAACCTAAAATCGTTCATGACCCTGAAAGTGCCCGCGTAGCCAACCACCCGGAAGGCCCTCGCGTACCACCAGTGGTACGACTACCACAGGTTGGGAACCACTGGTGTAAACCTTACCTTTAAATTGGGTAAAAACTCTGTATAATATTAAATCTATACTGGCTATAACTACTTTCGAGAAAATGCGCAAAATAGATAGAGATTAGTTTTTTTTATTGTTTTTATCTATTTAATTTTTGATTCGTGGAATATAAATTTTTGTTCTACAACAGTTTACTATTATTTACAGCAGAAGATTTAATACAGGATCTGACACACCGAGGCAAATATCTCGTTATTCCAATATTAAGCTATATTTAAAGGGACAATAACACTCTTGCTGGCTTGACAGGGTTTCGAATGTTTTTAAGCCTTATTCTGACTTTTAGATGTTTAAGTGTCGTACCTGTTGTGTAAATTATCCATTACATCCTACAATTTGTTGACCAGCATAATGATTTGGGCATATTATTCAGTTACAACAAGAGTGGTATTAGGGCTTTAAGATATGAGTGAGTTATTATTTTATGATGATAAAGTTAGATTAAGTGCATGCCACCGCCTTCGCCATCTCACCACATCCCTCACAATCACAATTAATTGTTCAGATATAAAGGAATCGTCTAAGTTATTATCATTAACAAATTTCAAGATTAACTTCATTATCTTCTGTGCTAATAACCCGACGGAAATAATATGTACAGCTAATGAAGGTCGTTGTTGTTTTCATCTCAAATTTATCCGATACACGGATACTATACATCCTAAAATTAGGCTGCCTATCTACAGCTCATCTAATTAACAGGCATTTTAATTCCTACATCGACGATTTTAGTCGATAACACTGAGTATGCTTTTAGAAGTATTTATTTCTCTTCTATTGTCATATTAAATGAAATTAAAAAAGTTTATTCAGCCGTTGTGTGCATGAAAGATGTCAAACTAATCAGAGCCGATTCACAAAAAATTTCCTTCAATATGGCGGCGCCTATGAGAGATATTTCACAGACGCGGTTTCGTTTGCGAAAACAAATTTAGGGGTATATAACTTTGTTTGGAAAGATAAACTGATTGAAACTCTAAAGACAGTTTACAATGGTAAAGAATGTATTGCAACATTACTCGTAGCATATTATATATCGCTTTTACGCGAGTGTCACCGACACGGCGTCTTTACATAAAACACACGTGTGGGGATATTTTTAGTCTGTTGTCTAAACAAAGCGGTGTGTAAGCGATAAGTCCCGCCCCAAAATGATCACGCAGACGTTTAAATGGTGGATATACAGGACAGTGTCACAATCTCAGAAGTATGACGTAGGTGGGTCGCTGTGTGCATGAGATACTATAATGTGATAGGTAAATTGATTAAAAAGGTACGGTTAAAGATGTCTATTGTCTTTGTATCAGGTGGCTGAGTTTGCCGGAAAAGACAGAAGAAATCGATAATGTGTAAGTGAATTTACCAGCCTCCCCGCTCGATTCAACAAAGGGGTGTAATAGGGGTTGTTATTTCGGACATGCTGAGACCAACATGTGCTGACATTGATGTCATTATTTTCGAAACAGACGTTAAACACCAACTAGTAAGTCTGGTACTCAGTTAGACACCAACTATTAAGTCTGGTACTTAAACTAACACACCAAGTATAAAGTCTGGTACTCATACTAAGACACCAACTAGTAAACCTTTAGTCTTGTACTCAGTTAGACTAACACACCGACCAGTAAGTCTGGTACTCAGTTAGACTAACACACGAACTACTAAACCTTTAGCCGTGTACTCAGACTAACACACCAACTATTAAGTCTGGTACTCAGACTTGTAAGACCGGTACCCAGTTAGACATACACACGGTTGGTTTTAAAATGCCAAGATCGAATACGAATCCGAAAATGATGACCGTGATGCCAGTTCAATTTTTTTCGGATAATAAAACTTGTGTCTACAACATCACAATGATACAGTTAAAAATCATAATACAACATATTTTTCACTTATCTACATTTAGTCTCAAATTAGTAATTATATTTCGGAAATCTTAACCTGGTCACCACCCTTGTTATTTGTAGTGTTTGGCGTTCAGTAATGACTGTATTCAACAGGTGACAGTCATCAAGACCGGTCGTATGACACAAACAGTTAAGTCTTAAACCCAACGATTATTACCTGGGATGGCCTCATTTCCCCAAATCCCATAGATCAAACATTTAAAATTGTTGAAAGCAAACAGATTATAAAACAAGCTAGAATAAAATAATGTTTGGAAAAAACCTTCGTTGTCGTGCGATCTGTTTTGGGGTTGATCTCATTCGGGTGAGATAGGTTGCATTTAAAACGAAGTATGTATCACAACCAGACTGGGACTGGCGATCCATTAAATTGGTTTGGTTGTCCTATTAATTTTTATCCGCGGGTTTACATTCTGTTGTGTGGTTCTCCTGCAATTATACTACTTGATTAGTTCACGTTCAATGCCCTTTCGTCTAGATATGTAATCAGTAACCTCAAGCTATTTCCGGGAACTAAATTTTGTTGACATCAAGTCTATTTAAACAAGTTTAGAAATTAAGCTTTGTGTTCGTCGAGTAGCAGTAGTAGCCGTAGTTATATAATGTAATTATACTTCCATCAGAATAATGATATAACGTAATATGTGATACAAACTATTCGTCAACAATAAATATTGAAATAACTAGAACATTTAAATGTAATGTTGAAAAATTCAAAGCAATGAAAATGAAATGAAATGAAGTTTAACGCCCTACTTTTCTGTTCCGACTTGGCTAATGAAGACGGACATGTAGTGTGCTATGAGGGAATTTTGCCCGTACGCGCTAATGTGTACGTACACGGTACTTCGGTTTTTGGTCTCATCCGAACGGTTTGATGCTTATAGTAGGATGTTAAAAAAATTGCTCTTTTAGAGTTTAAATTGGTTGGAGCGTTATATTACATGTATATCTTTTTAAATAATTGTTAGGTTCACATACACACATTTTATATAAGTCATATCTAATTCTAGGTCAATAAAGTGTGACACTTCTCGTCGTAAGTTTCCACTCTCCATATAAGGGTGGTTTTCGACGTCATTTGGGCTAATTAACCAACCTTACAGTAATAGCGTCATATTTGACCAATTAGATAATTGAAGGTCCAAACCCAAAGCCACAAGACCATCATGTCTTCGAGCATTCGTCCGACAGCCGCTGGATGCCAGAGGACGAAGATGTAACAATTTCTATCAGCAGACTGAGTGGATTTGGATTGAGAGAATGACTTTATTGTAATTTATTATGCATTGTACCATATGTATCCAGCTTGATATATAAAATGTAAAAACGAACTGTTGCATTGTTATTCCTGGTAAGACAACCGCCTTAGCTACTGAGAAGACAACCGTCTTAACTACTGAGGCAATAGAAGAAAATACACGTGGAAAGAAAGCAAAGAAGACAATTTAAAATACTAGACGATCACAATGCCATTAAGATATGTAGTAAGAAAGGTGCATTGGTCATACGCCGGATGTGGCGACCGGTTTTACGATATGTCCGTCTGACAAAAATACTATGGTACTACATGCTGCCCTTACCAGGCCATCCATCCTGCACAGCTGGCAAGAGGAAACCACACCGACAAATGCCGGTTAACTATCTTGGTGCAAACCGATACCCCATGGACAGCGAGCCAAGGTATTAATGGTAATAGAGTAGGCCTAATAGATTGTATTAGGAAAGTTGCTAATGAAGATTTATCACTATGTTGGACAAAATGATATAGAGCTGACGAAAGTTTATATTCATTTATATGAATTCTATGAAAGAGAGAAAACGTGTTCAATTCAATAGTACTAAGAACGTGCACTTTTGTTGACACTCGTTCTCATAATGTTACCTAAATAATAAGAATAGGTTGATAACACAAAATGTCTTTAACATCTTTAGTGTCTTTACACTATATAGTAAATGCAGTAATAAAATTGTAAATATGAAATTAACAAATATGTAAATAATAAATAGTGAATATGCAATTAAGAAAATGATATTTATTTATGGCTGGTGACTTTTCTCGTGACCCTATTGACACTGACATTCTACCGAGTAGCTCTGGCGTTCGAAATCGGATGTTCAAACCGGCGCACCATTTGGTAATGTACAGTACGATAAGGCTGTGTTTAGCCCCTTTTCTAGAAGATTACACCACTCTTTGGGAATTTCCAGATATCATGGTCTACCAAAACAGCTTAAAGCACGGGATTTGTTAAGCTTGACCTTCGCTGACAAAGACAAGTTTTAGAGCAATGTGTATACTGTGGTTCTCCAAGGTTTATCTTGGCCAACTCCAGCATTATACTCCAGGATTATTTTGTCGAGAGTCCTGGCAAAAATGTAAACAACAAAAATGTATCAGATCGACACTTTCCTTTTTAGATAATGGTTTTCATAATATCAATTAGCAGAAAATATAACTAGAAAAATCTTACCTGAAACAGTTGCTACGGTAGATTGTGGTGGTGGAGCAACAGACGACGACATTGTTGGTGCTCCTGAAGACATCGGAGGTGGTGGAGCCCCTGACGACATTGGCGGTGCTCCTGATGATTGCAGGGGTGGTGGAGCTCCAGACGACATTGGTTGGACAGCCGATGACATTGATGGTGGTGGTTGGGATCCAGACGGCATTGGTGGTGCTCCCGAGGACATGGGTGGTGGAGCTCCTGATGACATCGGAGGTGGAGCTCCAGACGACATTGGTGGTGGGGCTCCCGATGATTGCAGGGGTGGTGGAGCTCCAGAAGACATTGGTGGTGCTCCCGAGGACATGGGTGGTGGAGCTCCTGATGACATCGGAGGTGGAGCTCCAGACGACATTGGTGGTGGGGCTCCCGATGATTGCAGGGGTGGTGGAGCTCCTGACGACATCGGTGGTGGAGCACCTGACGACATCGGTGGTGGGGCTCCTGACGACATCGGTGGTGGAACTCCTGACGACATCGGTGGTGGAGCTCCAGACGACATCGGTGGTGGAGCTCCAGACGACATCGGTGGTGGGGCTCCTGACGACATCGGTGGTGGAGCTCCTGACGACATCGGTGGTGGAGCACCTGACGACATCGGTGGTGGAGCTCCTGACGACATCGGTGGTGGAGCTCCTGACGACATCGGTGGTGGAGCTCCTGACGACATCGGTGGTGGAGCACCTGACGACATCGGTGGTGGAGCTCCTGACGACATCGGTGGTTGGGCTCCTGACGACATCGGTGGTGGAGCTCCTGACGACATCGGTGGTGGAGCTCCTGACGACATAGGTGGTGGTGCACCTGACGACATCGGTGGTGGAGCACCTGACGACATCGGTGGTGGAGCTCCAGACGACATTTCTGAATGTGACACACCAGAGTATGGCATAGACATCGGGGCAATGTAGCATATCGTATTTCCCATACTGTCGGTAACATAATGTGTCGCGTCCCAAGCCATCGGGGAGTAACTCATCATAGAATAACCCATCATAGAATTACTCATCATAGAATAGCTCATCATAGAATTACCCATCATAGAATAACTCATCATCGAATCACTCATTGGGGGGTAACTGATTGAGTGGTCGCTCATTGAGGAGTAACTCATTGTTTCTGGCATTTGACCGTACATCATTGAAGAATCACATGGTGTTGCGGACCAAATTTGTGACGAGGGTGGTGCCATGGTCGGTGATGGCTCAATAGTTGATGTAGAAGCTTGAACAAAGGATACAGTACAAAGGCACAAACTAATTAAAAACGTAATCCGTCTCATTTTTACTTATATAAAATCCAAATTTCTAAGTTTAAACGTTTTGTCTTGTATAATAAAAATGGCGTTGCTAGTTTCGTTGTTCGATCCACAGCGCTGTTTTGTTGACAACTGGTCCAAGTTTCTAATTCTTCTTATGATCAAATTGTCTGCTGTCAACCTCTCGCCATATACGTCCAGTGCCTTCCTGGGTCTGCTTGTTAATGACAAACGACCGCACACATAAAATCAATGGTATTATTCAGTATGTTGTTAACCATTGGTACTGGCGTCTTTTCATTGGATGGCGAATTATACGACAGAAAGCTTTAACAAGAAATACTTATGTAGCATGTATTTCCATATTTGGTCGATTTCTAGAAATGTTGTTTGTGATGGGTTCCATTTTATTTCGACCGAAGCCATTCCTATAATTGCTTTGTCAATGTTTGTCAATGTTAATCGACAAACAATGTTAACATTATTATCTCTATGAAGAGCGCAACATATCGATATTATTTTTTGCAAAGTGACTGGATGAAATTAATATCGAAAATACACTTTAGACAAGGGTAAAATATTTTGAAACCAAATTTACAAAGTATAAATTTAAATGCAGAGCAAGATTTTAAGGGCAGGTGCAATAACTGTGCCCATCAAACGTGGAAACTATATATATAAACTATTTTTGCGAGATAAAATCAACGAAGTGTAAAGTCGAAGGATGCCATATTTACCCCATCACGTTCTGCCATTTAATAAATTAATTTTAAAATGGAGAAGCGAGGCTTAGACTCGAATGACCATACCGTAATTTTGGTTGAGTTCGAATTTCGTGAAAATCGGACCAAATTTGCAGGACAAAATGGCCGCCCCTATCTTGTATATTAAGGTTGTAGGCCCTCTAGAGATCACAATTATTTTGATCTGATTTTGATTAAACTTAAAATGGATGTTTATAACCCTAGATTTGGGTTCCTTTCGATATTCGCGCGTATCGGATGAATTATGGCCTCTGATTGTTTGAAAAATCGTGGTCCCTGTACAGGTCACAATTTTTATCCCATTTAAAAAAAAAACCATATGAATATATCACAATTACACACTAAGATCTTAGTTCTTTTAGATAATCGCGCACATCCGAACGTAACTTCCTGAATGAAAGATCCTGATTGTTCGAAAAGTCGCATTTTTAGCTTGCGGATTCTCTAGAGGTCAAATTTGTTTTTTACGATTTTAAAACCGTTTAAATATATCACCATTCCACCATAATAAAAGATGAATTCGAATTTCGGGAAATCGAGATGAAACTGCCTGACAGCGGTTCATTGCAGAGTATGGAACGAAATTCCGAGGTCTCGTGTATACGTTGGCACCAGTGCCGGATCTAGGAGAGGCAAAGTGGGACAAATGTCCCGGGCCCCCTACATTTAGCCCCCCCCCCCGATTCTGGGTCATACTAATAGTTTTTTGATCCCGGACGTAGCTAACCAGTAACTGGGCTGAGGGGGCGAGGATCGGGGTCCAGTAACTGTGCAGTAAGGGATATTGGGGGCCCCGGGACTGGTAGCTACCAACAGATTTTCGGGGGGGGGGGGGGCAGAGATCGGGTAGGCCCTAAAATTAACTAGATTACATAACTTTGAGGTTCTACCGATCAATAGGTCCTAACCAGTTCTGGGGATCCCATCCCGCGATGTGATTGTTGGGACCCAGCCAGTCCCGGGAAATGAGCGTAATCATAGTATAGTAGTTCAGACAAAGGAGTTTGATGTTTTATGTCATCTAAAATAATTTCACTAAAATAAAGTAAATGAAAACATCATGAGAGAAAAGGGTCTGTTTAAAATACTCAAATGGTCAACGAATTCTAGACCCAAATGAAATCGCTGTTTAAATTGTCTCAGATGCACTGAAATTAATCATAATTAAAAAAAAAATCCTTGAGGAAAACACGCAAGGGGGCGGAGTACATGTACAGTACATGTACATACTATGACGATCCGCGGTCGGTACAACTTGAACAAACAACAATGGGCCCCCGCACAGTTGGTATGTCCCGGGCCCCCCACAAGGTGAATCCGGCACTGGTTGGCATAGACACTCCCCGTATAAAATTCCCCTCGTAGTACACTCTTTAGCGCGTGCCCATCTTCATAAGCCCATTCGGTGGAGAAAGGTAGCACTTTAAACCCCGTTTCACTCTATTTCTTTTATATTAACGTTCATGCGTTGAAAGCACGTTCAGTGAATACCACAAAATTATTGATCTAATAGATTATATATGAATACTTACAAAAGGTTTTAGCTTTTCGTTAACTTTAATACACACTTACAAGTACAATGTCCGATTTGTATATAGAATGTCCGATCGATTGTCTTTGTTCTAAAATAAAAAGGGAAGATAGCTTTAATAAATTATTAACGTTTCAAACAATTTCTGTTGAATACCGTCACAGAGAAAATATCATAGATATGTTCATTAATGATAAGCATCGATAGATACAGATTTATGTAGGGAATACATACTATTAAAATGGTGTCACCAGTCTATCAACCCGTCACACATTTTGAGACAGAAACATCAGGGTTTTTTTTACCGGTGCTGGTTCTGGGACTAAAAAAAATATTGTATTTCACATAGCCGGATGCCTTGATACAGGTTGGTGATAGGCATTTACTGCTCAGGTTTAGCAGAGCATTTCGCACTATGATTTTTAATCTTTTCGACGTGAGATCTGGGAGACTACCCAAGAATATTATAGATACATAAAATATGATTAGATGGGGGTCAGAGACCATCGCACGTTTATTTATTTTTTTATCCTAGTTCGATGAAGAGCTGGCACATTTGTTTTTCGTTCTAGCTGGGTCGGATTTACATGAAAAGCGGCCCTAGGTTATTCCTTTTATGGGGAATTCCTAATCTCAGAAAACGCCACTTCAGGAAGTTCAAAGTGTATTGAGCAAGGTCGAGGGTGACAAATGTTTAAAGCCTGGACACACTATCCGAATGATTCGGTCGAATCAATCGGCGTCGAAATGCAGCAGGTCTGGGTGAAGAGATGACGCATTTGTTTTTCGTTCTAGGCACTGCTCTGGGTTGATGGGGAATTCCCAATCACAAAAATCGCCACTGTGGGAAGTCCAGAGTGTATTGAGCAAAGTCGAGATTGGCGAATGTTTAAAGCGTGGACACACTATTCAATTGTTTGACGAGATAGGCGCCGCCATGTTTAATCATGTGACGTGAAAGGTGACACAATCGATTGATGACTAGTGTTACGTCTACCATGTTGCACCCATTCGGCTTTCTGAGAGGACATCTCAATTTGAAGTATTGTAATGGCCCTCAACATCGCCAGATCGTGACAATGTGTATCTTGTGAAAATGTTGAAAGGCATCACTAGAAAATTGACCACGCACAATGGACGTAAACATTTTTGATTACACTGAAAACGAATAAATTTTGCATATAATCAAGATAAGTAGTTTTACAAAACAAATTTAAAAAATATAAAAGAGAGAGAAACTAATCCCTAAGATCAACGGTGTAAAATTATACACTGTTAAAAATATTCAAATCATTCACTAATCCCCCAGATTCATCGCTTGTTTTTATCTATTTAATTTTTAATTAGTTTACTATTAGTTACAGCAGATTTAATACAGAATCTGCCACACCGAGGCAAATGTCTCGTTATTCTAAAACTAAGCTATATTTAATGTATTTGTGAGTTATTATTTTCTGATGATAACGTTTAATTAGTACATGCCATCGCCATCTCACTGTCTCAATCAATTGTTCAGATATAAAGGCATTATCATTAACAAGTTTTAAGATTAACTTCATTTATCTTCTGTGCTAATAACACGGTTTGATGGCAGAAGGGAATAATATGTACAGCTAATGGAGGTCGTTGTAGCCAGATTGTTGTTTTCACCTCAATTTTATTAGATATATAATATGATAGGTAAATTGATTAAACGGGTATGAGCAACGCGCTCTATTGTCTTTGTATCAGGTGGATTAGTTTGTCATAAAAGGTAGAAGTCAATAATGTATAAGTGGATTTAGCAACCCTTCCGCTTGGTTCAACAAAGGAGTGGAGTGCAATAGAGATAGTTATTAGTAGGGGACCTAGCTGGCCGTTGATCCTAAACTCGCGGATAAATTTGGCACCATGCCAAACGGAGGTACCATGATCAGACTAGGAATTCTTAAGTTGCACAACACCTGGGTTAAATTCAAATGTTTGCGGACAAGGTTAATCTTCGCTACATATGTTCACATCGCTAAAGCAAACTTGAAAAGTGCCCTTCAGAACAAAAAGTCACCTGGCTACGTAGGGTTATTTTAAATATGGCGGACAACTCTGATTCCCGTTTCAGCTGATAGGGTATGGTCCCAAAGTAAATAAAACAACTTCAGAACAAAGAATCCACTGGGTTCCTACTCCAGAACGGGTTCCAAGCTGAACACATACGATATCTCAGTAGAAGACTGTTTTGTTCCAAGTATGAAGGACATAATTCTTCTTTCGTGGGAATGGGACCACATTGACTTATATATACAAATTGCCGGTCAGAAGAGAACATCACTTGGTTTCTGTACTTCCGAACGTCCCCTGCTGTCAAACTATCTACCTGTAATATATTCAGGATCGCCAAAACTGTCTACCTACAATGCAGGTAGTATATAAACCTCGCTTGGGAGATGAATTATGACAGTTGGACTCGATACTGCCACCGGGTAATTATTATGCTATTAACTCTGGTGTCTTGGGTTCTTCTGTGCATGATTCGCATATTTACTCATCGTTGTGTATTTTGTTAGCATGAGTAAATAATTCATGTGCAAATGTTGACTAATGTTACAGGTCCCCTTTGGGTACCTACTGCTAGACGTGTTCACTTGAGATGAATCAGTTCTGGTGTCGCCGATAAGTAGTATCGTCTATCAGTAGTCGCCGACAATGGTATACCATCGTCGATGTATGGACTTTCTGATGGGTGGACTCACTGGACAGTTTGGTCTCTGAGCGGTATCGTCTGTAAATAGTATCCGATGCGTGGACAGTTTGTTTATGAATGGTATCTTCTATGAGTTGTCGCCTACAAATGGTTTCGTCGATGTGTGGTGTTTCCGGTGGTTGGCCAGTTTGTTCGTTCTGTGAATTGTATCGTCTATGAGTAGTTGCCGGTAAATGGTATCGTCTATGTATGGGCTTTCCGATGGGTGGACAGTTTGCTCTGTGAATAGTCTTGTCTATGAGTAGTCGAGGGCAAATTGTATCGTCGATGCATGGTCTTTCCGATGGGTGGACAGTTTGTTTTGTTAATGGTATCGTCTATGAGTAGTCGTCGATGTATGGTCTTTCCGATGGCTGGACAGTTTGTTCTGTGAATGGTATCACCAGAGTAGTTGCCGGGAAATGGTATCGTCGATGTATGGCCTTGTCGATGGATGGACAGTTTGTTCCGTGAATGGAATCGTCGATGTATAGTCTTTCCGATTGATGGACAGTTTTTTTCTGTGAATGGTATCGTCTGAATAGTCGCCGGTAGATGGTATCGTCGGTGAATGGTCTCGCCGATGGGTGGACAGTTTATTCTGTGAACGGCATTGTCTATAAGTAGTCGCCAGTTAGTGGTATCGTCGATGTATAGTCTATCTGGTTGGATGGACAGTGTGTTTTGTGAATGGTGTCGTCAATGTATGGTCACGCCGATGGGTCGACAGTTTGTTCTGTGAACGGTAACCGTATATGAGTTGTTGGTAAATGGTATCGTCGATGGGCTTGGTGATAAATGGTATCGATGGTAGTGCCGACGGATGGACCTTTTTACGGCATACGGCATGAACTTCATAACTTAAATATCACCATTACTTTTGAAATGTAGCCATTACAATTACTTTGTCATTTTTATCAATGTAATTAATTGCAATCACCCATTACATTGATAGTAATTAATTACCATACCATATATTAATAAAAAAAACATTTTTCATAGAAATTAAAAAGACAACCATATTTTTCAAACTATGAGGGGCCTACAAAATCAAACTCAAATTAATCCTGGACTCACTTTAATAAATATTTGTTTATGAATTGTTATTTCTATACATTATAACAAATTTTCTAGTGACGGGCAATGGTGACAAAAACTGATATTTTCACTGTATGACATAAACAATGAATCGAAAGTATCGTTAATTAAGCGCGACAAAAGCTGATATTTTCACTGTATGACTTAAAAAAATGGATCGAAAGTACAGTTAATTAACGGTAATTTCTTTTATGGAATTTTATAAAATTCTTAATCATTCCAAATAGTTTGTCTTTAATATATTGTGTAACTGATCACAAAATGATGAGATACTTGAAGACCATTGTTTGGTTTGTCACTTGTCCCTTGAGATTAAGATCACAATGTAGTAAAACTATTGTCTTTTAATCTAACTGATTGATTGACTGTGTGATTGCCTGCAAATTGGCACTAATCTTTGACTACAATATACAGCATTTCAGAAATCCACCTCTTAGGTTACATTTCTAAAATACAGGTCCATTGTAGCACTATTCTCACGGAAGAAGAATTTTGTCCGCCATACTCTTACAAATCAGTCTTCTACTGGGATATCGTATGTGTTCACCTTGGAACCTGTTCTGGAGTAGGAACCCAGGGGACCGTTCTGGAGTTGTGTTTTATTTACGTTGGGACCATACCTTATCATGTTCCCGAGTTCTATTGTAGGACAACGTTATACTACAACTCTTTTTTCCCTTCCGCAACTAAACTCTGGAACACTTTAGATTTATCTATCAAAACATCAAAATCTCTATCTATATTTAAAAAACAGTTATGTAAATTTGACAACTACACTTCTTCCTTTTTTTATCGGCAAACGTTAGTTTCAAATTATTCATTCTAAAATTAGACTTGGATGTAGTGACTTGAATGGACATCTCTTTCTTCGCCATATCTCCCATTCGCCTATTAAACCCTATTTGTTCATGCGGACATCATATCGAAGACGTCTATCACTTTCTTCTCATTTGCCCCTTACATTCAGATATCAGACAGAATACGATTCATTGCCTAACTCAATCCAACATTAACATTACTAATTTACTCTTTGGCAATAATGAACTCTCGGATGCTAAACATATTACTTTTATTAACCAGGTACATACGTTTATTCAATATTCGAAACGTTTTAATTAATTGAATCCACATTGTTAATTTTTAATTTATGTAATATTTATTATAATAGCAGGGTAGCAATACATGTCATATTATTAATTTATTAATTCATAAAATTTATGATAGGGTTCTTTACTTTACTCATTGACTTATTTATAAATGTAACACGTATTACAATGTAAATATGTTATAACTTTAGTTTGGAGAGGGGTGATATGGGCTTTGTCCTGTTCCCCAATCCTTTCAGTTATCTGAATAAATATTGTTTATATAAAAAAAAACACTAACTAGTGAGTGTAGTACTCAGACTAACACACCAACTAGTAAGGCTGGTACTTAGTTAGACTTACACACGCTCGGTTTTTTTAAAATCAAGCGTGTGTAAGTCTAACTGAGTACCAGGCTAAAGGTTTACTAGTTGGTGTCTTAGTCTAACTGAGTACCAGATTTACTAGTTCGTGTGTTAGTCTAACTGAGTACCAGGCTAAAGGTTTACTAATTGGTGTCTTAGTCTGTGTACCGGACTTAATTAAAAAAAAATGTCCAATGTGGATGGGAGACACAATTTAAATGTATAATACATGTCAACCTGTATTAGATAATTGTGTAGACGTCCACAGCTGCCATTCTGGAGGTACCTTAAACAGGTTTACATGCTTAGGAATTTAGATTTATCAGTCCGTAAAACCGGGGTCTCAAACATTAAATTACTACATGTACTTTATTCTCTTGGCTTTGCTTATGTATTTAATGTTGAAATAATTGGTAATACAAATGAAGCAATTTTAGCGTCTTTAAACAAACGTTACAGGATATCAACATACAAGAATGGTCGATCCGTTTAAACAGTTCAGAGAACTCAAAAGAGTATATACATTACACGCATGATTTATGTCAAGAATTTAACCTGTCTTGTAACATAAGAATGGCATATAGGCGAAATATAACTCCCTTACGATTAAATCAATTAGCACTGGCGAACAATCGTCATTCTTTACGTGTTAATAATTCATCACTACGTCCATTGTGTAAGATGGTTGACGGGGATATTTATCATTTGTTATTTGAGCGTACATCTTATGAGTCATTAAGGAATCATGATGCTTGTTAAATTTCCAAAGGGTATTATGTCAAAATCGATTTTTACAAGCTATTTACAAAAGACTAGAGATTTCATTATTTTGAAAGCTTTAGTGTTAAGAGAATTGATAGTATCTCCGCCGTTGAAAATAAGACTTGAACATTATTAATGTATATATTATGTTCTTTGTATTGCAAATATATACAAAAACCATAATAAATGTCACTGTATTATGGGTTAATGACGTGATATACTGAATAAAGATTTATTATTATTAAAAACATAATAATTGTCCAATGCCAAGATGGAATACAAATCCGCAAATGTTGACCGTGGTGCCCAGATCAGATTTTTTCGAATAATGATAAAAATTCCGTTCCTTCAACATACCAAGATTGACCGGTGGGTTCTAATTCTAAAAGAATTTAATGACTCATTCCTGCAATGTTATTCTTAATATAGAACTAAGATTGTTCCCATGGAGTCCCTCTATTTAGAACATTTTTTCTTTCCTTCTTTTTGGTCTAGATTCAAGGGTTATTGTCGGTCAGGTAATGGCGGCATAATATCCATGGTTTGGGGGTGACGAAAGGATCAAGAAGTAAACAGAAATGAACAAAAAACATTTACCCGGTGGTTTTAAATAGCAATAATTGAACATATATGCACATCATTCAAGGGCTAAGTCTGCCCATTGCAGGTTTTTCTTTAGGTCTGAAATGTTATCTAAATTATTAATTTGACATTTATTAACTTATCCAGACCATAATCAACTCATGGTGCCTTCGCTAGCGAGTTGGAAGATAAAACGTAACAATGGATAATCGAGACTTTGTTTTTACTATTGATTATCGAGGCTAGTATAAAATTCAAAAAAACTTATATCTCGGTTCGGAGTGGGGCAATGTGACCGAAATTCCTGGTCCGTACCGTGTATCCGTACATTTTTTACGTGTGAAGTTAACATTTCTCATACGTGCTCCGTCACATGGATATGACAGCACGTACCAAACAGCTTTCGTACGGAAAAGGTCCGTATAACATTGTTGTCTTTTTTGCTACTATTAGATGCTGAAATGTGTCGTAGCGTTTGTGTGAATCTATGTGTATCAGCGCAATTTATAACAAGTGACTCGAAGAAAGGAGCGAGACATATTCCCTAAGTCATGTCAAACGGCATAGTCTCCAACCCGTCGATTATTTACAGGCTTACCCGATCAGACATTTTGCAATCTTCAATTATTTGGTATACTGACTGTATACTGAAAATAGAGCAATCAGTCAAGCGTGTGTAATAATAATAATAATAATAATAATAATAATAATCCATCTTGTATAGCGCTGGTACATTCAGTAAAACTGCTCAGTGGCGCACAAATAAATGTTTTAAATCACTTGATAAAACACTCCTTAAAATTTAAAAGTAATTCTGAGTTTTAAAAGTTAATAATTAAAAACACTGTAAACACAATTAAATCACTGATTAAAAGCCATATTAAAATAGTGTGTTTTAAGATTCTTCTTAAAACTTGAGGCAGAACAACTTTGTTTAATGGAAAGGGCCAATTTATTCCATTCTTGGGGGGAGGCGAAACAGAAGGCTCTTTCTCCAAATTTTGTGTTTGTTTTGTGTACTTTGAGTTGTAGTTGATTTGATGACCTGAGGGAACGTTGGGGAATATAAAGATGAATTAATTCATTAAGATAGGCTGGCGAATCTGGATTGTTGAGGCAGTTGTAGGTGAGGGTGTTGATTTTGAAGCATATTCTGTAATTTATAGGTAACCAGTGTAGATCTGCAAGGATTGGGGTTATGTGTTCTCTAATATTGGTTCTTGTGATAATTCGGGCTGCTTTATTTTGAATAGACTGTAGTTGCTGGATGAGATATGACGGTAAACCATAAAGAAGTGAATTTGAGTAGTCTAGCGCAGATGTTACAAAGGCATTGATGAGCAATTTTGTGGTGTCAGTGTCCAAAAAGTTTCTGATTCTGCCGATCCTATAAAGATGAAAGTTCGCTTTCTTGCAGATGGTAGAGAAAAAGGCCGGATGTTTCACCTGTCTGACAAGACACAAACTGGAAGTGAGATCAACTAACCTTTCCAGGTTATAAGCCTCCATATAAGCCATGTTTATTTCATATGGCAGCTTGGTGGCTTTAACTTTTTTATTTAATTATTTCGGTATTTATTATACCGGAGTTCAGCTTTAATGTCTAGATATGTCTTCAGTAAACATCGAGTAAACAACTGGTCAAATAAAGGCGGAACATGGTACCTTCAGAGGATAGCGAGCCAGCTTCTACTCAATTATGGAGGGGGATCCTCGCCAAAACTCTTAATTTGTGAAGATACATTTGTCGATTTGTGAAAGTACATTTGTTAATTTGTCAAAATACAAAGTACATTTGTCGATTAGTGAAAGTACATTTGTCGATTTGTGAAAGTACATTTGTTAATTTGTCAAAATGCAAAATACATTTTGTCGAACCTACAAAGTACAAATTTTGAAATAACACAGCTTAACTGTATAGTTTCAAGATATGTAATTTCAACATTTGTATTTTCAAGAGATGTAATTTCAACATTTGCAGTTTCAACATTTGTTGTTTTCACAAATTGTATTAACGACACTTGCCATGCATTAGCGAACTATGACCATATTTGGGTTATTGTATGGTATGGGAACCTATTGCGGTCATTTCAGAATCTCGACAATTAAATAGTCAAAAATAATTTTAATCTCTTCTGGCAAAGATAGTATTGTATTCTGTAATCGATTTTAAGTCTTCAATCAAATCTTTCTTTGCTCTCCAACTTCAACAACGTTCATCGGATATTTTGATGCGTGGTCTTGTCAGTACTTTCGTTTGGGGAGTCTTGACAAGGGACGACGTATAGTCGATCAAATGGGATTAAAAATAACGATGCCAACTGCTTGTCAGTGGTATAGGGCGGAAGGCCTGGCAAGGGACAACGCATAACCGTTCCAATGTTATAGATGTTAAAAAAAAACTAGGTTCCTTGTCCGGAATCGAAATGAAGTGGAGACTACGGTGGCTCAGTGAGTATGACGTTTGCTCTCTAGCTTCATCGAACTGCATCGGAATTTATCTTGAGATATCTTCCCTTTTCCGTTGTGTAGATGGAGGACGGGGGGTCTGGCAACGGATAATGTGTAGTCGTGCGGATGGGACAAAATAACGGGGCCCCATGTAAACATTGGTTTCGATTCGCCGCTTGAACGTGACAATGATTAGGGTCGTCTGTCCAACCGAGGGGTGAAACTCTCTCTCTCTCTCATTCTCTCATTCATTTCTTTCTCTTTTTCGCATACATTGACGTCCACGTACAAGAACCCTTTACCGTGGGAATTCGAAATAAGAGTAGGCCCTCGTAGCACACTGCATGACGTACATTATTAGCTTTTGTTAGCTCAGTTGGAAAAGGAATGGTTAACGCGTTCGCAATTGATCATAAGGACTGTCATTGAATCAACTGGCGCGATATCGATTCGCCGCTTGTGCGTTACAAGGGATAAATCGACTGTCCATTCCGTGGGTTTTTTCATGGTCCTTCAGTTTCCTCCTCCTGTTAAAGACCCTTTACCTTTAGGTGTGTTTTTGTATGTAGCCTATGTGTGTATGTATGTTCGCCAATCACGCTGATATCTATAACGGAAGTTGCTGAAATTCAATAGGAGTCTTTGTTTTACTAATTTAAATGATGCATATACATTTCATACGAGAGAGAGAGAGAGAGAGAGAGAGAGAGAGAGAGATGGGGTCTAACGTCCACTCAACACAACTAGGTCATTTCGGGACTAACATATGGTTCAATTTTATTTCAATAATTCGCCTGGGCGTATGGTTCTTTAGCAGTGGCAGGAGACCGGAGTATCCGTAGGAAACCCACGAGGTTGAAAAGGCTCCCCTATTTCCATGTCACATACGCTCACATTTGGGCTCGAAACCACAGCCGCAAGCCAGGGGTGACCGGTCAGCTAGAGGTCGAAACGCGGCACTCTAGACCACTAGGTCACCCCCCCCCCCCACATTTCATACAGAGCGTCCACAAGATGCAACAACGTGAAACAATGGCCATAACTCCAGAAGAAATTAACGGAAGTTATTGAAATTAAAAAGGCTTCTTCATCTCACTAACATAAGCATCATATTTCAATTTAAAAACAATCAAATGATAAATATAGTCTGTAGAGTGTTCACAAGAAATTGCGGACGACGGATGGACTGATTGACAGACGGACGGGGTGGAGGGCAATACACGACCACATTCCCATGCTGGCGTATACAAAACACGACCACGTGAATGTTTTAGACTGTCAAATCTGGGCCACAGGCGAATTTGTGCCCGCGGCGAGAAATCGGATTCTGAAATGGCCGCAATAGGCTTCCATACCATACATCAACCCAAATATGGTCAGAGTTCGCTAATGTATGGCTTGCTAATGCAAGGCTCGTTAATGCAAGTGTCGTTGAAACTACAAATGTTGAAACTGCAAATGTTGAAATTACATCTCTTGAAACTATAAAGTTAAGCTGTGTTATTTCAAAATTTGTACTTTGTAGGTTCGACAAATGTATTTTGCATTTTGACAAATTAACAAAATGTACTTTCACAAATCGAAAAATGTACTTTGTATTTTGACAAATTAACAAATGTACTTTTACAAATCGACAAATGTATTTTCACAAATTGAGAGTTTTGGCGAGGATCCCCCTCCATACTCAATGAGCCATTGCGGCTCCAGAATCACAAAGACAAGTTTCACTCTGAATGGTAATAAAGTAGCCCTGCCTAATTGATCGTATTAGGCTAGTTGCTAATGAAGATTTATCACTATAATCGACGCGGTAAATAGAATAAATAATATATGTTAGACAAAATGATATAGAGATAAATTGCTGACGAAATTTTAGACACCTTTAATATACGTTTAATGAATAAGTTAAAATGTCGAGGGTTTAGAACATAATTGTGATAAGTCAAAAATAACAAAAAATATTTTATTCTATTAAAATGAAGCGCTCGTAATTCTCTTTCTATTGGTATATGAATCAATATCATCACTCATTTCAAAATGTCAGAAAATATCGATAAAAGATATTAATAAATGAAGTTTTGGTAGTGAATCAAAAGTTTAAATTGCAATTTTCTCAAAATCAGGTTTTTGACTTATCACAAGTATGCTCTAAACCCTCGATGTGTTCAAAGCAATAGTACCAATAAGCTTTTTCAGCTGTATGAACTTCCTTAACATGTATAATTTAAGAGCTCAATCTTCCTATTGGAAGTCTTTCTTTTAGCTTCAAGTGTTTCATAAGTTAATTATTATAAGACATTTAAGTGTATGACTTTCGCATATTCAATTCTCTAGCGGATGGTTATGGATTTTAACCGATTGCCATTTACAACTTTAATTTAAAAATGGACTTTGTAATTTTGGCGACATTCTAATATATTCCCTTTTCATTATTTATTTTTGAATTTATATAGTGAAAATTGTCATGTCTTTTCAGTATAAGCTATGCGAGTTTTCCTTAATAACTAAATGAACTGTCCTTATCAATTATATGAATGAACTGTCCTTATCAACTAAATGAACTGTCCTTATCAATTACATAAATGAACTGTCCTTATCAACTAAATTAACTTATCTTATCAATTATATGAATGTACTGTCCTTATCAATTATATGAATGAACTGTCCTTATCAACTAAATTAACTTTCCTTATCAGTTATATGAATAAACTGTCCTTATCAACTGAATTATCTTTCTTATCAATTATACGAATGTAAGCTATACGAACTTTCCATATCAATTATATAGTAAGTGCAGGATGACCGCACTATACTCAAAACAAAAATCTACAAGATAAACATAAACCTGCGGACAAGACAGAAAGAGGCATTGCAAAAAATAAACAATTATATCAAATCAAGTGAATGGATCCGGGGGCCAGCCGTAAGCGTCTTAATTGAATGATCTATCCTGATCAAGTACATGAACTATTCTTATGAGCTACATGAATTGGTTTCAAATGATATTTTAATGGAAATTGATAATAGAAAATATACATTTTTAAAACTTTATTAGATTTATATGATGCTTTCGAAACGGTGGATAATTCTTTTGATTTGGGAAGACTTCATTTTAAATTCGGTATTGCTGGCTCTGCATTAAATCTTTTAGAAAGCTATCTTGTGTGTATCTCGCGTGTATTTAAAGGAGCTAAATCGCTAACATTTGGGACCTAGAAACTGTCAAAAATGGGTTTACATTCAATGGTTTCCGTTTTTCCCCAATTTGAAATCAGTTACGTTCGGCGAAATAAGCCATGCAGTCTCAATCTAGTGAAAATTTCTATAGCGTCTGGTTATTCCAGTCAACATACGCCGTATGGTATGGTGCAATATGTCTAGCCTCGCTCCTTAAGTCTCTTATTTAAACAGGGGCTGAAGCGCATTATGGTACACGACTCGTGTATCAATGTTAAAAAATTTGTTTTATCTAAAATATCGGTTATCAGAAGCTCATCTTTTCCCGGTTAGTTTACAACATCAATCTTGACTTAAAATGGCCAATAATTCGTGTTTTCGATGTTAAGATTTTAGAGGATTTTGAGTTACGGACTTAGGTCCTTCAGTTAATTGTAAATCGTCGACTGAATCTGTTTTGCCATCTGGGGTTCCACCAGGTTCTCGTCTTGGTTCGATTTTATTTACCTTCTATACGTCACCATTAGGTGATAATGTCAGGCAATATGGCCTCAGCTTTAATTTGTATGCCGATAATAATCAGTTATATATTTCATTTACACACAATTGCCGTATCTTGTTTCGATTTATCAAAATTGCAATTAGAGAACTGTATTAGTAATATTAGTAATATTTGTAATTAGACTCAAGGCATTAATTAAGTACATTTGCACATGATAACCCCCCCCCCCTGTTGTAATAATTGTGATATGTTTTCATTTTATTCTGTCCGTAATATTGACACAATCTTTGATAGTTTTATGCTTATGGGAGCTCAAGTAAATAATATTTGTAAATTCTCGTTAATTCTCAAGTCACTTCTCGATTAGGTAACTTTAAAGCGAAAATTTCATTTTTTCTAAGAAAATCGAAACATAATTATTTGAATGTCTTTTACTAAATAGGTTGTCAACTCACTCTTATACGATCATAGGCATCATTCTAACATTTAGGTATCATTCATATACAAATTTGAATTATTTTCTACTCGCCTTGAGCGGCTTGAAAATAATATCTTTTCATTTCAATGAAAAACAACGTCTACGCGCTAAGTGGGTGTTGTGACTGTTGTCTCGATCGTCAAGGTCTTTGGTTAGCCAGTTAATGATAATCATGCTTGGTTGACCGAGACCCGACACCGAAAATAGTAAGTTAATTACCTCCCTTGTATTTTTGTTTGATTGAACACCGATTTTCTCAACGTTTTAGAAATGAAGTTGAAAAGAATATTTTTGCCAATTTCTCAACTGGCAATAGTGAATTATAGGATTAATAGGATTATTCTTTAACAGGGTAGGACTGTTTAAAGAAACCATCTATTTTAGGGCTATATTTAATGCATTTTAAAAATATAACATAAAAAAGCTATTGGAACTTTAATTCACTTTTAGTTGAGTTACCTTTTAAAGCTTATAGATAAATTACAAAAAGTACAATATACTGCAGCTAGTCTTGCTACTTTATCTAAGAAATGCGACTACATAATTCCTGTTTTATAAAATTTACACTGATAACCTGGTAAATATCGAACTGATTTTAAGATTTTATTACCTACTTTTAAATGTGGGGGGTTGGGATGGCCTAGTGGTCAAGAGTGCCGCGCTTCGACCTCTAGCTGGCCGGCGACCTCTGGCTTGCGGCTGTTGTTTCGAGCCCTGGTGTGAACGTATGTGGCATGGAGATAGGGGCGCCTTCTCAAACTCGTGGGCTTCCTCCGGGCACACCGGTTTCCCCCCACCGCTAAAGACCCTTACGCGCAAGCGAATTATTGAAATAAAATTTAAAAACACATGTTAGTCCCGAAATGACCTAGTTGTGTTGAGTGGACGTTGTTAAACCCCATTCTCTCTCTCTTTCTCTCTCTCCTCTCTCCCCCTCTCTCTCTCTCTCTCTCTCTCTCTCTCTCACACACACACACTTTTAAATGTTTAGATAATTGAGCTCCTGTTTACCTCAGATCTGTTAGAACTTTATACGTCTGGTCGAACATTACGTAAATCAGATAAACTACTTTTAAAGCCTAAAACTGTTCAACTCCTCTCTTATGATTATCAAATACCTATTTTATGGAATAATCTACCATTTAGTTTAAGATCATGTACATCTCTATATTCTTTTAAAAAAACAGCTCAAAACACATTTATGTCATCAGGCAATTTACACAACTGCAATACAGCTTTTAACATTACGAGAAGAGGAATCCACCAGTCCTTTTAAAACAGTAATTTGGGCTAAAAAAAATTGCGGACTTACTTCAAAATTATGATAAATCTTTATTAAGACTTTCGGACATAATTAAACCGTTTTATTAACATAACTTTAATGACGATGGCTTGCATCCCTGCATTGATCTATAATTAATAGTACGATATTCTTTGGACGTTATAATGGACTGGTTGATGGAGTCTAGGTAAATATGAATTTGTAGTCCCGCAAGCTTGGTATAGCGATGTGTTATTGCTAACAAATTACGCAACCAAATACATGTAGTTATAATTATTTTCAGTGGGTGAAATACAAGTGATCTAAGTAATGTATGTTTTTGTGTCGTATTGTTTGAAGAGTGCGCCATGTTGACCTCGTTACGGTTTGATTTATTGATCTAACATCATAATAATGTAAACATATTGACAAAGCGTGTTAGATTTTATTCTGTTTATACAAAAGTATATTTGAACAACAGCAACAGTTTAATATTATCAATAAGCTGTTATAAAACAATCATCGATTAATTGGTGTTTCCTTTTCTACAATCGTGGAAAACATCGATTGTTTTCGATTTAATAGCTTATACTTAAGCTGGGATAGTATATTGTTAAAAATCCGATAAAAATACAGATCTTATTTCGTTTCGTTTTTTTTTATAGTTCAAAATTTCGTTTTACTTGTCTATACTTCAGCAGGATCTGAAACAGTTATATAAGCTGCATTCTGGGTGATGTTAGGAATTAGCCAATAAAACGGTTCGTTGCAGCGAATTCTTGGCGTGCGATGCACGGAACTGTGGGTATCCTACTATAACCATCAACGCTGATTGGTTAATCAAATGTCTGATGTCATAGGTCAAAACCCTGCGCGCTGTATCATAAACCCTGTCATTGAGTCAACTTGCGTGGTTTCGAATCCCCGGTTGTACGTGGCAAGGAGTAGTGTCGCCTGTCCAACCTCGTGTGTTTTCTCAGGTTCCTCCCGTTTCCTCCCACTGCTTAAAACCCACTGCTGGTTATTCCAGTCTAGTATTTATAGCGCATACTCTCCAGGCATATAAGAATATATGAGGTCATCGTTTGATATGATTTGTGGGATATGTCTAGCATCTTTCTCCGAGTACCTTGTTACAAATGGCACTGACACGCATTATGTACGCGATTCTTGTACCAATGCTAAAATGTTTATTTCGTCTTAAATATTGGATTCCAGAAGCTCATCAATGTTGATTGAAATTGACTAATAATTCGTGGTTTAAATGTCAAAGACTTTGGATGATATTGAGTCAGAGAATTGAATACTTTAAAGTTTTGTAGATAGTCTAAGAGCTATTAACCTTATGTATTTGGTATTGTTTTCGTACTTATTTGTTTTGTTTGTTGCTAAGATGTAAAGTGCAGTAGGTAACTCTAACCCCAAGACTGACAACGGGTTCAATATAAATATATGATATATACTAAATCGATACTCTTAGAATTCTAAGATATACAAAAAATCAGTAAACAAGAGAATTATAAAACGCAATCAATATTTACTAGACATAATGGTAAATACGTAGGCTATATAAGTACGTGTATGTACTGTTTATTAAGCTTTTGTTATTGATGAAGTTTTACTTTACAAAATACACATTCGGTTTCCAATACATGCTGGGGTTGGATGACTAAATGGTTAGCGTGCGCGCGCTGTATCATAAAGCATGTCATTGAGTCAACTGGCGTGGTTTTGAATCCACGGTTGTACGTGGCAAGGAGTAGGGTCGCATGTCCAATCTCGTGGGTTTTTTCTGGGTCCTACGGTTTCACCCCACTGCTTAAAGACCCCTACGCGCAAGCGAATTATTGAAATAAAATTAAACCATATGTTAGTCCTAAAATGACCTAGTTTGTGTCGAGTGGACGTTAACCCCCATTTCTCTCTCTCTCTCTCTCTCTCTCTCTCTCTCTCTCTCCCACCCTCTCTCTAATACATGCTTCGTTATTTTATTTTTGTGAATAAAATATTGTGTAAATTCTTCCACTTGCCTACCCGAACCTTTAACCTTTAAGCTTTTTGAACACTGTAAGTGTCTTTATACGCTTGTAACTTCGACAATCGTTCCAATGTTCTGCTCCTAAAGTAGGTTAATAAAGACGGGCATATGTCATACAGTGTGCTATGGGGGAAACGTTGCCTGGGCAGCGGTGCTACGGCCTACTCTAATTTCGAATTCCAACTGCCAAGGGGACAATCGTTCTATTCCATTTGTTAACGCTACTTTTATGTGCCTACTAAAGCTATAAACACAACATAAATTAGTAATTTCTAACATGAGTTTTGATAAAAATACATAACCGTTCCAAAGCTGGGGGTGGAAGGATGAGGCAAAAACTAATCGTCGTATCAAGATTACTATTTCATATGATCTAAAAACCCACACAGATCTTTACCAACACAACCAACGTCCGTTACCACGCCCATAACTTCAGTTATAAACGTAAAATTCTTAGTCATTTTATTCAGTAAAGGGAATAACTTATATTTGGAACATGCGTTACATTTATGGAATCCTCAATCAGTACCATCTTTAGACTTATTTTTATATCAATTTGCATTTAAATTCACAAAAATAGAACTATTAATATCCCTTGTTTTTTTTACTTATATGGAAATTGCGATGTTTTTCTTTGATCAAATGGTTATTTTAGTAGTATTACAATGAAATCGGCATACAAAAAATAATCGATTAAAGCAATTAAAAAAGGAAAATTATAGACTCCTTTTGAAAATCTTTACAATTATACCGATATAGACTACATGTAAGTACTATAGTAATCATAAATACTGCACGCAGCGACCCATCTACGTCATACTTCCAGAATGTGACACTGCCCTAATTACCCGCCATTTAAAACGCTCACGTGATCATTTTGGGGCGGGATTTATCGACTAGACACTTCTTTGTTTAGACAACAGAGTAAAAAATAACACAAGCACGTGTGTTTTATGTAAACACGCCATGTCGAATTAGCAAAATGTCAACTTCTGCCACTCGCGTAAAAGCGATATGCAACATTGCAATACATTCTTTTAAATTCACAAAAATAGAACTATTAATATCCCTTGTTTTTTTTACTTATATGGAAATTGCGATGTTTTTCTTTGATCAAATGGTTGTTATAGTAGTATTACAATGAAATCGGCATACAAAAAATAATCGATTAAAGCAATTAAAAAAGGAAAATTATAGACTCCTTTTGAAAATCTTTACAATTATACCGATATAGACTACATGTAAGTACTATAGTAATCATAAATACTGCACGCAGCGACCCATCTACGTCATACTTCCAGAATGTGACACTGTCCTAATTACCCGCCATTTAAAACGCTCACGTGATCATTTTGGGGCGGGATTTATCGACTAGACACTTCTTTGTTTAGACAACAGAGTAAAAAATAACACAAGCACGTGTGTTTTATGTAAACACGCCATGTCGAATTAGCAAAATGTCAACTTCTGCCACTCGCGTAAAAGCGATATGCAACATTGCAATACATTCTTTACCATTGTAAACTGTTTTTAGAGTTTCAATCTGTTTATCTTCCAAAACAAGGTTAGATACTCCTAAATTTGTATTCACAAACGAAACCGCCTCTGTCAAATTATCTGTCATAGGCGCCGCCATATTGAATAATTAGAGGACTATTTTGTGAGTCGGCTCTTGATGAGTTTGACATCTTTCAAACACACAACGGTTTAATAAACATATCTAATTTCATTCAATATCTACGGACTACGGTGACCCATATACGACTTTTAAATATCTTTTAGTTTTGGGTCTGTTTTTTAGCTTTAGCTTTTTTTTTTTAGTTCTCACCTAGGTGACTCAAGTGTTCCTAGATAATAGGTCTAGTTGACATGTGTACAAACAGTGGGTTTAAAAGAAGAACGCAAATTAACTACACATAGGTCAGGCAAGATAGCATGAGTGCGGGAAGTTGCTGCAATAGAAATGCCGACCGCGGTTTATTGTCAGTCTAGATGTATACTATTACCAAAGTCCCAGTCCGAAATCCGTGCCCAAATGGGTCAAATTGGCCAAAATCCAAAATGGCCGCCGGTTTTTGACTGTAAATTTTGATTTTTACCCAATTATCATAATATGAAGGAGTTTGGTATCCGAATAAACGTTTCCATACACATTTTTATGATAAGTTTTAACACCGAGTCAATTTCGGAGGTTATTCAGTGTGGCGGTCAGTTTTGGCGGAAACATTCGAATTTTGCTTAAGGCAGGCCCGTAGCCAGGAATTTTTTTTTTTGGGGGGGGGGGGGGCAAAGATGTTTTCGGTAGGGCCAACTAGCATAGGAATCTGAATGAGTTTTGCGGTAAAGGCAAATTTTCTTGTGATATTGGGGGGGGGGGGCAAGACTCAGTATTGGGAGGGCAGTTGCCCCCCGCCCCCGTGCCACCCCTTGGCTACGGGCCTGGCTTAAGGGTCAAGTTTTTGGGGTGGCTGAGTCCATTTTTGTTTATATTTTAGTGATAAAATGATTCTCTGTGTCAATATAGGAGAGAGTCCATAATTAGGCATTTAGATTTCTGATTGGGGGGGGGGGGGGGGAGATTAATGCTACTCCTGCCTTAGACGTGATTCAATGGCATTTATCCAGTATCAACTAAATTTCATTTGGAGTGTCCCCCAGCTCGCTGTTGTAGCTGGTCCTACCTTTTGAAGCACGTTGCATATTTATTTCACAAAATGGTTCAAATGTTGAGACACAGGTGGATACAGTATTGTCTGGTGTTTGTCAGATATGCAGTGAACCATTTGAACAGACCAACGTTATTGCTTAATGTTGTATCAAGGTCTAGGCGGTCCCGTAGTGCCAAATTCAATTTTACGGACTGTTGTCTTTTACATTGTCTGAAGGCTAGACTAGTAGACGGTCCATTACAACAGACATAATCGGTGACCGCTGTTACGACAGTAAACAGAACAAGCAACTCCTATAATTTTGACGTACCAAGACAGGACAACTGACTGGATATTAATCTAGTTGTATTTGAGTGTCCCTAAATAGAAGACACTCATTAATTACTTGCACATCTAAAACCAGCATTTCAATTGTTCACTCCTCTGTATAATCTGAGCAAAAAATACCACTGCAGAGGCGTGCTTGGCAGGTAGTCAATTGCCTACCTTGCTCTCATAAATACAAAAGCAAAAGAAACTGGAAATGGTTGATAATGCGATTTCTTACCAGGATGGTGGCTATGTGCCCCTTCTTTCGAAAACGTGCCCTCGAATTTCGACAGAGTTACCTAAAATACCCAAGGAAATACTCACCCCAATGAAACATTGTGACCCGTTTTCTACTGCCCTTTCCCTTGTTCTAACCAAATCCAGAGATACTACAAACCAATTGCTCTCAATGTACGTACAGAATATTTCCGATTTTCATTGATGATGTAAAAAGCCCAATACAAGCTTAATCAGACCCCGATGACCTCCAGAATAGATTTCACAGCCAGATTAATACATGTATTTCCATAATATTTAGAATCAACTAATTTGTCTTAGTTTTATTTATTTATCTAAATGAATTTAGGGCAATTGCAACAAGAGCGACGGGAACGTTTTTGTCGGTTAGCATACTCAAGGCCAATAAGTAACTTCCTTGGCCTGGCTTAAAGTATATCCTGATCATCTTCTCGTTCTTGGTGTTGAGAATCTCATAGCAATCCTACTCCCCATCCCTCCCCTCATTGGGGTACAGAATCGAATGAAACTTGGCAGGTACCCTTTGTAACGAATACCAGTCCTTTTTGATGCTTGTTTTTCTTTACTCAAAGGTTGCTTAGTTTTTGACTGCAGCTAACTATGTCCATGTTCAGATCCTTAGGACTTTATCATAATTCCTCAACAAAGTGTCAATGTATGGTATGTAATGGCTTTTACCACGTGCAACAGAACTCACACTTTCCCGATCCGACCCACCACCTTCTTAAGTACCATAACTTTGGCCTGCCTACCCTCCTTCGGAGGGCCTAGCATGCCCTTGACTCATTGTGAAGCTTAGTCATGACTTTACACCAAGTTTTGATCTGTACTATATTTTCAGCCATTGAAATTGGTATCTCTGCTTATTATTGAACTTAGGCCAGGGGTCTTAAACGGCCCATTATTGTCGACCTCCAATACCCGTTAAATTTCTGTCATTTAAGGAATGACGGTTGGCAGTTCATTATCAAATGGTTTACTGCATACCTGACAAACATGCGACACTGTATCCATCTCTAACTATGTCCGTCCATGTTCAGATCCTTGGGACTTAATCATAATCCTTAAACAAATGTCAATGGCTTCTACCATGTGCAACAGAACTCACATTTTCCTGAGCCGGCCCCACCCCCTTCTAAAGTACCAAAACTTCCCTCATTCGGAGGCCCTAGCATACCCTTGGCTCATTGTCGAACTTAGCCATGACTTTTCACCAAGTTTTACTCTGTACATGTACTAAGTTATCTACCATTGAATTTATCGAATTTAGGCCAGAGGTCTTAATCTGCTCATTATTGCTGGCTTCCAACACTCGTTAACTTTCTGTTATTTTCTGAATGACGTTGGGCAGTTCATTATCAATGGTTTAAACTGCATACCTAACAAACATGCGATACTGTATCCATCTCCGTCTTAATATTTGAAACAGTTTGTAACATGAATTCGCCACATGGTTCAATAGGTTTGGCAATCTGGGCTCAATTTTTAGATTGGTGATCGAAATCGGACACGGCCACGACCCTGTGTCTACAGTGGGCTGACAGTGGCCACTTTCGTCATGCTTGCTACGTTGCTTCCATAGTTAGCAGTGGACTCGACCACTCTTACTCCCCAATTCTCCAATATATTTTACGCCACGGGGAACCAGTTAATTACCAAGATGAACAATTGCGTCGTAAAATAGAATCAGCTGCCTCCAAAACGTATATATTTCGACACCAAATGTGGTCATTTTGTAAAATTTGAATTTTCCCGCAAAAACTGACCGCAATGTGGAATCATTTCCCAATACCCAAATGTGTATGGAAATGGATTCAGTTATCCCGAAAACGTATATTTTGATACCAAACCCCATCATAAAATGATAATTCGGTGGAAATCGGAATTTACAGGCCAAAACCGGCGACCATTTTGGATTTTGGCCTAGGACTTTTTGGGGTGATTATATGCGTCTAGACCTATTGCAGCAAATGCCCGAAATTGTGCTAAATTGAGCTAAAATGCCTTGACTCTGAAAAACAAGAAAAGTATCTCATTCATCAAAAGTGACGTTTCCTGCCAGAAAACAAAAGATATTTGGAAAAAGAAATACATAAAACAATTTGATTGATTAATATTTTATGCGCTTAATATTATTTCGCTTATTGGGGGTCGGAGGGATTAACCGGGATCGATGACCGGGGAAGCCCCCGATCCCACCTCGCCATGGTTCCTGGCGACATTACCTTCTAAGAGTGGTCGAGAAAATTCCGGTTGACAAGGTGAAAACTAAAAAAAACAACCCTAAAACTAAAAAACAAAACCCAAAACTATAAAAAATATTTAAAAGTCGTATAAGGGCCACTGTAAATATGACAATAGAAAAGAAATAAATACTTCTAAAAGTTTCTAACAGTGTACTCAGTGTTTTCGTGTAAAATCGTCGATGTTGGAATTAATTAAAATGTCGGTTAATTAGCTAGGTTAGGAACTGTTCTCAATCGGAGCTAGCTGTAGACAGGCAGTCTAAGTTTGGGATGTATAGTAATGTGTTCCGGACAGGACCTCAGTTTTCCTCCCACCAAAATAACTAAACCCTCTTCCTTTACCAGGTCAACCGTCTTGTACCACTGAGAAGGTGGGAAGAGGCTGGAAAATCCCGAGGAACTATCTCGTTCAACACCAGGGACAGAGACGCCATAGCCTACTCAAATACAAGAAATCAAACCTTCTACTGAAGATGTATAAACATGGCCATCGTGGCGCCCTTTAAAAACAAAATGTGAACTATTGCATAGTGTAGAAAATACACAAGTTTGCCTTTAATATACCCTTGAATTAGTAACATTAATACGATGTGTTATTTCTATAAATAAAGGGACACGCTCTATACAATTAAATTTGATAAAAGTTGAAGTCGACTTGCTTACGATCTTTACCAGTGTTGACAAAGAAAGGAACACCCAATCGATTATATAGCATCATTGACTTAATCTATATATCTTAATATGAAACGACGCCAGATTGACTTCTATACAATAAATCAATTTATAAATACAAACACCAATGGAACTGGCAATTTTATTTTTGATAGAATCGAATGATAAAGAGGAAGTAAGGGATGTGACCACGTTCTGGAAGAGATGTCATTCATATTATTGATTGTCAACAATTTTAATGAGGTTATAATATGTGTTTACGTTATGGTTGCATTGTTAATTATTTTTTTCTCTAAGTCGTCTGTAAAAATATTTACCCGATGGTTAGCAACAGCACCCTGAACCATGACAATTCTTAGTTTTGAATATTAAAGGAAGGTTGTGGTATCTCTATTCATAATTATAATGTATTGTTCTTAAGAGAATGATTTGAGTACACGGGACCTCGGTTTTTCGTCTCATCCGAAAGACTAGACCACTGTCCTTGTTACTTGAGACTGCAAGAAGATATCTGACCATTTATCAAATGAATTTATTGTCAGAAGATAAGAGAAAACGAAAAAATTAGAAAACGTCCGTGCATTACCATGTTTTCTCTAGACTAGTGACATTCAATTATTTATTGTTTTTGAACTGTCAGATATCTCCTCAAAAAGTCTCATTTAACAACTTTTCCTCTTCAAAGGAATTATCAGTGAGTAGAAATTCGCCCATGTACCTGTTATCAATCGTTGTTTCATGCAGTGTAGTGTAGAAGGAATAATCTTGATTTCTATGCCAAGCGCCACTTCCGTTTCTCCAAATCTTCGTTACGCACCGATCGTAGCAATGATATCAGTGTTAAAATTGTATTAGGAATGTGTTTAACTAGTTTTATCACATTATGTGGTACTGGCTGACACCAATATTGTTCTTTAAGCGATACGGATAATGGCAAATTATTTATTTTGCCGTCTGTCAAAGGTGTCTCATAGTATTTTCCTAATGCTGTGTTAAATAGTACTTGCTAGTACAATACCCTTCCTTTATTATGACAAATGTTTTAGATGTAATTAATTATACCCGATGCCATAGGAACGTCTCACTTGAAAACTAATTCATTTTTTTATGTGAACAAGCAGCATAAAGATTCTCCCGATTGGAAGCCGTAACCATTTACCTTAACGCCAATGACAATATTGATTTTATTTATGAAAATAGAACACCGTAGACTATAATGACAATAATTGATATTGGTTCTTTATCTGGGAGTGCTAACTCGCATCAATAAGATGCGAGTGTAATTCAGCTATAATTTACTGGAATAAAATATACCAAAGATCGAATACAAGCGGACGAATCGTATTAAAATTTGTGTTTTTCTTTGGTTGTTATCCGTTGCGTAGAGTCTGGGTTAACGATAGAAACTTGGATTCATACCCACAAGGCCATGGATTTGATCATCAAGAACCTAGATGACCTTTTAAATACTTTTGTTTAATCCTTAAAAAAAACCATATAGAAATAGATTTCACTAAAAATAAACACACTTGTAGGGATATACTACTTCTGAATTTTATTAACATGCTACCTTTCAATACACATACAGGTATTCTCGATTGTATCTGGAGTGTAACGTCCACTTAATACTAATAATAATAATAATAATCGCGTCATTTTACAAGGGTAGCAAATTAGGCCTGAGGCCGTTTTCCAATTTGGCCCTTGGCACAGATCGTGCGAATGATTTCGATCATTACTGCAGGAAGAAACCGAAGAACTCGGGGGAAACCTGCCTGATCGGACGGGAGACCGAATAACCCTCTCACTTACAACGATAAAGTTCTTGCCATGAGCTAGGATGATGTCGTAGACAGATTTAAAAAAAAAAATTTAAGATATAACTTTTACTTTACAGAATAACATATAAATTAGTTTTTAAGTATGTATATGAATGTACATATTATGAAATATTATGACAATGAGTGTTGCATCACTCGGGAGTCTCCGGATCTGGTTCATAATGTTGTACTTTGGCTTTTAAATCATTTTCTTCGTCTTGTAACTGTTCATTTTTCTGTCGTTATTCTGCAACTTCTAGTTTCAGTGCTTCAACAAATGCCGTTTCTGGACTTGTGGCTCCTAAATGTTGGCGCAGAAAATCTAGAGCATTGTTTGGTTTTTCTGGTTCTTCATAAAGTCCCTCTAAAACTTTAGTTAAAACATCCAAACCCCTGGCCTTTTCTAAGTATTTTCTATATTCTTCTCTTTTGGAATCAGCTGCCTTGATGCTGTCATTTTGCTAATTTTATTTACCGTGACATGAAGACGGATAGTTATTCCTCCAGTGTCCAGTGAGTGTCTTTGTAGACAAATATAACAGTAGGCGATATGAAATCGAATAGGCTATTTATTATTGATAAATGAAAGGAAAATGTAACAAAAATAGACTAGAACACAAAAATCACACCTTGGGAATGATTATTATGAATTTCCACACTGATTAGCAAAATAAATATTTTACTAATAAAGATGGGGTACAGTATACACCGCCAAAGACTGTGAACGCTGCGTTTACATTTCCTCTTCGTCTTTCCTTCACGACTTCTACCTTCCAACAGGTATCGTTATGAAGCAAATAATGATTAATATAGTAATAGATGAACACTTTAGAAGCCATTTAGCAGATATACCAATAACAACAAACTGATTAACAAGATGGAAGATAATAATATATAGACAACAAATAGAAACCATTAACAACAATAAATTAACAAGATCAGATTGTTGTTTTAATATATCAAATACATGTACAACAATAAGAAACTATGTGCAAATAAACACTGATTGAAGATATTGTACGCCAACTGTTCTGGTGTATTGTTAATCAGTAAACAGTCAGTATTAGGATAATATGTTCACTCTAAAAGCTGGACGTTCTGTTTTTTTAAAATGTGTTCTGAAATTCTCTAATGTGTTCTAATATCCATAACTCGAGTGTTCTAAACAGAACAATATGTTTTATAAATGTGTTCTAGGTGTTAGATCTAAATAAATGCCAAATGTTTGGGGCATAATTCAATAATATTTCAAAGATACAAATATATTACCCAAAATTATTAATGAAAAATCATGTGGAAATACAATAAAGTGAGTTTGCTTGTTCTAACTTTATGTTTCATTATGAAATGACTTGCAATTTTTCTCTTGAGAAGGGTCTTTTCAGTAAATGATTTTACCTCCCATATGTTATCTTTTTATTAAACTTCTGCACAATTAATGAATGAATGAAATGAATGAAATGGGGTTTAACGTCCTACGCTTAAGCACCTAACCTGGGCCAATTGAAGACGGGCATACGCCATACAGTGTGCTATGAGGGAAATTTTGCCCGGGCAGCGGCGCTACGGCCTACTCTTATATCGAATTCCAACTGCCAAGGGATCTTTTACGTGCACTCCAATTTGTACACGGGACCTCGGCTTTTCGTCCCATCCGAACGACTAGACGGTTGTCCTTGTCAGGCCCTCCTTCTGTATCACTGACAAGGGGAAATCACGTCGGAAAATCGAGATGAACTTTCTCGGCCAATGCAGGGATCGAACACCCGACCTCCAGGCTAATGTGTTCTAATATCCATAACTCGAGTGTTCTAAACAGAACAATATGTTTTATAAATGTGTTCTAGGTGTTAGATCTAAATAAATGCCAAATGTTTGGGGCATAATTCAATAATATTTCAAAGATACAAATATATTACCCAAAATTATTAATGAAAAATCATGTGGAAATACAATAAAGTGAGTTTGCTTGTTCTAACTTTATGTTTCATTATGAAATGACTTGCAATGTTTCTCTTGAGAAGGGTCTTTTCAGTAAATGATTTTACCTCCCATATGTTATCTTTTTATTAAACTTCTGCACAATTAATGGAACGAATCTTGTAGCTTTTAATCATTTGGATCATGTATGTCTTCTTCAGAACACTCGTGTTCTAAATTGCACACACGAATCATAGAACACTGTCCGTGAAAGAGAAGACTTAGTGTTCCACAAAATACGCCCTGGCGTTCTATTGAGTTCATTTTGAACATACAGTGTTCTAATCAGAACACGGGGTGTTTTATTTAGAACATATCATGTTCTGTGCAGATGTCAGTTATCTCCCTTATAATTCAAATGACATTATTCATTCTCATTGACGTCATTTGTGATATTGGACGCCATTTTATAACTGCTCTTTTTGATGTGTTACGTGTACTGTGTAGCACTTTAGCCCCTAAGACAATACAAGATGTATAGTATTGTCTTTTGGTTTAGACCAGGCAAATAAATTCTCATGTTGGATTCCCATGTACTGAGTGGCCTGGCTATACATGGTTACATAAAAAACAGTGATGTTTTAGTTAAAACTCTTAAATTGTCAAAATTAACCATCAAATAATGGGTGGTTATTAACCTTTGGTTCTTACTCAAATAAGGTATTATTAATCACTTGTTTGCATGAGAATTCGGCAATTTATGATGTAATTTTATGTGAAAGTCGAACAGGTATATATAGGGGTTAGATCCATATTAAAGGGTAGAGATATTCCAACTACCATTATAGAACCAGCCATTATTATTATTTTAAGAACCGAGTCATACTGTATTGTAAGCTTTAATAAAGTTATTTGAAGCTGAACGAACTTGTGGTACTAGTTTATCGACGATCACTAAATACACAACGAGAAGTCCAGGAAAATACGGTATAGTACTACAACTGTCACCGACGAAGAAAGTAAGAAAGCCACAAAATTCAACGGTAAGTATATCAAAGAATGAATGGAATTGTTTACAAATTTATTGAAATTTAATTTTGACATAAAATAAAATAATACAAAGACCTAATTGCAAAGTTCGAACTCAACTCTAGGCTTGATCGCTTATGCAGTGGTCCTTAGGCTATTCATTTTGGTTCGTGTTAGGTCATTTTTACTTTAGGTTCAACCAGACTGATGGCCGCTTACTTGTAAATACCTCCTGCCTATATAATATTGATAATCTTGTGTCTTTTCTTGGTGGGGGGGGGGGGGTAAAAACGTCGCCTTGGTCTGATTCTGAAGCCGAAGGTATTGTTGAGAACGCACAGTGGTCTACTAGCCTAATGAACGCACAATGTTCTCCTGAGAACACGTGGTGTTCTTCTCCCCATTCTGTGAATAAAATATTCTAATTATTATTACTTCGTTGTAAATCAACAACATAAATAATGTTTGAACTCCGACTGACAGATAATTAGGCTAATCACGTTGAATTCCAACTTTTTATTCAGCTTGTGCATCTATATTATTCTGTTAAATGTTGTTGCTTTCAGGAGACATCATGAAAATGATCCGAATTTGTATGCATCTTAAAAATAGGACCATATTCCTTCCTCAACTAAAAAGTCGGTAAATTGTCTGGAGCATTTACACAGAAAACAGAAAAATTGCAATGTAGAAAATGAAACGATGATGAGATTTTAAATTAAAATGGCCTCCAAAATATGACCCATTGGGAATGGTGAATTTAAATGAGTATATATATCGAAGCACTACATCGAGGGGAAGGAAATCACGAAGAATAATAGTATTGAGAATAAAAAAAGTAAGTGATTAAGTTCATTAAGCTGATAAATAAACCAGTTATTCGTGGCATTATTCATTATATATGATTGTGATGAAATTAGAGCTGAATATCACTGATCTTATCAATCATTTTCAAGCCTTTTTTCGAATTATCAGAATCTTTGCCGAATGAAAATGTAAAGAAGACGTTTCCTTCAAATTCATGTTTCCGTTATTATTATTTCATATTACTAATTCGTTTCCAAATATGTATTCAGATTTTACATGTACAAATTCAAACAAATGTTGGAGTATATTGTCGGCATCCGTGGCTTGAGGTTACATTTCGTGTTTAGACCACCGTTTAAAGCTGTGGTTTGGTGAAAATTCGTAAACAAACTAAATTATGGGCAGCGATATTTTCGATCCTAAGTTGCTGCCCTTGCAGTACGGTCCATTACATACATACAACACTTTATTGAGATCTAAGGATCTGTGAACATTTTATTGACTACATGAAATATCCGTTTCTCTTTGCAGGATGTACGAATAGATAAAATTTTGACAACCAAGGAAAAGGAGCCCAGCATAATAATGTCAAAACATCAAATGAGGATATACATGGAATATATTTATTAGTAGATGCAGTCAACAAAAAGTATAAATTTGAAATTGAAACTGATATGTTGTTAGTTTTTGATTTAGTTTACCCAAGACTGTATTATTGATGAACAAAATACTCGAGGAAGCAGTACTAGATACAAGACATTTGTAAAGCAATTGCAGCAGTAATTTGATGAAATATAGACCTTTCAAATCTATGATGCCCCAAAATGATGGTTCAAAAAACAATGCATGGATGAACATGCACATTATTTTTGCATTCATTTTTTTATCATACCTAATGCATGTTTTTATTCTATAAAATTCTGCTTTAAATCGTTAAATCGTTAAAAATTAAATATTTTTGTAATATAATAATTGATAATAAATCAGATTTTGTTCTATTTATAATTTTCATTTTCATGTATTCTTCTAGAAAACACTCTCTTACCTTGAACACGTGTCAAGTGTTATCAATCTGTTACATTTGAACGCACACTATTTTGGTGTTCTCACGGGCTCTTTCAGAACACTTTGACTATGTTCTAAACTAGAACAGTACGTGTTCAAACCTAAAACGGTATGTGTTCTAACATAGAACAGTACGTGTTCTAACAAAGAACACTATGTGTTCTGCATAGAACACGTTGCCAAACGGACGCGTCCCCGGTGTTCTCAATCTGTTACATAACTAGTGTTCTCAGTAACAGTAAAGTATGTTGTAATAGAACACATATACTTAGAGTGTTGTTATTCATTATTGATCATTGCTTGATAAAGATACCTGTAAGAGTATTGAAGCGCTGCATGTAATAAACTAAGAAGTAGTAAATCCATAAAGTTATGTTATTATGGATAAAAATGTTAATTTAATATAATCGATCATAAAATCGTCAATTCAGCAACTGGTAATATATTTGAGTGGTCCATGGAGCTAAAATTAAAATTCTTGTCGTTTCTACACTGTTATTTTCACCTTTCACGGAGATCTAAAAATAAAATCAAATTCAAGTGGCCTTAAACACGAGTAAACAAAACTGCATGTTTTGTAGGGTTTATTAGAAGAATGGAGACGAACATAACGAAGTAATCAATAAACATATAATATTATATAATGTTAAGAATTTAAAGTAACTAAGTGATTGAGTCTTCGACATATTAAACGCGAATTATTTCTCAGTTTAAAGGGCTAATCCAGATAATATTTTGGAAAATAAAACTGTTGTGATCTTACCGGGGAAAAGATGGGCTTCTGGTATCGAATATTTAAGACAAAACAAACATTTTACCATAGCATTGGTAGACGATTCACTTACCAGAACAAGTTTCAGCGCTAATTGCAACAAGGGACCCAAAGAACAAGGCTAGGCATATTCCACGTCATGTCAAACGGTGATGCAATATTCTTATCTGGAGAGCATGTACAATAAATACTACCGAAGTAAACTTGGATAATCAGTCACTAGAGATTACAATATCGCATATTTCGCCGAACAGAACTGATTTGAAATTAGAGTAAAACGGAAACGAATGAATGTAAATCAGATATTACATTATTATACGCGTTGCGACCAATATGTGTCAAGGCATGTAGTAATTTTGATTGGTTATAGCATGATGTAAATTTTTTAGAATATGAGGCATAAAGCGAAACAAATTCTTCCTATGGAAACATTAAAGATAAATATTGGTTAGTATCTCGTTCGAACGAATTAGTATTTCATTTGAACAAATTGGTATCTCGTTTGACAAATTAATTATCTCGTTTGGACAAATTAATTATCTCGTTTGAACGAATTAAATGAAATTCCAATTCGATCGAACGAGAGATTATCTCGTTTGAACGAATTTATCATTAAGATTTCAATTGTACAGAAGCATGGAAGGGACATGTAGAAATTGTGATCCTAACAGGTGTTTTAAGTAAAGATAATACCATTTAATACGTATTTTTTTTTTTACTATTGCTATATAGCGTTACCGCCAGTAGAAGAAACTACATTTATAAGAAGGCGAATATTTTTTTTTTGCATTATCTAGTTTTGTACTATTATAGTAAGAACGATCAGCGCTTTATCTAAATCTTACACAATGTATCTTTAATGTTGTAAAGACGTAGATTTGAAACGCACCCAATTAAGAAATAATTATACCTTAGCTGAATTTCCGCTAACTTACTGAACAGAACTACAGGTATACGATTGCTTGTCAAAGGGGTTTACATATTTTAATCGAACTTTGCAGTAAAGGATTATCCCAGAGTAAATGTATTCCCAGTGTTGATTGTATTGCAATACAACGGATAGAGTTTCTAAGCTAAAGGGAGTAGAAGAAACAACTACTTTGCGACGTCAACTTTAATGGTGCTAGTTTTGTTAGTAAAGTCTGTAGTCCTCGGATGACACCAAAAATTGTAGATGACACGAAAAAAAACCCCAAACGTTGAATGCAGTAGCAGTATGCAAAACGAAACAACGTAGTAATTGTGCCGAAACATTGCACGTCTCATCCCTCCCAAGAAGGTGGCAGTGTGAAGTTGGGTCGTTTTTCGTTATTCACCAATAACGAATAACGAATAACGAGGCGAATCACCTCGTTATTCGCCAATAACGTAACAAGCTACCTCGTTATTCGTTATTCACCAATAACGAATAACGAGGTGGATCACCTCGTTATTCGCCAATAACGAGACAAGCTACCCCGTTATTCGTTATTCAACTTTTTATTTTTGATTCAATTATAAAACTAGCCATGACTAGAATGATGGATGTCAAGTATCCACCAGTAGTATAAATCAGGGCAAAACGACTTTTAGACGAAAACAGTTCACATCGTTATTCAGGAAGCGAATAACGAGCAGTTTGTTATTCGTTTTACATCTCGTTATTCGTGATTCAGATATGAAGTTGTTTATGCATCTTTAATGAGAATATTTCAAGATTTAATTCAAAACCACCACTAGATAATTAATAAGAATAGAATAATGGTTTGCAAAGTATTCCCTAGCAGTAGAAATCTCATTTCTTTTGTCGTGTGATTACTATTATTATTGTATTCAATGTATTGTAATACTCTTCATATTTGGAGGATCAATAAAGATATATATATATATATGTGGTTCCAAGGAAAATCATTTGAGATAATAACTAATTTAAACCAGCAAATAGTTCATAAATTAGGGAGGTCTTTTTGTTCGCTAGACCGCTTAATACTATCACTGAACGTGATGCCAATGGGGCGAGCTACTTAACTGTCAATATAAGTTTTGTATTGTTTCTGAATATCCCCTATTTTTTTTTTAATACCACCCAACTAAGGTGTAATTTCCATGTTACATAGCTAAATACCATCGAGCATATGGTTAAATACATCTAAGGTTTTTCTTCCGTTTTAGGTTAAAAGCATACTCATTATTAGTCCGCTCTATCAGAGCTGGACTAACTCATTATGAGCATTACAATGAATACCAACATAATCGTTATGTGTTTTGTCGGCTTTTGGTTGATATTTCTACTTTCAACTGTTCGGGCATCCATATTTTTGATCATTAAGTATAGCCAATAATTATTAAGTTTTAAATTTGATATTTCTATCAATGTAAACTAAGATAAACTAACAATCGCAAATTTAGAAAATTTAAAAGCTCTAACTTGCCACAAACCAGGTCATTTTGGTACTAACATATGGATCAATTTAATTTCAATAATTCGCTTGTGCATTGGGGTCTTTAGCAGCTGGAGGAAATCTGAGGACCTACAGACACCCTACTTCTTGACACCTATGAGTGGGGAATCGGAAACATTGACTCATTGAAAGATCTTAACTTGAAGGCATTAACCCAATCGCTGACCCAACACCTTTAACTCTATTAAAGAAAATGGAAGAACAATTTTAATCAGTTTTTATTTCAGTATCTTTGAAAATAAATTAACAATAAATAATAATAATAAGCATGTTATAACAACATAACAAATTTAAGTTGATATATAATTCCATTCCGATTTCATTCTCATATCAGACAGCTGTACATAACTGTATAATATAGAAAATAATAAAATAAATATTTTAAACCACTACTAGGTTTAGGGGAATAATCTTTGTATTTAAAACCTTTACCCTCTAATCAATATTACCTTTATTTCTATATGGCACCATCTCTAAAATAATATATATTTTTTTATTATCTATTACTCCATTTTAAAGAGACATTATCACTCTCATCAAAATAGCCATAGACTCAACATAAATATCGAAAATACTTGATCTGCTCTGTGATGTGTTTTATTAAACTTCTAGATACTTAAAGTTAAAACATCTGTTTCTCAACCATAGTTTGAAATACTTATTACAAATTTCAAATGCAATCTAATTTTAATATTCACAATTTAATTGTAGAGCTTATAGTAAAATCAATCCAATGACAAAAGTACAATTTATTCCTCTATATATTGAAACCAAGACAACGCATAATTGTAAATAAATGACTATATAAGTTGTCATTATAGTCATGCAATACATAATCAGACAATTTCCTCAATATAATAACGTTTATATCATAATTAAAAATTAGAAACCTAATAGCATGCCTTATAAACCCATTCATACACATATTGTAACAAATACACTTTCATTTCACTTTCTGAACAGTAATCAGAACGTTCATGTGGAAGGTTACAAATTAACTCCTGACACATCAAATCATATAAAATTTATCATAGCCATGTTGTAGCGATGATAACCTATCCAAAATATCTGCTAAAATCATCAAGTAAAAATCAGATAGCAGCACAAGATGCAATCTGAAGTCAGGTATGGTACCACTTTCTGCAGCTCTACAAATCACAAAAAGTATTGTACATATATAATGAAAACAATAAAAATTCCACAATTTGTGTGTACATGCTTATAATCTGTATACAAACGTGTGATAAAAATATATATATAAATATTGTAGAAAAATACTTATATAAATGACAGCAGATAATAAATAAATTTAATAACAGACAACTGATAACAAATCGTACAGCTTTTTTTTTCAGACTTTAAACATTCAAGTTACATTTTATTATTGTAATATGCAAGAGAATTGTATAATATTAAAAAGGAATGAAAACATATTAACAGATAATGTTTTGAATATAAATATGGAAAAGCAAGGGATTAAGGATTAATGCTTGCATTACACCAATGTTAAAAACGAATTACAGAGTGGCATTAACTTCTTATCAAAATTTCAGTCCATTGTAAGTTATTAGCAATACGATTTACTACATCTATAATCATTGATCTACAGATTTTTTATTGGATTTAAAACCAGCCTTTGCCATTATTGCGTAAAAAGGCAGATAATGTTTTATTATACCAATGCTTCTTGGTTTGTTGCTAATCTCTTTAAATCTTAAAGATGCATTATGTAAGAATTAGATAAAGAGTTGGTCGTTATTGCTATAATAGTTCAAAAATAAATAATTGAAAAAAAAATATAATGTATTGAAAATTGCAGTCAAATAACCTTTTTCTGAGCACAGTGTTTGAAGTTTTCACAATTTTCACAATATAGTCTTGATTGTCAGGTACCATTGTTACCATAATAAACAAGAGTCTGGATTATATATATTTAAGTTAAAATTATTAAATGATCATGTTTTAATTCATTCAAAATCATGACCATCTGAAGACCTAGACAGTTGACTATAAGCTTACCATGTGAGTACATGTCTAATTAATAATTTGTTTAACATTTAAAGCCAAAAGAAAGACCTCCAATAGGCAGATTTAGCTCTTACATAATGCGTCTGTCAATATAGAATGTACAATTCTGTCTCTCTACATTTATTAATGCCCTATCAGTTTTCGATTGGTTTACAGGGAAAGAAGCACGCATAAATTAATTAATCACTGACCTTACGTAAAACTGACTTTAGGCCAATCTCTAAATAACAGTAGTCTTTGGCAACGTCATTCATTATTTTCTCTAAATTAATTAATGTTTTCAAAAAAAAAATATCCGATTTTAGAGATACAAAAAATTGTATATTATAATAAGGCCATATTAAAAAATATATTCTCGTTCTGATGCGAAGGTAGGGTTACTATTTTTTTTGCCAAAGAATCACTTCTTAACTAACATCAAATTTTTGTTTAATTATAGGATATTTTATTATCCAGTATTATTTGATTGTCAGTAATATTTATCAGGGTTAGGTACTTGATAAATGAGCCTATGGATTCATTCAAATTTTTCTATACATCTACTTCCTGTAACCAGAATAAAATGCTTATGTGCATAATCAATGAGCCTGCTTTTATTTTTCAGCTCTTTTGAAGTGACATGGGATTACCTGAGAACTAGAATATTTTCTTTTATATGGCCTAATTTAAATATCTATATGTACAATATAAAATATATTAGGCCCTTTATATATCACATTTCAACGTCTAGGTTTTTATTTATCATAATTAATTTGTAAATATTTCTAACACTAGAACAGCCATACAGATGAAGTGTTTTTAATCTGAAAAAGAAATAGATACAATAAATTTTAAGGACAGAATAAAAACCAAATAGGCAAGACACACAGAGGTATTTATAAAGAATTTAAAGGATTTTATTTCAGCAAAAATTAATTATTAGGTTTTTCAGTAATTATACGCAATTAAGATTTATGGATAATGTAATATTTGGTGAATGAGGTGAATTGAGGTTAAACATACTTTTTTCTACACCATCCACACTAATGAAGACGTGCATATGGCATTCAGTGCAGTATAAGGGAAATTTTACCCAGACAGTTGCACAACAGCCTACTTCAACGTCTATGTCAACATGTACAGGGGACCTCGTTTTTCCGGACCATACAAGTAACCAGATGCTGTTACTTGCCAGGCCCTTTATTCTGCACCACTGAACCACAGCGGCGTATGAGGTACCAAGGTATATAACCTATATAATGTATACCAATAAAATTTAACAAAAATTATGACACTAACCTTGAGCAATGTTTGACTAATCTTAATAGACTGGCCTCTGTTACGTCTGTTAAAAAGTTGAGTTTTACCGATTCCAAACATCGATTACCATAATTAGCTAGCATATTTACACTACAAAAATAATGAGATTCAAAAATCATTTATTTCTATCTAGAAATACAAATACATACACTACCTCATTGTCACTGTTATACAATATTTACAACACTGCCAAACATAAGAATTTGATCATTAGAATGTGCGTATACAGATAACAAGGGATAGATTTTTTATGTCCCAATTATATAATGCTGGGGGTTGTTTAACGAAATTTTAATTAAGATGAAATCCAAATTTTAGTAATTTAATTGGATAACATTAAATTGATTTTAGTGCTTAGCCAATCAAAACTGAAGTATCTGCTAAAATTTGGATTTTCTTAAGTTAAGATTTCAATAAACAAGGTCCAGGAATGCTACATCAAAATTTTACTCATGGTATATATTAAGCTGGGGTTAATAGGGGCCTGTCTTAGTCACCAGTAGTTGTTTCTCAGCTTCAGGAAATAATGTCAATAAGCCTCAATTTCTTTTGATAGACTTAAACTTGTTTATGTCATATAGCATAATATTGCGTTCTGAATACATGTATATATATATACAAATAGGTGCAACACACTAATTATTCATATTTAATTCCTATATGGTATTCAAATTTATGTCAAGTAGCTTAAGAATGTCAATCTAGGCAGATTAATTAGTTAATCAGTTAAGGTTGGTGTTTAACACCATAAAAGTCTGTTTGACACTTGATTTGGCAAGAATAAAATATGCCTTATAAAGTGATATTACCAGATGGAATGCAGATGAAGGCCCATAACTCTATTTTTATTCATAATGGTTTTCTTTCCTGATAAGTCATTTATGGACTCTGTAGCTACTGGTTTTACAAGCAATGATTGTATAATTAAGAGAGAGAGAGAGAGAGAAATGGGGTTTAACGTCCACTAGACACAAACTAGGTAATTTTGGGACTAACATATGGTTTTAATTTTATTTCAATAATTCGCATGCGCGTAGGGATCTTTAGCAGTGGGAGGAAACCAGAGGACCTAGACAAAACCAACGATGTTGGATAGGTGACCCTACTTCTTGTCACGTACAACCAGGAATTTGAAATTATGTCAGTTGACTCAATGACAGGCTTTATGATACAGCGATCACATGCTATAACCATTCAGCCATCCATCCCCCCCCATGTATAATTAAGACTTACCTTGCTGTAGAACAGCCAGTAGAACTAATATCTAAAGCTGTTAATCTCAAACAATTATTGGTTATATTTCTAATACTGATATCACTTATATTTCTACAGCCACATACATCTAGGTTCCTGTAAATATCATATAATATCAGTACTTATATATTTCAAATACTAATATTACTAAATAAGTTTAACCAATATCTCTCACAAGAGAATCAGTTTTTATATGCAAGTTTTGAAAGAGAGTTAAATCTGAACTTGTGGCTAAGTGAATAGGATGCTGACTCACTAATTACCAAGTTCCTCAGGATTTTCCCCGGGTGGTTCCCCCTTGTCAGTGGGGCAGGACAGGGATGAAGTTATTGGTGGTCACTTAAAAGAACCCGAAACAGTTTGAATTTGAAATAAGAGTAGACTGTAGCACAGCGTCTTCATTAGCCCAGAACTAGGATGTTAAACCCTATTTCATTTTAAATCTGAACTTAATGAATTATGAGAGTTGTGTAAGCTGTTCATTTATTTACCTGATATCCATGGAATAGGTGGCCACTTCAACCATAGCATCATTTGAAATATTTGGACAATTTGCCAGCACCAAGGTTTTTAATCTCGGACAGTTGCGTACTATTTTCCTCACACAATTGTCTCGGATCTATTACAATAGATAAAAGAAGAAAGGTTAATTGATATTTTTTAAAATTTATCTCTAGAAACCTGGTGCTCGAATGATGAATGAGTCATTTTCTTTTCCTAGAACAGGCATTCTCATATTTTTTCTAATGCAGATATTTAATTCACAGGAAATATATATTCTAATAAATTAATATGTGAATGAGAATAATCATGATATTAATATCATATTATGACCACCTACAAAAGTACAAAGACAGTTTACATGTATTTGAAATTGTCAAAATGGATGAAAAGTGGTAATAGGTGTTCTAGAAATAGTATATCCTGTCTTGTTCACGACATCTGTCACAACTTAAACTAAGCTAAATGGAGTTTATGTGTGGTTTATCAGAATGAGAGACACAGTTTGTATAGTGGAGATTCACTATGCAGGAGGTCTGGGGTTTGATACTGGTGTATTTTCCTTGTTTCTCCTCAGTCGGTAGTGCAGGATAGAGGAATGAGAGAAAATATCCATTTAATTAGATTGGATGGGATAAAGAAAAAATAACTAGGGTCTAGCAGTGTTAGCATGTTGCAGCTTCTCTGATGGTAGGAAATTGGAACTCTAGTAAGCAGTGGTGCGCTGTCAGGGCAAAATTTCCTGCATAGCACACTGCATGGTGTATGTCCAAACTTCATAAACCTAGCTGGTGCAGAAAAGTAGGAAATTAAATCCACATTTCACTTGAGACATTGACTGATACAATAAATGTAATACCTTCAAATGCTAATATTATACATTTATGATTAATGTATTGAACTTTCCAAATTTTTCAATAAATGAACTGACTTTATTCTTACCTGTTTGCAACCCCGTAAATCTAAGTTTTCTATTCGACCTAAATTAGCTGATATCTGTGTCATACAAGAATCTGTCAGCTAAAACAAAGACATAAAATCAGGTAAAAAAAAAATACATACTGATTATACTTATTGTATTATTGTATTAATTCATAAATTATATTAAAGGGACAATAACACTCTTGCTGGCTTGACAGGTCCAGAAAAAAAAATAGCCTTATTCTAACTACATGATGTTTAAGTGTTCTACCTGTTGTGTAAATTATCCATTACAACCTATCTTACTTGTCCAGAGGGTTCAAAAATATGTTTAAATCCAAGTTGCATTTGAAAGTGCTTACGTAAGGCTTTTCAAACCATGTTACGGCATGTAGTTGAATTTTTCCAATTTTTAAAATTAGGTGTGTTAAGATGAAATTTGTATCATTTTAATTGAAATATTGTAAAATAGTACAAATTGTTGACCAGAATAAAGATTGGAACATATTATTCAGTTACAACAAGAGTGGTATTGGGGCTTTAATTTGTAATTTTATTAATTTGTAATTATTGATTTTATTAATTTATAATAGATGATTTGATTAATTCATAATTTTTGGTTTTAGCAACTCTTAAATTTTGATTTTATGAATTTATAATTTTTTATTTTATGAATTTGTAATTTTTTATTTTATTAATTAAATAATTCTTAAATTGATTGATTTATAATTTTTTATTATATCAATCTGTGAAACAAAATTTAAATCTAGTGGAAAAAAAAACCCCAATCACTCGAATTTTATTATAGAAATGACTTTTGTATCTTGATATTTAGAGCAAATTTGGTAGCATAAGCTCTATCTGTGATGTGATAAGCTTACCTTATAACATTGTCCAAGATTTAAAGTATATAGATTTCTGCAGTTATTGGCAATGAAACGAAGACCTCTCTGACTAATATTAAAACAGCCAAACATTTCTAGCACTCTTAAACTGAAATAAACAAAATATTGCTATTCATTTTAATATGTAAAACAAATTTAATTCAGTTCATGTGATGTAATAGTAATAATTAGGTACAGTATACATGGCCATTCTACAAGCCCTTTGTTTCTTGCACATTATCTGATGACCACGGGAAGTGGAGGACTGAAAAGTAAAGGTCACATTTATTCACCCTGGGGAACATTGCCAGATTTTTTATTACCAATATATATGTAAGAATTTCAATTTCATACAATCTGATTTAAATAAATTAAACAATTAAGTCCAGATGACAAATAAAACAGAACTAATGCAATTAATTTCAATAAGGCACAGATTTGTATATTAAAGATGCATTATCTAAAGGGCGAAATCTGCCTAATGCAAATCTAAAATGTTATATAGATCAGTTATTAGACATTTATTCACATGACAAGCAAATAATCAATGCTCTAGACTATCAGATGTTTTTGATTTTTAAACGGTTTTAAACATGATTGGAAGTTAATGATTTGATTAAAAAATGGATAATCGAGACTTTGATTATAATTGTACAAATGGTAGAAATGACAATCAAGTCTACACTGTTCTTCTAACAGCAATATCACCGCACAGAAATGAAGTAACTAAACTGAAATTTTCAATATATTCCCTTTTCATTAACTATATAGCAGGAACTGTCAGCTCTTGCATAATACATCTTTAATTTGTTAACCTTGACTATTTTGGATAATGTATACATGTATATACCATACCTTCCTCCATGTTTCTTTATTAAAGCTTCTAAACCAATATCTGATATAACTTGACAACCATTTAAACATACACTTTCTAATCTATAATAATATAACACAGGTTCTTTGGAATACACTTCCAGAAAATATCTGACAATGCGAATCTGTGTCGGTTCTTAAATCCAAAGTGAAAACTTGGTTGTTTAGTCACTATCATTAACATCCAAAAGAGAGAACACTTTCTAGCGCCTAGTGCATTCCCTAGTGGATTGAATAGTTGCGCGATATTATTATTATTATTATTATTCTTATTATTATGTCATTCATTTACAATAAAATGAAGGCAGACTGTCAAACAAAAGAGAGAGAGAGAGAAATGGGGTTTAACGCCCACACAACACAAACTAGGCCATTTCAGGACTTACATATGGTTTAATTTTATTTCAAAAATTCGCTTGCGCGTAGGGTTCTTTAGCAGTGGGAGGAAGCCGGAGGACCCGGAGAAAACCCAAGAGGTTGGACAGGGGACCCTACTCCTCATCACGTACAACTGGGGATTCGAAACCACGCCAGTTGAGTCAATTCAATGACAGGCTTTACGATACAGGGACATGCTTTACCATTCAGCCGCTCCCCCCCCCCCCTGTCAAACAAAACAATACTTTTTTCTCAAATAGTGAAGTCTTCATCTTATACACTACTTCGATTTTTATATTGGCTTCAAATGTTGCATAAACTGTTATTTAGAAGTTTATTCACAAATGTTGCATAAACTGTTATTTAGAAATTTATTCAACAAGATTCAAAAATTTAATAACGATAAAATGAATATTGAAGACTTAAACTGGATTGTCAAGTAGCGTTTTTACGATAATTTTGTCATCCTTTCAATACTCATCATAACTTCAAAATTTATCCACATGACAAGTCTATAATCAACCTTCTAGAACATTGGATGGCTGAGATTCAAATGGATTATATAAAACCCGCAAGATTAAAAAATAGGCCCGCGGCTGCCAGTCAGGATACGCCCAAATCAATATGCCTAGTGTCGGATGATAGCACAGGGGTTTGTTTAAATCGTGACATTGGTAGAGAAGCTGGTAAAGTGTGTCTTGTTGTTGACTCAATGGCGCTTCACTTTAGATATTTGGAATACAAAATGTGTAGCGAATGAAAATGCTGTTTGATCAAACTTCTCCTCGCATTGTACACACATCACTAATAACATTCCTCACAATGGATAGAAATACAAATCATTTCACCTACCTATTTGAGCTTTCTGCTATAGCTAATAAAGCATTATCAGTGACATGACACCAGCTAGCATCAATATGTGTTACATTGTGACACATGGTTGCAGCATTGAGTAAAATATTATCTCCCGTCAAACCACCTCGACTACATCGCGTGAAATTCAATTCCTGAAAAAAATAATTAGCGGAACTTACTGATATATGTTGGACTTTAAACGATAATAAACATACTTTCAAAGACAGAAGATCGGAATCTATACTAATATTTGTGTGATTTGCTGTTCAGGGTTGGCAACTACACTAGGGCAGTTCCAAAGTGAAAATTAGGTGTATAGTGGTAGCTCGGACTTGGGAGTAACATATGCTAAGTGGCAATAGCACTGAATGCCCCTGGGCTGAAAAATTGTCACCTGTTAATGGTTTGAGAATGTTCCACAGAATGTCCTTATCAAGTTTTTGGTAGCTCCATTTGCAAATGTATGAGAAATAAGACTTAGAAATCCCACGAGGCTGAACAGGCGACCCTACTCCTTGCCACGTACAACCAGGGATTTGAAACCACACCAGTTGACTCAATGCAAAAGCACCCGCACGCCAACCATTCAGCCATCCGAACCCCCCGCACCACAGTACAGACCTTTAAAAAACTTATGTATTGTGAATAAAATACTTACCCTAAGAGTTTGTGAACATTCTTTAAACATGTCACACAGACCTTCTATAGTAATTAAATCACCATGACATTGTATTAAAGCTAGTGATATAGGATGACGTTTACCTATCTGATGTAACCAATCATCACAGATATTATGTTGTTTCTTTACAGCAATATACTTCCCTACAATATATATTAAACACTTGATAAGTTAATTCACCCCATATAATTACGTTGCAAACTACAAAATGTCGTAAAAAGTTTAATTTCTGATAGGATTTCCTAAAAATGGTTCACTTCCATTCAGTATTTACAAACTTATGATAAATTGTACTTTTTTTATCAATCTATTATGCTCAAGTATAACAGGCTTCTGACATCTTTTATTGGTAGAGGAGAGAGAGAGAGAGAGAAATGGGATTTAACATCCACTTGACACAAACTAGGTAATTTCGGGTCTTACATAGTTCAATTTTATTTCAATAAATCGCTTGCACGTAGGGGTCTTTAGCAGTGGGAGGAAACTGGAGGAGCTGGAGAAAACCAATTTCATTGGACAGGCGACCGTACTCCTTGTCTCGTACAACTGGGGATTCGAAACCACACCAGTTGACTCAATGACAGGCTTATTGATACAGCGCGCACACGCTAACCATTCAGCCATACATCCCCCCTTATTGGTAGAGTATGGGCCTAATTTAAATTCGATTGAATCCAAGCTGGAAATTATCTAGCATTTGATATTTTCGTGTTGTTTCCGTAATTAAATGTGATTCTGATGATATATTTAGCATCTGAGAAATTTGATAATTTAACCTTCATGGAAATGGTGCATTGGGCCTATGATATATATTTATTATGAATCTATTGAGTCAATGTATTTTTTGTCTAAAATAAGGTCAAAGAACTTTACATAAAATATCATCAATCTAATGAAACTTGTCGAAACGTCGTGCTTTGTGAATAAACCAGTGATTGATTCCCATAAAAACTGTGTTCTGTTATTGTAAATACATGTACATGTATTCTGCATAATTGTTTAGTCTCTTTTATTCACTAAATTCAAATCCTGTTCTATTATATTTCAATGACATATTGGTAATAGTAACCATAGATTTATTTACTTTATTTTGTATATTTCTGGTATTCAAGGTACTTACATAAAACTTCATCAAGAGCAACTCTGTGGAATTGCTGACAGACACGGCCACAATTCTTCAGATCTACATGGTTTAAGTAAGAGAATATATGAAGCCATATTTCATCTGGCATACACACCCATGGTGAAAAATTTCCTTCCTGTATTCTTGGCGTCTAAAAGAATTGACGTGTGTAAAAACAGTTTAAAAAAATAAACATTTTATGAAATAAGAAAACAAAAATTTGGGAGAGTGGTCTTATGTGTGTGCTTTATATCATGAGATCTGTCATTAATTCAAGTGTTTGGTTTTCATCTCAGCGATGAAATTAAATGTTCAAATGGGTGCAGTATTTGCCCCAAAAAATAATTTCTTATTCTAATGACAGCCGCCATCATTTTATGCTTTTGAACATAAAATTATTGTGAAACAGCTACATGTACAATTTCTTATTAAGTGACCTCGGTTTGCAGAGTTTACAAAAAAATTTCACTATTTAAAGACTGTATTTAGAATAAATTCAAACAATTTTTGTTTAATTCAGAATCTTTATGCTTTTCAGATTTAATAATTAATGGTATTTCTGGCATCTAATTCATTATTTTCAAAAAAAAAATAAATACAATATTCTTGATAAAAGCCTGTATTTCAAACATGTACCTGAGACTACAAGGATAATTAATATCTGACTGGAATAAATCAAATCAATTTTCAAATACTTACCATTTCCATGTACTTATTATAGGCTGTTACTGAAGTCTCTGGAACTGAAAAATTTTAACAAAACAGAATAATAAGATCAAACAAAATATAATAGATATGCAAGCCTGAAAGTAGCAGAATGGCATCAAACAATGACGACCAGAGCAGGACTGTTTAACTGGCCATGGGGCATTTCTGACTGCCATTGTGACACTTACGGCGACAATTGTGACAGGTGACTGAAGACATCAGTGTTTTTTCAACAATTACAAAATCTTTTGGTGAACCAGAGAATCATTGTTTTATTCTTTCGTTCAGTCACAGTGATACTTATAAAAGGTCTTGGTTTTGATAATACATGATTTAATACTTAATACAATATGCAAATAATATGACATGTTGACTTGGTCATTTAACAGACGGACAATAACCACAATTTGACATGCAACTCCTCAATTTTTGTTTTTAAGCTTGAACATGAAAATAAGTAAAAAAAATGATGAAAGCGCAGCTACATAATGTACTTACCTAGATTCCCTGACTGGGAGATAACTCTGGCTGCCTGGGTGGGAAGACGGTGGTCAACAATGGTGGGCATGTTGATAGGATTTTGATCATCAACATTAGGAACATCCACATATTCATCGATAAATTCCTCAAGAGCTTCATCCTCAATATCAACATGATATGATTGTAAATGAGCAGGAATTTGTTTACTATAATTTGGTCTCATCTGAGCTGTTGTTGGTCTTACATCTGCACTAGTAGGTCTTACCTGTGCACTGATAGGTCGAACTTGGGCACTCGTTGGTCTTTGATTTTGTACTTTTCTGGAAATTGATATTTATAATATTTTATAACTACAATTGAATTAATTAAATCTACAGAAATGAATCTATTACTGTACATGATTTATATAAAAACTTTGAAAATTCTTTATTTCATTCTTATTAGTTTCTATTGATTTCAGGGCGTCATCTTTATTTGTCTGAAAACATCATTTAATTACTGAAGAGTAATTCATTTCTGTTCATGATCACTGAAATCAGGATGGCATCTAATACATGTATATGATCTAACATATGTTTTTCATTGGCCTAGATTATCATCAAAAGATCACCTAACAGTCCACCCCTTCATTAAATTAAAATAAGGAAATGGAAGGTTACGAAACTTATAGATGCACAAGGCTTTGAATAAATACAATCAATCATACCTTTTATAAAGATCAGCACTGGCTGGTCTTTGTTTCTTCTGATGACCATCTGTTGTGAATTGAGGGCATTGATTAACACTGTTCATATCAACAGAACCAAAATTATCCAAACTGTACACTGCTCTTCCTTTACTAGCAAATCCTATCCTGGCTTTAGGCATACTGACACTCGATTTCAGATTTATCTCTTTTGGATGAATAGCTGACCATGCTAAATTTGATTTTTCCCAACGTCGTTGATATGGCAAACTGTTTACAGTCTCTGAAACTTTGCTAGGCACCACTTTTTTCTTTGGTTTTGTGGAAACATCTTTACTTATCACTACCTTCTTAGGAGTTGATCCTTTTGGTCCTAAAATCTGGGAAAGGAAATTGCTCTTTTCCCGAACTTTATCTTTTAAATTACCATTCGATATAGTCTTGGAATCCATAACAGCCTGAAAGACATCAGTGTCAACAGATGAATCAACCATCAGATCTCTATTACGAGGTTCATCTTCATCACTACTGGAGGCAAGATTTAATGATGGAACAACAGGAATAATGGAACTCTTTGATTCTCTACTTTCTTCCATTCCAAATACTTCTATATCTATTTCAACATTGTCCTTCTTCTTTCCAAATTTTGTACCCTTTACCTTGGCGCTAGTGGAAGCATCATTTAGAGCAGCAGTGCTATTAGACACATTTAGATCAAGAGATACATCTGGCTGTGTTGCTTGTTCGGCTTCCTTTGCTTGAAGTTTTGTTTCTCTATCAACATTGTCGTTCTTCTTTCCAAAATGTTGACTCTTGGCCTGGGTATTAATGGCAGCAGACTTAAAAGCTCTAGTGTTATTGGACAAGTTCAAATCTAGGGCAATATCTGGTTGAGTTCTGTGTTGTGGTTCTTCTACTTCCATTGTGTCATGAGATGCTTCCAGATGTTCCGAAGACACTACCAATGGTTTTGAAGTCTCTTCCAACTTATCTGGATGATCTTGAATACTACTAGAGCAGCCCTCTTCTTCTGCCAATGCTGATCCTGTTTTCTTCTTGAAGTAAGAACGGATATAACCTCGTATAACTGGGTCTGTAATCACTTCACAGATATCATTTATATCTTTATCCGTTCTGTAAAATTTAGGATCAAATTTGGGTTCATCATCAGTTCTTGGAGAATTTCTTTCAATGATCTTCTCAGCTTCTTTGACTTGTTCAAAGGTTGGTTGTGGTTTCAATGGGGAATCAATGACTGATTTTAAGTTAGGCTTATTAACTTGAAAATGACTGTTTTCCTTCTTGTCTATTTTATCTAATTCTGCATGGAGGGTACTGGTAGCATCTTTTATAGATTTCTTCTCCTTCTTTGGTAACCTTTGACTTTTTTCTGTCCCTTTTGATTGCTTCTTCTTGGAAGTGATTGTTCTGACACCTATGAGGACTTCCCCACATTCAGAGCACCATGTCATGTAATCTTTGTTTGCTGTGGAACATTCTGGACATATCTTATATTTCTTTTCTATTTTGACAGATGGCTCATCAGCTAAAGCATCCTTAGGTTTAAGGTTAGGAATTGTAATCCCTAACTTTTCTATTCTATCTGTGATGCCCCCAGCATTCACACTTGTAGCTGTAACACCAGAGGTTTCTGTTACTATAGTCAAATTGTCATCATTGTCATTTTCAGTTTTGGCATTCAAATTTTCTAAAGAAGAAAAGTATCGATTTAAAGAGCTTGCAGCATAAGAATTTGGTTTGACATTCACTGTTGATTTTTGGTCAACTTGATCATCCTGGAGATTTCTTCTGAAAAGACAAAGTTTTGAGATGTATGCATGCATAATAAACTTTCAGATATCATAATCTTTTTAATCAAACCATTTCTTTGTTAAATCAAATATAGCTCAGGTATATGTGTCTATTCAGATGTGAAAAGACTAGTTATTTTATTTTCTCAGAAAATGTTTCAAAATTTTGAATACCGTAGGTTACAACATTGGAATATGTTCTTACCTTTGTTCATGGTATTGTCTAACAGCTTCTTTGTGCCTAAGTGATGTGTCTTCCTTTATTTGATTCTTTGTTCTATCACTTTCACTTGGCATTTTAGCGACCGGTAATTGTTTATTTGAAGGGGATGTTGATTCAACTTTTGTCTCCTTGTGTTTTATCATAGCTTCTTTTTGTACATTGGTATCTTTGGTATGCTTGTAATGAGTATTGCCAGAATAGCTGTTGTACTGATTTCTATTCTGAACTCCTGTCCAACCAGATGAACCACCATAGGCTTGATGGTTAGAGTGTTGATACTGAATGGTATTCTGGTAGTGTTGCTGTTGAGTAGCAGGTTGGTGTTGAGTATTATAATGGGGAGGTGGATGAGGAGGACGAGGAAGGTATACTGGGTACTGATTAGAATTATTTGTGTTGTAAGCATGTTGCTGTTGATAATTATGGTACCCTTGGGTGGGACCAGGTGGGCTTGAACTCATCACTCCAGGATACACAAACTGTCTTTGTGGTGGTGAAGGTGAGCAGTTGCCAGGAAAATAGGGTTGGAAAAATGAAGCTTGTGGTGATACTGGAGAGTTTGGAGACATGAAGTAATCCCCTTGTCCATTATACATACACATTCCATTTGGTACTTGTTGAAAATTTTGTACATTCATCGCCATGGGATAATTCTGTTGTCTTGGACTAATCACCACATTATAAGGTGGAGAAGATGCCATTTGTTGGTGAGTATTTCTTGGGTCTATTGGAATTGGTCCATAAGCTTGCCGATAGATTTCATCAGCTGAGAAAGTAACATTTCTAGAAACCAATACCTGATCATAATTTCGTGATCCTTGACCTCTATCATTTTCTTGTTCAAGGTTGTGAATATTTTTATAACATTGTTCTGGTTGTAAAGACACCTGTTGCCTTGGTGGTTTGCCAGAATTTTTGTTTATATTGTTGTGAACAAAGTGAATTGTATTTTTATCGGAATTGATGACATTGTATTCTGTAGTATTTGGTGCAGTCTGTTTAGCTAAAACTGGTGCTGTCTGGTCAAGCAGACGTGGTGATGTTTCTGTGGTTTTATGCTTATAAAGAGCATTAATATCTTTTACAGATTTCTGGAGAAATTCTTCATACTTTTCATCTCCTAATAGACTTTTAATTTCAGAAGCGTCTAGTATGGGATTATCTCCATTTAATCTTTTGTCTAGAACAGAAACTGTTGATGGAGGAGAAGCAGGGCGGTGAGTCGAAAGTCCTAAACTCTCCAAGTCAGCTTCACTCTGAAATACTGATACTGAATCCAAATTCTGGGATTCTTGGAGAGAAGTGGGTGGTAAAATATCAGGATTAGTTCTGGCAGTAGGGTGAAGTTTAATTTTCTCATCAAATTCTTGATCTTGTATTAGTTCTGGTACCTTGTAATGTCTCAGTTGACTGGGATTTTCAGAACATTCAGGTGGTCTGGTAATTTCAGTTTTTGGGGTGCGTCTAGTTGGTTTAAGTTTTACTTCTTTAAGTGGTGAATTTACTCTGTAGTCTTGACGTGAAAATTCTTCTTCCAGTTCAACGCCTGCCACAATATCAGTAAAAGAAGACTTGGGATTCCCAAATTTATCTGGTGCTTTAGGCTTAGTATCATCCTCTCTTATTTTGTCCTGCCTTAAAGGTTTTGTAACAGCATCATCATGAGCACAGCCATCTTTTGCAAGTTGCTTTGATTCAGATTTTAACTGAAAATATGCTAATCGTCTTTCTCTCAATTCCTCTGGGTTCACTGCCTGTGCATCATTTTCAGAATTTGTCGCTCCTTGTTGTGTTTTCTTGACCAGTTCTGCCATTCTGTAATTTCTTTACTATCTTTTCTACGACAAACATCAGCCTGAAAAACACAAAATTAATACATATCAGTGGTTTTGAAAAATCATTTTTCTCTGTACAGCCTGAACATGTTTAATTTATAAACAGTATAATAATAGTACTGATAATAAATAAACATGTATTTTGTACTGTGATCTCCATGAGAATTTTGACAATTTTATGGAATATTGCTTTGATTTTTGACCATGGTACATGTAGGTATTAGAGTATTATCAAAACATTGTGCATTTACTTGAGTAAGCTTACTCATACAACTTACTTGCAACCTTCCAGTAGTCTCCTGGTCAGAAAAAGATTTACAATTAATCTAAGCACATTTGATCTTGGATGGGAGAAGCAATTTTTCAAAAATAAAATGATTTTGCTTTAATGCATGTAATTTTTGCATTTGATCATGACAAAAAAAGGTAGAAACTAAAACACCATGGTAGTCCGTTCGAGTCAAAGACCTGTTTTGGCAGTGAATTTGAATATTATTGCAGCATGGTTCTGCAGGTAGGGTTACCATACGTCCTGGTTTTTGTCGTCCTTTTTGTCGTCCCGTCCCGATGCCTCTCACATGCGTAAATGTTTTGTTTTTAAATCGGGTGTTTTTCAATTGAAAATAAAACACAAAACACATAAACTAGTGATTAAAATGTATAAAACAGCGTTTGCTACAAACAATCTTACTTCAGCACACCACTTCTGATCTAAATTGTAGGCCTACTGTGCACAATACATTCACCATACCCCTACAGACTCCTGTACCGTACATCTAGATTCGTAGAATTTACCGAGTAGTGCTGAATGTGCATAATACAGGCCTCTGGACTGGTTTTCACAAAAATGACCCATTCAGCAACATATGTATTTAGTGTAACTACCGTTACAAAGTGGCTGAAAACGCATCCCGTGGCTTCTACAAAATAAAAAAATTTCTGGGGGAGCATGCCCCCAAACTCCCCTAGTAAGTTTGCGCCGGAATGTATGCCCCCCCTGAGGTTGCTCTGTGATAAATTTAGATTTAGTCTACTCAGAATAATAAATGTCACGGTTTCTTCAATGAATATTCTGGTAACCCTATCTGCAGGTGAATTTTGTCACAACAATTCACCCATTAGCAAGGGCTGTGAGTTAGAGATCTAAAATGAAGATTTTGGAATACAATTTGGGAGTAACAAAATATGAGCTAAGTTGAATTTTATATACCATGTGTCTAACTTGTTGAGCCCTTCGAGAGCTATATAATATAGTAATTTCGGTGAGAAAAGCGCTAGCACAGGAAGTCTGGGGTTCGATCAGTTTCACATTGTCAATCATGCAGAATGAAGGGTTTGGCAAGGAACAGTGTCTATGCATTTGGATGGGGCCAAAAGGTCCCATGCTACGGACATTATGTGTGAAAAAGAACTTTGACTTGACACTTCTTGGGAGTACAATTTGCTGTCTTGTCTTCTGTCAGAGCAAAATTTCCCACACAGCCCACTGTATGGCTAGGGTGACCACCTACCTTTACTTTATCATTTTGCGGGACATTTATGAAAAAAATATATTTTGCTAATAAACCCTGTTATTGTCTGGCTCACCTGAGCGCCGAAGGTGTGAAACAGTAAGGGGGGTAATTTGGAAAAACTATAAACCCAGAAACGCCATTCCCAGCAATCTGACACTAGAAATATGGCAATGGATACTCTGATTTTGTAGTGATAACTTAAATGTGATTTTCTCTTCAATGCATAACAACTCAAGACAGTTTAATGAGAGTATGATTTATGATAAAGCAAAGACAACGGACATTGAAAGATACAACTAAAATTTCAAGACTTAAAAGATTACTTTTTGTTTGATTGCGCTTCTAATAATTTGCGATTTCTTAATATATACTTGTGAAACCCTTGAATTTCGCATAAAAAATACTAGTATTAATCTTTTAAAAACAGGCTCCAGGACCACACCAATATTCGCACTTTCTGAAGATATCACAAAAAGCGAAGTTCGCCAGATGGTGAAAGGACGCGAAGACGTTAGAAGTGTCTTGAAAATAAAACTACAGTAGGAGAGGTAACTCATAACTAAACAAGTTTTGCCTTTTCCACAATAAATTGTTGCCCATTTACTTCCACTTACAATTATGTAAATTGAAATACTAAAATATACTATCTAGATTAGATTCACGCATATCACTGCATAGAATCCTTCCATGTGAGAAATTGAGGGACATTTTGACAAGTTTTAAAGATTTTGCGGAACGCCGAACAGTCGAAATGCGGGACGGGTGGTCACCCTAGGCCTATGTTGGTGAATAAAAGTAGGAAGTTGTACCTTATTTCATTTATACGTTTAGTTTATACGTTTAAATATTGAAATGTCAAATCAAATAACTAAAAATAGCATTGAAATAATAAATAAATCATAAAATGGTTGACTTTTGGACCTACCCAGTTTCGGAACATCAACATGTCAACATCTCATTCTCTGACGTTTGACGTGTTTTGTAACGCTTGCAAAAAATTCATATGAGTATTTGACAAAAACGCTGAGATAAAAAGTTAAAAAATCTAACTAAATGAACACGGCTATCGCCCTTATTATTACCTGAGTTACTAATCAAAACAAACACTGTCTGTGCGTCGCCATATTGTTTCTGCGGAACTTGCAGACTGGTGAAAAATATTTTTAAAAAAAGATCTGTTTTGTATTATATCAACCACAAGTAGGCTACTACAATAAGTATTTACTAAAATTCTTATGGCCAGGAAGATAAACACAAATATTTTATCGGCATAGACCTTGCAAAGAGCGATCGCCCGAAAAGTAATTATTGTTGGTTAATTCGTAACATATAAAAGACATTTCACCGAGCTGTTGAATATTATTTTGGCGGCCCTCCCCCAGAAAAATTTGGTGCATTCTGACGTATTTTCGGGTGGTAAATTCAAAAATTAAGTCTCACGTAGAAACTGTTTTAAATGCGGTATAAAAAAGTTCACCTAATAAAACATTCTCTAGCATATTTTTTTTATTTTTTTAAAAATCTGATAAAATAAATGAACAGGTTTTTTTTTCTTATAAACGCTGTCGATAAAATTCAAAATCAAACACAACAATTATTCAACGTCAACAGGGGAACAGCCAACAGCGTTAATACAACTTATATTTTCATAAAGTACGGTATTAAAAAATTACCGTCGTCAATAGGCGATTTGCCGTGGGGTTAATTCGTCCCGCCGGCGATTTATGCTGTCGACGTTTTTGGCTAATTACGAGAGCTGTTTGGTTTTTTTTTGCCCACAATGGAATGAAAGTCATGACAAATAATGATTTTATTAGAAGGGTAATGGATTTGGCTGTAGAGGCCTTTCTACCATCCTGCTCAACTCAATGTATACAAACTCGCAATTTGTGGGTCAGATTCAGGCTTTTAGATTTAAGTTTCAAATTTTCAAGTCTGAGTAGGGGGGGGGGGGGGGGGATCCGGTCCCCTTGACCCCCCCCCCTCTCTGGATCAGCGCCTGAGATATACGATCTACGATATAAAATAGACAAATAAGCATTTTTGGTTCGTATCCGTCAGGATATGTTTAAAGGGGCGTGTGCTAAAAAGATGTGTTGTGTTGGCGCATACGTTAATGAGTGCAATGAAAGAAAGTTGATATCCGTGAGGGTCGAAAAAAAAACACGCTTCATTACTTTAAAACGCGAATATTTATAGTTAGGCGATAGTTGTGCCACTACATTGGCCTCTGTAAGTTAAATTAGTCGTAATAGCACAAACTTATCTTATTTTAAAGATGTTACATAGGGTCTATATTAATAAAAAAAATGATTTTGCAACACCAAACTGAAGGGTGCAAATTGTAGCTAAAAACAAACACATCAGTATATATCAACGTTTTTAGCTACGTTCCTGTAGCTAGGGTTGACTAGCAGATAATATTGTACTGCATTATCCATGGTTTGAAGTATTTCTTGATTTTTATACGGTAATAGGAGGCTCATCCCAAAGACAGCTCCACCCAACTCATCCCACAATTTAATAGATCTGTTTGTTTTATTATTTGGGCCGAGATATAAGACCACTCGAACCAAGTTTAGAAGGCCACTTAACACTTTTTTTTTTATTCCATTAACGATTTACAAGAGTAAAATAATTATAACATTTTGATGTTTGTTGAGTGGCCTCTTTATATCCTGCAATAAAATTAATCAAAAAAAACCCAAAAAAATGTGGGGTGAGCAGTCTTCTAAACTTGGTCCAGCAGGTGTCAATATATACACCCCTGACCTGTAAGACAAGTGGTCTTCTAAACTTGGGACGAGTGGTCTTATTTCGGGATGAGTTGGTGAACGACTCAACTTTTTTGTTTGGTGCGAACATGCTTTTCAACTTAACCAAGAGAGACGAACCGTCTCCTTAACTGCGTGTCTTCAAAACAGGAAACGGAAATAACTTGAAACGTTCACGCCAAAGACAAAAACACGCGAAATCGAAATTTTTCTTTGTAAATGTTGTTAAAAAGAGGTGAGATTGACGTAGCACACACACAGTATTGTACTTAACCAAACGAGTCTCGTAATATACATTTTGTGTGGTCTGACCCTTGCTTTGTGAACGATTTTACCAGTTTTTCCCGAATTCTGTCAGTCTGTAACTCACTGGACCACTGACTCGGTGTGTCGACGTGACTGGAAGCGACCGGCAGCTTTTTTTAAATATTTTTTTCTTCTCCAGATAGGCAAATCCCTAGACCTCGCTTGAAAAATTGGCCATTTTTCTTTAATACCCACTTCATATCTCAGAAACCAAAAGTCATAGTAGGGGTTTCAGGTCAAAGTTTTAAATGAGAGAAAAAAAATTATTTTAAATATATTTTGAAAATATACATAAAATGCTACCCAATATTTTTTATTTCATCAAAATATTCTAATTAGATCCAAAGTTATGGAATTTTAAAATCCGAGATCGACGTCAATAATGTAATCAAACTGCTCTATACCCGTCAATGCGTAGCACGGCACCAAACCGAGTGCTTTTCAGTCATATTTGAGTGACGTCGTAAGCGGTATTTCCCCTTCAGAATCGCTAGTACTAATTTTAAAACTGAAATCCGATCGTTATTGTCAGCTAAGATTTATTAAAATCGTAATAATTTGAATGATAATATATGTCAAATATTTATAATCTGTATGATACCTCAAGAATTTTTTTTTATATTTAGTCGAAATTTAGCAATTTTCAGTCATCAAAACAGATAAATTCCATTTTCTACGGCTCTAATTGTCCGATCTCGAGGTATCACGTACAATAATAATCACAAAAATGTTATCTATCGTTTGATTGGTTCTATATGAAAATCCCCGAAAACTAACAATCGGAATCACCAATGAAGTGGGCCGTAGCAATGCTGTCAGTGGAAATTTACTGGCCGCGTGACGTCAGAGCGGTATTTTCCCGCTCGCGTCTCCTGTAAACAAACGGTAATTTCGCTAACATATCGATACTTTTTTAGCCCGAATCTTTGCCGATATTGAGATTGATATTAAACTATTGCAATACAATTGTTAGAAATACATTTACATCAATTAGTAATTCAGAATCGTAGATTGAAGTGGGCTATATTTCAGCTGCTGACTGTCCCGATTTCAACCTAAAGTCACGTGACGTGAAACCCCTAGTCATAGAGACATAATTATTTCACCAAAATTAACATTATTTACACATCAAAACAGCCATGCAAACACATTACACATGTGACATCACATAGTTGTCATAGTACATAGCTCTAGATATATTAGAAGTTTATTTTTTAACGTTTGCAATAATCGTACAGAAGATCAAATAATTATGTCTTGAACTAGCTACCGACAGCTATTTTTAAATAATATGTTGTCGATAACCTTGTTATTTTCCATAAGCCACACATCTTACCATTGTAACAACAGCAGGTTTTTCAAAATTAGAGCACATCTTACCATTGTAACAACAGCAAGTTTTTCAAAAATTAGAGCAGAATTGACGCGGGTTACTGTGCGCTTAGTAAAGCCAAATAGCCGAATAGTTGTTAACACATGCGTGTCGTATCATAAAGCCGGTCATTGAGTCAACTGGAGTGGTTTTGAAACCTCGGTTGTATGTGACAAGGAGAAGGGTCACCTGTCCAATCTAGTGGGTTTTTCTCAGGGTTGAAATCGGTTACATGTTTATCGACAAGTGAATTGCACCAGAGGTCGCAGTCACGCAAAAATCCGCAAATTTCACCAAAAAAAACCCCCGCCAAAATTGGGGGACGCTGCGTAATTTACAGGCATAAAATTCCCCAAACGTGAGAAAATTAAATTATTCTACGTCGTAGTTTTGAAATTTATGTGCTTCGCGCGGCATTTACACACCTACTGCACGTAGTCTCCTTAGGTTTTTATATTTTCTCTTATTTCATTCATAAGTTTATGACAGTAAGCCTTCTATACGTAGCTAACCTACTGTAAGCAATAACGCGCATTTCATACTAGAATTGGGATTGGCTACAACACGATATACCGTTTACATTCACCAAATCAAATGTTGGCTTTCATGACAATAGATTTCTCTTTTTTTCCTGTCAAAGTGAAAGATTGAAATGACTGTGCCATCAACTATAGACATAACATCCAGTCATCAATAGACTAAATACAGTAAGCCTGTCAATGAAATGAAATAAGGACGCTTAAAGAGGGGTTGTTTACAAAACGATTTACAAATGTAACATGTTCTATTGGGTATTTTGAGATGCTCTAAGTCACACAGATGAGGAGGGTAAAAACTCAAAATTTTGAAATGTTTGCATATTTTTACGCAACTCAAAATTGACCCACTGCGACCTATGAATGGCACCATTCATATTTCTGTGCTTAAAAATAATCGTTTTGGATATCAGTCGGTTAAGTACATTGTAAGCACGTTTTTTTGGAGTTATAAGATTTACTGTTAAATTTATTGCTTGCTTACATCATATTAATTTGGGGGGTTGGGATGGCCTAGTGGTCTGTAGTGCAGCACTTCGACCTCTGGCTTGCGGCTGTGGTTTCGACCCTAGTGTGAGCGTATGTGACATGGAGATAGGGGCGCCTTCTGAGCCTCGTGGGTTTCCTCCAGGCACTCCGGTTTCCTCCCACTGCTAAAGACCCCTACAGTCAATTGAATTATTGAAATAAAAATTGAAAACCATACGTTAGTCCCAAAATGACCTAGTTTGTGTTGAGTGGACATTAAACCCCATTTCTCTTTCTCTCTCTCATATTAATTTGCCACATGGTCATTTTCACAAAGTCACCTTAATGGACACTACTGCCTATGGGTATGAATAGCCTAACCAAATTGTACAATGTATATTATTGGGATTATCAAATTTACAGTTAAACAGTTTCAACTAAACTGTGGCATGATACATTGTGTTCTAAGGCATTCTTTTAATTCACTGGTCACTTGGGCTACAGTGCTGGGAATTTTGGGGGCTCAGTAACGAAGTTGGTGCCATGGGTTTCTACATACATGTACATACATGTATGCATCATTGTTTTTAGCACATGGTTGCACTATTAAAATTTAAAATATTTTTTACTCTTTTTACAATCACATGAATACTACAAAAAATCAATTGCATACCTGTAATAAATTCTTGTTTATTTTCAAAGGTTAAATTTCAAAAGTAAAGACTTAACATGGATTTCCAGCATCGGGCTGGAGGCAAGACTGGGTCAGGGGGTGTGGCCTCAGCCTCTGAGACCAATAGGGATAGGAGAGAGAGACTGCGACAGTTGGCCTTAGAGACCATAGATTTAAATAAAGATCCCTATTTTATGAAAAATCATTTGGGTTCTTATGAATGTAAACTGTGTTTGACACTTCACAACAATGAGGTGAGTAGGATTAATATTTTTTGAATAGCCCCACATAAAATGGCTAAATAAATTTTTTATGTTTTTACATATATAGCTAGTGTTTACTATTTACTATACAGGTAGTTAACACCAATCTGGTAAAAATTAATTGAGCCATCTTCACTCAAAGTCGCTAATATAGACCTTGTGTAAAAACGACTTTGACAATTATTGAAATCCCCTCAAATGCCTGTGAAGTCGCAGTGATCGCATGAATATTATAAATTTTAATTCCTTAATTACATGTACCACAAAGCCAATTTGTGTACTCATTAAAGCCCCAATACCACTTTTGTTGTAAAATTGTAACTGAATAATATGCCCCAATCATTATTCTGGTCAACAAATTGTACTGTTATACAATATTCCAATAAATTGATGATGCAAATTTCATCTTAACACACCGAATTTAAAAAATTTGAAAAATTCAACTACATGGTAACAACATGGTTTGAAAAGCTTTACGTAAACACTATCAAATGCAGCTTGGATTTAAACATATTTTCGAACCCTCTGGACAAGTGTTTAGATCTTTTTTGCACGGAACTGTGGGTAAACATTAGGAACGATGGAAATCAAAACAAAGCAAAAAAGTAGATAAAAAAAAAACATCGCTTATTCAAAATTGGTTAATCAAATGACTGACGTTATAGGGTCAAATGATGCTTGCTTGGTACATTTGTATCTGACGTCATAGAACATGAACTCCCACTATAACTTGTTAGAGTTATGTGTAGTGTAGGCTATCGATAGTATAAAAAAACAAAAAGAAATATAGATCTGTATTTTAATTAGATTGCATTAACACCTGACTGATTCCAAATTCCCCTAATAAAATTAAAGAATGAACTACTGAATATTATTTAGTGAGACAAATAAGCATTGCTTAAAAGAGTGATTGAACTTTAGAAATGGTTTTATAATATTTTGATCAGAATTGGAGTAAGTCAATAATACACCTACTATAAATTATAATAGGATTCCGATTAAAACAAGATGTGTACAAAATTGTTATCGATGCTGCTAATATGAACATGTACGCTGATGATTAACTGTTGACAAGTGATAATGTCTTAAATTAATAGTTTAGTATCTGTTGTAATTTTTGTTTTATAGGGAAGCTATTTGGCTCATACACAGGGTAAAAAACATCAAGCTAATTTGTAAGTAGACTTTTTTTCTCCAAATTTATGTACTTTCCCGTCGCTATTCAATTAGCAGAAATCAAATCAAATTTGACAAACCTGACCCTTAGATTTTGAGGACAATCTTCGGTTGAAAAAAAACTAAATGGTAAATCACCTTGAATTTAGCCAAAAGAATATTTGGAAAACTTAACCAGAGAATTGAAAAATTAACAAGGAAAGGGGTCTGGTTTGTTTATCGTAGAATGGGATTCAGCATCTGAGAAGTTTTATATGCTTTATGTTATTAGGTCTGTCTTTTAAAATCAAGTGTTCAGGTTTTTAACCATGGCATATATACCTGTCTAGAAGTAGGGCTGTCTGGTCAATGTTAAAGACCCCTGAACATGTGCTATATCGATATACCATATTATTTGTCCTGAAATGACCTTGTTTGTGTTGAGTGGATGTTAAAACCCATTTCTCTCTTGCACTTATCATAAACACATATATAGAAACACATAACTTATTTGTTACTGATGATTATTTTTAATATGAATATTTTAGAGCACGGCGAGCAGCTAAGGAAGCAAAAGAAGCTCCTGCACAACCAGCACCAGAGAAAGCCAAAGTTGACATTAAAAAATTTGTTAAAATTGGACGTCCTGGTTATAAAGGTATGTTATAATTAGTAATGGGTCAATAATCGGTTTAAACCCCGGTAATTGGACAATAAGTGGCCTATTGAAAGAAAACGGTATTGACCGATGTGTGCCAATTTGGCCGATATTGGAGTTGCCGATATCTGTTCAAAACGACTCAGTAAATATTTTAAAAATATTATCGGAGTTGTGAACAAATCATTATTTTGCTGGAACCGTGGTACATCTAAATAGCCAGGGGCATTGCTATGAGATGTACGGGTAACGGGACTCTCGCAAGGTCTGTAAAGAGGAAGAATAAACAGAACAAAGTCCTTACTGGTCTCTGTTAATGTCATCTAAATAATCAAGCACACAGCAACCAAACAAGTTTTATTTCAGTTGCCGCGTACTTGAAGTTGATACCACCTCGGGAAATCGAAGCGTTGCATATGGCCTTACTTGAATCACTATGGCTAATCGTAAGATAATTCCAAATTTTGCTACTAAGCGCCATTTTCTTTTCTTCGCCTTATCTACTTGACTAGTGGTATTGTATGCACACTGTCAGAATGAATAGGAGTTTTGGAAAAGACAGGAAAATATCACACACTTTACCCATGATTTTGATGAAGGGGGATATCCATTTGATGTCACGTGATTACCATCAGACATTCAGGCTTGTAGATGGCGATAAATATTTAGAAATAATTTTGTGATTTGTATTGTTATGCTGGGCTACATGGACTTAAAAAACTCATATTATAGATCATACTTTATTAATTAAAAAATATTACCATCAAATATGTTCTGATGACCCATTAGATGGCTTTATATTTTAACAATATAGCTCTTGAAATGGCGGGAGAATATGTCATGTGATTGCCATTGTTGACCGACAAGTCCTGAAGCTTTTCTCTTTGATGTACATGTATCATTCATTACTGAATAAAACAATCATCCATACAGGCGCTGATTACTTTAGAGAATTATATCGTAATCAACACTTAAATATGATTATCTTGACTTTATTATACAGCACCAAATAATTAAGTTCGTAATAGATAGTGAGTATTTGTGATTGCGTAGGAAGCCAAACCCAATTATTACTTCAAAGAACAGCGCGTCTGTGTTTGATTTCTGACGTAAAATAATACCGACTAACTATGACATATATCTTCATAGATTATCGTGCCATTTGATGTATTTCAATGCATAATACTTTAATATCCACCACTATAAGTTATTATCTGTATTGGCTGATAGGTTTGGCTGTCAATATCTGATATCAGTACTTTAGGTGCCATATTTGCCCATCACTAGTAATAATATTTTTGTTTGGATCTTTAAGAAGAGAAACTAAGTCCAAAAGAAGATCCCTCTCATTGTTTTTGTAGCAGTGATATGATTCTGTTGAATAATAAATGGTCAGAAAATAGAAAAACAACCACAAGAACAAATCCTCCAACCCGGAATATACATTAAGTCCCATTTGTTTTATAGCTCTCTGTACGATCTGCCTTTTCACCTCTCTTTGTGTGATGATTTTCTTCAACATTTGGTCTAGTATCCGAGGACATGGCTTGAATTTACTTTTTCTGTCATGATTTGGTGAATGGAGTTTGATAATTGCATGTTGATAGTATCTCCTTATACATGTATGTGTCTCAAAATTTCCATGGTCAACCTCATGGACCAACCCATTGTCATAAATTACTCTATTTTTAATCCGTCTTCATTAGTCCATAATATTTGAGTGACATTTAACGATTGGAATGAATGAATGAAATGGGGTTTTAACGTCCTACGCTACTGTGCCTAACCTTGGCTTATTAAAGACGGGCATACGCCATACGGTGTGCTATGAGGGTAATTTTTTGCCCGGGCAGCAACTGAATTCCAACTGCCAAGGGATCTTTTATGTGCACGCCAATGTGTACACAGGGCCTCGGTTTTCCGGGCCATCCGAATGACTAGGCAGCTGTCCATTTACCATGAAAGGCCCACAGAACCAGTCTCAAATATTTTTTTTCAATATCTATGTTGATTCCATAAAATTCAAACGAAGACAAAACTAAATTCAAATTAAGAGGTTATTTTACTGTATCGATGTTGTTTTGTTTTTTTAACAAATTTTACATCCAATACATAATGATGTTATGGACATGTTGATTTAATTAAAAAGACATAATGTAAGCGCTAAATCTGCCTATTGCATGTGTTTATTTGGGCCTTCCATTTAATAAATTATTAATTAGACATTTAATAACATGACAAGGCCATACCATGCTTTTAAGTACATTAGAACAGGTCTGCCATTTTATGATTAAAAATTTAAAAATGGAGAAGCAAGGCCAAGACTCAAATTACCAATACAGTGGTTACGATCAATGCACACATCTTGTAAAAACTATCGATAACTTCACTCAAAATAAAGTTATTTGAATGATATTTTGAAAATATTCATTATGGATTATCTTTTTTTGAATATTATAGCGAGAACGGTCAGCTCTTTATCTAAATCTTAAATATTGCCTCTTTAAGTTATTTACATGATATGCATTGAAGGAGTAATAAAAAAAGATTCTGATCTAGATGTTTGTTTTGAGATTCTAATGTATTACATCAGTTTCAGATATACTGATTTACGTCTTTGTTGCTGAAATTTGAGGCTAGTCACAATTAGAAATATTGATGATTCGAAAACAATGTAATTGAAATTTATATCGTTTTTCGAATGTAAATTAATTAATTACATATATATTATATCTGTTACTCATTCCTTTTTGAAATTTTCCACCACTCATTACATATCCATTACTTCAAAACATACAATGATTACCTCCCATTACCATATTGATGTCATTACTACGTGTATTATCTCAGCCCTGGTCTTGTAAGCTTATTGAACACCAGCCGTTCTAAATAAACATGTACGGTATGTAGGTTAGAAAAAATAAATTTTCCATTGGGCATGTGTGTATATTTGATAATTTTTTTGGACTAGAACAATTTAATGCTTAGTTCTCCATCGTCTTGATCAATAACTAACACACTCAATTCTTGTGTGCAATGTTTTATTAAAATTATAAAACTTAGATATTTGAAGCTAAAATCTTTTGTGAAGAGCAACTAATTACCTTTTGTTTTTAAACTAGTTTTTTTGCCTGAAGAAACTGGAGGCAGAATTTTTAATAGACCCCCCCCCCCCACACACACACACACACACACACATACACACTTCTCACTCTTCACTTAAAAAGGGTTGCTTGACTGATTTATAAATTTTTTGAAAAATAAAAAAAAAACAGTTTCTTTAATTTGCCACACCTTCACATTGCCCCTGGTTACAGTAACCAATGCTATACAAAATTTGATTGCAATCGTATACCGCAGACTTAAGTTATGTTATTGGCGACAGTTTTAAATAATCCTGGATAATCATACATTAATATAAGTAACATGATCAGATAAATGTATGATTTCTAATCTTAAGGAAATAAGACTTTTTAAAGTTTTTTTATCATCTTTAGGTAAAAACTTGTTAGAACCTCTCTCTCTCTTCAATAATATAGATTTATATAATATACAAATGACCTGTTTGCATTCATCTAAAGTGTTTCTTTTTTCCAGTAACAAAACAAAGAGACCAAGAGACTGGACAGCAAAGTCTTTTATTTCAAGTATGTTGTAATTCTCTCATTTCTGTGTACTCGTAAATAAAATTAAAACACTTTAACAATCTTATGCATGTATATTTTGATGCTGGGTAAAAATGGACTGACATCAAATTTTAAGTCCAAAATTATTTCCAGGCAGTGGAAGTACTGTTGGAACAAATGTTTTGCTTATTCCGTGCAAAAGTGGTTTTATGCAGACATGATGAACTGATGATCATTAATCTACAAAGTTAGCAATGTGGGTGTGTTGACTTATTTCTTGAAAGAATGACCTCCAATAATATGTGTGCTTTAGATCACAAGGCCTGTGGTTGAGTGAATTGGCGTGGTTTCAAGCTCACACTTGAACACAAGGAGTAGAGTCGCCTGTCCAACTGCATGGGTTTTCTCCTAGTTTTCAAGTTAATTGAGTGTTGAAGATAAGTTGAACAACATTGATTGTGTATATTTTACAGATTGATTATCCTGAAATAGTTGACGTCATTCATCCTCGCTATAGATTTATGGCAGCTTATGAACAAAAAGTGGAGCCCCCAGACAGGAAATGGCAGTACCTTTTGTTTGCTGCAGAACCATATGAAACAATTGCATTTAAGGTAATGTAATTATGACTTTTGGTTTTAGGTGTAGCCAGTACAAACAAACTGTTAAATCAGAATTATTGTTGTGTGAAAAACAGGATACTATTGAAATAGATTTCTGAATTTGTTGTTATTTAACACCTTTTGAAACATAATAACTTCGCTTTTAACTGAGGTAGAAAAAGCAAACTTGCTGTGCATGTTCATTATGTGAACGTCTTGACCCAAGATAGAGGATGAGTATTTTCTGCTTGGGGACGGGGTGGGATGGCCGTATGGTTAGCATGTGCGTGCTGTATCAGAAAAACCTGTCATTGAGTCTACTGGTGTGGTTTCAAATCCCCAGTAGTAGGTTCGTCTGTTCAGCCTGGTGGGTTTTCCTCGGGTCCTCCGGTTTTCTCCCACTGCCTACGTACAAGTGAATTATTGGAATGAAATTTAAAAAAACATATGGTAGTCCCGAAATGGCCTAGTTTGTGTCGAGTGGACGTTAAAGCCCATTTCTCTCTCTCACTCTCTCTGCTTATGTTAAGCAGATGTAAGCAGTTTTTGTATGCAGTTTTTGAAAACCATAAGGCTTATGGAATGTGGATGTACAATGTACTGGAGATATTGTTGATAGAATTACAGGCACCAGGCATTATTTGTTTAAACTTATTTTGTATTTTACAGGTACCTAGTCGGGAAGTAGATAAAGATCCAAAGAAATTATGGACTCATTGGAATAGAGATACAAAACAGGTACAGCAATTTAGTTTTATCACACATATGTCAGCGTAATTATTTTCTATTCAATAGAATTGCACAATGGAAACAGATTTATCCCATTCTCACGGTGCGACTTGTAGTATTGACCCGAGATGCAATGTGAGAACACCCAAGTCGTACCAACTTTTACAACCATGAGCGAAATAGAAATTTCCTTATTTCAGACAAAAGATCGTATGAAATTGACCAATCAGAGACGTCGAATATTAGTACAAACGTCAGTTTTCTCCCTTCGTTGTTGGTAAACATGGACGCGAAGGGTCGTCTTCTTCAAGTTTATTGCAAAAAATAGAAGAAAACAACCAATATAATATTTTGCATTTTAGGCTACACAAAAAAAGTATTCTGGTTCTCAAATGTTTTAGGGCATTTTTTGATTTTTTATTTTTATTTTGTCAAAATCTACATGTAGCTGTTTTTCATTTTTAAGAAATGCACAAAATTATTATAAATTGAACATTTATTCAATCAACTTTTTATAAAAAAAAAACCCAACAGTAAGTAAGAATTTGAAATATTGTCTGAATAATTCTGTCTACATTAATCTGCCGATTTTTATTTTGGCAACCATTAGGAGATCTACGGGTATCGATATGTATACAGTAGGGTACTCATTGCTAAAGCATGGATTTTGCTGACAACTTAAATTAAAGTTTGTGTCTATAGACCCGTACCGTAGATGGTTGTGATTTTGAACGGATTGAGACACAATTACCATTTAATACTAGCAAAAAATGCATTGTTACTTTTAACTTTGTGTAGATGTCCATTTTGTAAACTCCTGTGTACACATTGGCGTGCACGTAAAAGATCCCTTGGCAGTTGGAATTCAGTTGCTGCCCGGGCGAAATTTCCCTCATAGCACACTGTATGGCGTATGCCCGTCTTCAATTAGCCCAGGTTAGGTCAGAAGTGTAGGAAGTTAAACCCCATTTTATTTCATTCATTCATTCCATTTTGTGATCATCTTGATGAGGATTTTCTGCATATTGAACATTTTCTGCTTAAACTAAGTGGAGATAAGCAGTTTGATTGTTGACTGCAGGATTTAAGCCTCACCTTTGGCTTATTATTTCTGGTTTTCAGATATAAATATATTTTTTATTTCAGTTTTTTCTTCAATTTGCATTCAAGTTAGATGCTAAAGGAATGTTCCAGGGACCTCCTGGAAGTGGACCACCTCCCCCCAGACATCCAATGCCACCAAGATTACCCCCTCCTCCTATGAATCATGGAGGACCACATCGGCATATGGGACCTCCACATGGTCCTCCTCATGGTCCTCCCCATGGTATGCCCCAAAGACCGCCACCTCCTGGCCATTTCAATATGGGTCATCGACCTCCTATGGGTATGAACCCCCCTCCCATGCCTCCACCAGGAGCAATGCATCCTGGACAGATGCCACATGGAGGGATGCGTCCTCCAGGACCTCCAATGGGTGCACCTCCCCCACCCCCTGTACCTCCACCTACAAGCAACAGTGGTGGTAGCCACCCTCCTCAACAACAAATGGTTCCACCCCCACCCCCTCCTCCTCCAAGTTAGAATTGTACATTTCATTGTTGATTTTTATACACCATTACCACACAGATGTCAGAGGTAAAAGTTTGATCATGACTACAAACATGGTATCTATTTATCTGTCTAAAAGATGACTGTGGGATAAGAAATTAATGTGTCATGATGAAATTATTGCCATCCGAAGGGAGTTCGATTTAAATGTATTTTGAAATTAATGCAAACATCAGAATCGTCATACTAACTAGTGATAATCGTACTAAGAAATAAGACTCAAAATGGCTTTTTTACAATAAAAATAAAGTAGACAACTATCATATATTTAGGTGATTGCTATATCAAGACAATTTAATTAATGAATGTTATTATTGTTTTGTTCCACAATCTACGGATCACAGAAAGACTGTTGTTCCTTTAGGTTATTTACTTTTAATTTTATACTGAGACACAAGTCTTGGCGGGACATAATGTAGCCCCATGTCTGTGGAAATTGCCACTGCCATCCTGATACAATACATATTGCAATAAATGTGCTACAATACAATTCGTATTACGATTCATAACAGGACAATATTTACCAAGAAAACAACAGGATAAATGAATAATTGATAATTTTAGTCCTTCGGATGACGAAAAAATAAAACTGTTTTATATCACAATATTAATGTGGATCAAAATAAGGACAAAAACAATTTAAGAGTGTTTGTGTACTTATGGATAAGGGGGGTTTGAAGGCTGAATTATTAGCATGTGTGCTCTGTATACTAAGGTCTGTCATCAAGTCTATTGATGGGGTTTCGATTCCCTGGTTGAACGTGAAAAGGAGTAGGGTCGCCTGTCGAATCTCTTAGTTTTTCTCGGGTCGTCCAGTTTCCTCCCACTGCTAAAAGACCCCTATGTGCGAGTGAATTATTGAAATAAAAAAACCTAGTTTGTGTTGATTGGACATTAACCCCATTTCTCTCTTTCTAACCTATGGATAATTTTTGGTTAGTAACATCTGCTTCCTGTAACTGATACAAAATATTTACATGAGGTAATTAATTTAATGAGATTGTTTTAATTAATTGAGATATAAAAACAGGTAATGCTGCCATTTATAAGGTACAGGAAAGTATTTGACACCCAGAATATTTATTTAATATGGTGTTAATTTTTTATTTATGACAGAAATCTATTTTATATTAAAGACGCCACAAATATTTTTAATTGGTGTTTATGAAATAAATACAATCTGGTTGATATTTCCTGCTTTTCTGCATAACTGTTAAATTTTTCACAGCATTGTATTAAGTATTTTATAACAGTTCGAAAGTAGGATTATTTGAAAAGAAAAGTTTTGTGATCTATTGGAATATTTTTTATAAATATTATTGAAAACCCTTAATAAAAATGAGTATAAGTATGGGAAGAAGAATTATCAAGTTTTATTCACCAAAATGTATTGGGAGACCGAACCTTTAATGTATTATCTCCCTTGGTGTATACAATTATTGCCATTTGTACATATTGGTTCCAGTGCTATCATACTGTCTTAACTCTCCATCTCTAGCATCATTGATCAGGCTATTAATTTAGAACATAATATCATTTTCTGATTTTAATAAGTATAATTCACAATGTATTATTTACTGTAATTGTTATTGTAAATTTGCTGTCATTTGATTATCTCATATGTATTATTCAGATAAATTTGGAATTAAACCTTTTCAATTAAATGAACCTATTCTAGTTTGTTAAGTATATTGAACAGTTATTGATTTATTCCTCAATGTGGTCGATTGGATTTAGAACCATGTCCTTTAGATCAGATCATCTGTCATTAAGTCAAGTAGTGAGGCCGGTTTTAATTTCCTTCCTGGTTTGTAGGTGACGAGGGATGGGGCTGCATGCACTCCCACTGTTAAAGACCTCTACGCGCAAGCGAATTATTGAAATAAAAATAAACCATATGTTAGTCTGGAAATGACCTAGTTTGTGTTGAGTGGACGTTAAACCCCATTTCTCTCTCTATTCAGATAAGATCATCTGCCATTAAGTCAAGTAGTTACGGTTTTAGTTTCCGGCCTCGTTTGTAGGTGACAAGGTGGGGCTTCATCCCCCACCCCCACTGTTAAAGACCCTTACGTCCAAGCAAATTATCAATACAAAATTGAACCATGTTACTACCGAAATGACATAGTGTGTGGGGAGGGGATCTTGATACCTGTCTATATTTACCGAATGACTTCTTAAAAACATAGGCATAGAATAACGTATAAATCCATCCAGAGTATCGTCCAACCACCCCTAGTAACAGTCCGTATTTTGGTAGTTTTCTAATGAAAATCCCCAGATTAAAATCATCAATCATTCATTCTGAGGATGAGGGGTGGGGGGCACGCGACAACTTCCTTTTGTTGAATCAAGAATTGAATCGGTGCAATTTCAGATGTTTTGCGACCACCGAAAGCCTAGTACGAGTGAAACGAAGTCTTTCGCCAGAGCTGGACAACCGAAAGCCATGTACCTGGTCACCTTTTATCGAACACTCCGTAGAGACAGCCCGTGATCCGAGTTAAAATGAATCTGTAGCCAAACAAAAAGTCGAGTCACTCTCTGATTCTTGTCTATCGTCTGGTTCAACCCATGCTCGCTGTCTTAGATATTGCTTGCCCAGGGTTCAATATCGTTTTTGGAATAACCGGCATTAGATGAGTCGCGGTGTTAACTTATTGGTAAAATAAGTTCACGTTCGAGCTCTTTGATATTGGAATAACCCAGGTGATCGTTTCCTTGTCAAAATGCACAGGACAACGTGAGTGTCTTTTCATCATTGTATGCAGTACTGTCCTTTTTCATAAGTAATGATTTCCCTAAAATGATGACACATTTTTCCACCTGACGATTTCACCGCCTGGCGCTTGTTGGCTTTGATTTTTGTTATTGGATTCGTGGGGTTAATCTGGCAGAATTCAGCGAATATACTAGCGAACAAAATAGGCAGTTCTTGGCGGCGGGTTCTGCGCTGACTGTATTTTCTTGCTCTACCGTTCCTAGCATTAATGTTTCACTGCATTTTTGACCTTAAACTATTTTTGGGGCTTTGGCAGCCTCATTAGCTAGCGGCCAGTGGCAATCACTCCCAGCATCATTTGCGCCCCAATAATGAGTGTTATCAAACAACGGAAGACTCCGTCTAAAATGTCAAGATAAAAACTTGTTGGTATCTGTTAGCACGACTGGCTTTGTGATCCATTGCGGTGGAAACGCCCCCTCCCACATAGAGCAGATAGTACTGTTATAATGTTGTTAAAACCCCGTCTATAATCATTGGCTTGTATTAATACAGTGCCTGCTCTTTGCCGCAAGTTGATCGCGGTGGGTAAGACGCTGGCTCGCTAGCCTGGAGGTCGGGTGTTCGAACCCTGCATTGGCGGAGAAAGTTCATCCAGATTTTCCGGCGCGGTGTCCCCTTGTAAGTGACGCAGGACGGATGGCCTGACAAGGACAGCTATCTAGTCGTTTGGGTGGGACGAAAAACAGAGGACCCGCGTACACATTGGCGTGCATGTAAAATATCCATTAGCAGCTAGAATTCGGTATAAGATTGGGTCGTAGCGCCGCTCCCTGGGCACAATTGTATGACGTATGCCCGTCTTCATTAGCCCAGTTTAAGAGCAGAACAGTAGGACGTTATTCCCCATTTCATTTCATTTCTTTGCCGCAAATTTATATTGAGCCAAGTTTCTTTTTTTTAAGAGTAGACAAAGAAGATGATTTCAAGATAACAATTTAATAACATCCCAGTAAAATAGCTTAACAACAACCTTTAACATTATAGGCTATATATAAATATAATATTATGATAAACAAATAATGACAACATAATACAGCCCAAACACACAACACAGGCCTCCAAGTACGACAACAATCTGTTTACACAGGCACACCCTTACTTTGAATTGTATATATGATCTATGATATCACATAATTAAAAGGCGAGGAATCCTTAGTTTATAGAAGGACATGGAAAGCGTACTTACATCAATCATTGAAACCTTGATAAAAGGTTATTAAAGAACAGCCCACACGAGAGTTATCTCACCATAAGTTACTGTCTTTTAAAGAGTGCAACGTTGACATCTCTTCTGAAAAAACGCGGTAAAATTGTCATTCGAGACACAATAGCGGAGTAACATGGTCATGTATCATATGTACTGAATCTTCAGTTTTTCTTTACATGGAAAGTTTAACATGATAGTTCACAGATAAAGGCGACCATCAGCCGTAACATCAAGCAGTGACTTCTATTTTAATACCAATTTCTCGTTCACGGCTCGAGTTGTCTTCCGACATCATACCGCCATCTTCTTGTTGAAAGTTTGATTGACACATGTGTCCTTGAGATCTGTCTACGTTATCAATAACGTTACGCGACTCTCTCTTAAACGACAAGTCTTCAGGTTCGTCCTGAATTGGAATTTCACCTTTGACGAAATGGATATTTGAATGTGTCTCGCTATATCTAAAAAGTGCTGGCGGTGGCATCATTTCGGAATGCCTATCTGGTAATGTTAATGTGACAGGACTTAACCGTCTAGTTTGACTGGACATATGACTTGGTGACGGTATGTGGTCATGTGACTGCTGGTCACTGATGGCTAATCTAGGTAGACCCACGTCTAACGATGGTTCCGACTTTGGTTCATTGATGCCGTCTTGTAACATGAGGTTCGTCTTAGCATGAGGTCTAGCACCCCGTTGTCCTTTACGGATGGTGCTTGGATGCTGCAAAAATCTGAAAATAAATACATTAATACTTGTAAAGAACTAGAACTATTTTAAAGGAAAATGAAAGAAATCCGAAGAATGCCGAAGTTAGACAGATGATTGTCACGTGCAATCGTGCTACCGAAATCCCGATCCGGTGGGGACACCCAAGACCTCTTTCGTCAAAACAAGAGTCGGCTTCGTTCGTTTTGAGACTAACGTGGTAATTTGTTTTATGTCTAAGGTTACGCGTGCAGAGCAAGAGCAATGAGTTTTTCTGGCAGCTCTTCCCATGAGATATGTAGCACAGACCCCAACGACAGGCTTGGGTGTGTCATGTATATAAATACATACACGATGAACGGCGACTACATAAGTAAGCATTTTAAATATTGGCTTATATCCAAGAAAATCATTTGAAAACTCATCCTTAAGAAACACCGACATAATTATTTCAATAACCGACAGCAAAATATGTCGAGCAGGTCAAAATTTCATTACTTACTTGTAAGTTAGTCGCTTGCCCGGAACTTTACGAATGATGTTCATTTTATAATAGTATCGCAAAGCACGAGATAGTTTCTCGTATGTCATATTCGTACGATTCTTCTGATGTCCCCAGAGTTCGGCTAAACCTGTCGGATTGACGATACGGAAAACCAAGTCACTGACGTTTTCCCAGCAAACCAAGTGTTTGTATTTAGCGTCTATTAAAAGCTGATGAATAAATTCCCAGAGTAAGCGACAATCTGAAACAGACCAGAGAATAAGACAAGCATTTAAATGATTTGTGGATATTTAATTCCCATATAATCTACATTTGCAATATAAAAAATAAAATAAAAACAAGTAAGAATAATCCAAACCATTAGACAAAATTCGAAGTTCTAATAAAACGGTATAGGCAAAATAGTGTTATCAGGCAAAATAGTGTAATCAGCATGTGGACTGTTCACCGTGTACAAAATAAACGACAAACAGTGGAAACCGGAAGAGTAAGCTTACACTGCTGGCGCGCTACACCCGTCATAGCTATTGGCAAGGATAAGAACATGGCCGACAGTTAATTTCGACAAATAAAATAAACAAATAACGATTTACAAAAGACCAGGGGCCGGTTGCTCAAAGCTCCGTTATCTTTTAACGATTCGTTAATTTTAACGGAGAGAAAGATTGTTGCTAGAAATAAAGGCCCTGAACATTCTGTGGTGAAAATTTTTCCTTCAAATTTATGCTAATATAAAAATAAAGTATTCTATAGAGTTTTCTGTAGTAAATTTAACGGAAATTTAACAAACAACACGTTACCAAGAGTTTAATGGATCGTTAAAATAACTTAGTTTTGAGCAACCGACCCCAGACAATTTTAAGCTTGTATAGCCCATATATTGAGGCATCTGAATCTGAAAGCAGCCGGTACCGAGACTTGGTGGTGTTCCGGGCTAACTCATTGATTGTGTACCAACAGGACGCAAGCATAGGGCTTAATGACAATCGTGAAAGGGAAAGATGTAAAACGGATGCAATAACCCGTTTACTTAAAGATACATTATGGGATATATAGAGATTCGCTCTTTTTTGCTATAACAGTTCAAATGTAGACGATGTAAGAAGAATATATTGAAAATTCCAGTCAAATTACTTTATATTGGACATAGGTGTCTTCGTTGTAATATTTGACAAGAAATGGTAGGGAAGTGTGTCTTCACCATCGCCGATCGTTTGATTGATAAGCGTTAATCCCGCCTACATAATCTCGATCATCAAGTAAAGATTCCAATTGCATGCGGGATCCCTCAAAAGTGGCCTCGCTAAGTACACTCTTATCATTTAGCCTCAATATAACTGATGACGTAAACATAACAGTTAATAACATCACCACGGTGTGCCATATTTGATTTAATTAATCAGTGAAATCCTATTTAAATCCAAGTTCTAGCCGAGCCATCCGCGTGGGTCTACAGAGTTTAAATAAAGGTCTAATTTATAATTTCTATATCATCTGAAGCTTAAATTAAGACTTGCAATAATCTGATTTAGCTCTTGCACAATGTATCTTTAAACTTACAATAAAGAAGATAACAGTGACGATTTGAAATTTCAAAGAAGTAATTCCCTATGTAATGGATGTCCTCTGCTCCCCCTATGTAGCCAACTAATAATTCAACGCATGTATTTATGAAATAATATACATACCTGGTTCTGCCTTCTTTAATGTCGCCACACATTTTAATCTGAAGGCCTCATCATAATAATTACTGTTATTTTCTAGATCAACTCGTCTTACATCAGGTTCTTGAAGATCCATATCTGATAAAAGAGATAGTTAGATAGATATAGATAAAATGAATCAATTTTATTTTTTAAAACTATATACATACAATGCTAAAATGAAAAAGTTCGATTTGTTCGGGGGCAATAAGTCAACGACCCACCAATATGCTACTGAATGACTTAGGCCGAGCATGTATTATTAAAACAGATTTATATTGCATTACACCCTTTCATTGAATAAATAACCAATCTTCACCAGGGCCGTATGTAGGATTTTATAAGTGGGGTGCGGCAGAGTGTTGGGCCGCCAATATAATGCCCAAGTTACTAATATTGAACATAATCAAGTGTATCATTTTATAATTGACTGACTGTCAATTTTTTTGTGGGGGGGGGGGGCAATTTCTCGGGACGCCTTATTTTTCTGGGGGTGCAATGTACCCCCTGCAGCCCCGCTAGATACGGCCCTGATCTTCACACCATTTAAATTGTCTGTACTAATTCGTAGTAAATGGCCAGTCTGCGATATCACTTGAGTGGAAGCAGACGCTAAAGCACCAATTTACTACTACTACTCAGTAGACTACCGAAGACGAATTGTGTTTTACAGTATTCGAAGTTTGTTGAGTATCCGGAATTTTAAATTCTTAAAGTATAAGGAAATCAAGACAATTAATAGAACCAGTAGATTATCCATAGATAGTCCATTAACGATTACCAGTTGGTTTATATGTCCCATATAGACCGTTTGCAAGTGTATTATGACAGGTTGTCGTTTTTGTTGTGAGGGGGGGGGGCATTTCTCGGGCCGCCTTATTTTTCTGCACCCCCGATCGATACGACCCTGGTTGTTTGCTTTTCATCAACCTAATGGAATACCACATGGTTAATGTTAATTCAATTTCAGCAAATTATTTTGAGACCACAGTTTCACCACTTCACAAGAACAGCTTAGGTTTAATCAAGATAGAAACAGTTTTAAAATCCTGGAATTAAATTTAAGGCTTAAAAGCCTTAAATTTAATTCCAGGATTTAAAATGATCACTTACCGTCTATATTAGAATCACCATCTGAAGGGGCACTGTCGGTATCTGTACTGGTCGGCGCTGGACTTAATACACCCTCTAAAATATACGAAACATTTACATTTAACTTACAGGCTTTCCTAATATATTTGAGGAATCATTTCCATGCCTATCTATGTACAGTTCAGTTTGGGGTCAGCGTAAATGGAAATTAAGGGAGTTATAGGCCAGTAACTTTTTTGTAGTCAAATGACTAAAAAACGTGCGCAAGGGAAGGCCTTAGGGTGGTTCATTACTGTGTCTGGAGTAAAGCCCCGTTTATACAGAGCGCGAACGCTATACGCTAACGCGAACTCGAATGCGACTTTTCGTCCTGGAATGCTTTTGTTACTTTTAGAGGCCCCGTTCATACAGAGCGCGAACCCGAACCCGAACTAATATTGGTTCCTGCGAACGACCGCCTTGATTGTATCTAAAGCGAACCAATCAGCGGGCACTTCCCATGACACTATTTCCACGAATAGAAACCGCTAGGCCTGATCGTTCCAGCTAGTGTGAAATATTCACAGTTATAGTGTCTTGTTTTCAAATGTCGTCTCTAAAGCCACGTTTATGCAGAGCGCGAACCCGAAACCGAACGCGTCCTCGAATGCTTTGGTTACTTTTAGAGGACCCGTTCATAAAGAGCGCGAACCCGAACCCGAACAAATATTGGTTCGCGCGAAGGACCACCTTGATTGTCTCCCGAGCGAATTCTTCAGAAGTTCGCACGAACTTTTCCCCAATTAACTTATCAGCGGGCACTTCCCGTAACATCATTTCCCGAATAGAGGCCGCTAGGCCTGATCCCACTAGTGTGCAATATTCACAGTCTACTTGTAAAAACAAAATGGACAAGGCAGAAGAAATGATCATTGAAATCGAAAGGAATGCGATTCTATATGACAAAGAAAACAAAGATTATCGCCAAAAAGCGAGCCGTATGGAAATTTATTGGACAAAAATCGGATGAAAATATAACTCGTCTACGAGGTGATGGTATTCTCCAAACTCTCTTCTTCTCTGTAAAATTTCATGCACCGATATTCGCCTCTTTCTCTTCCTTCGTTGTTTTATGAACAAATACAGTGCCAAGATCTCGTCTGTGTCTGATTCCACCCGAACCATGATAGCAAAAGACAAAATGTATCTCTCACAGCTAGAAAAAGACAAGCCATCACGAAAGCCGTCGACGGTTTTCCGCGTTCGGGTTCGCGCCCTACTTGAACGGTGAAACTGCTCAAAAGTCGCGTACACGCTCGGGGTCGCGATGGACGGGTTTCGGGTTCGCACTCTGTATAAACAGGGCTTAAGACGTAAGACATCAATAGTAGAACTATTTCTACGTAAGAAGCATTTCGAGTGACTGGTTAAAATGTTGATGGATATAGAAGATCAGATGAAGAAAAATAAAGACATAATGATTTATTGATTGATTTATCTACTTGGTTTCATTTCAGACCAACTTTATTTCAAAAATGTACCCCCCCCCCCCAAAAAAAAACCCCAACAACAACCCCCCCCCCCAAAAAAAAAAACAACCTGTCTACCTCTTGAAGGTTTAAAGTTTGGTTCCAAATTAGTGAAATCGCAAGGCCTTACCGAAAACTAGGAAATTTCGGAAATATTTTCCGAGTTATACAGTTCCATGTTTTCGGTAAAATATTGAGTGAAAGCCTAAAGCTCGGAATTGATAGAACTCGGTATGGGCATACCACAATGATCAGACTCAGTCCGGACTCTTAACGACGTGATGGGTTATAGGTATGGAGTGTCTAAGTTCCCCTAATTGACTTTTGATTTGTTCTTTATATCTAATTAGTTCACCGTATATCTATCATATCTAATAAAACAAAGACTACTGTATTATCCGATCGATGAAGTTTAATTGAAACGCCAAATCTCTAATTTTAACAATAGCTATGATATTGTAAATGGTTATTGTGATTCTCAATTAACTCTTGTATTACTAGATTAGCTGACATTGGATGAGTTGTTTTCTTAATAATCTGCTATATTAGTATTGTACAAAATATAAGTATGGCTTAAATTTACCGATCAAAATAATTTCGCGTCCTATTTCAGACCGATGCCACGTGAATCTTAAAACGTGTTCAAGCTTTCTTCGTGTCATGCACTCGAAGACTGTGACATCTTCGGTTTCAGTCGCGGCCACGTGAGCATACGTCAACATGATTGCGAGGACGACTAGATATGGATATTAGTGCCGCTGATTTGTAGTCATCTATATTGTTAATCAGCATTATTGATCAAGATTTGTAAGTAGCCACCTTTATACTGTTTGGAATACAGCACCATCTTGTGGTTTTGACAATTATCATCCTAGCATTCTTTGCATGCATCGTATAATTGATGATTTGTGAATCCCGTGAAAAATAACCGACCCACAAAGGAGTCCCCGGCTTGACGACATGATGGGAGCTATCTGGAGCATATGTAACATTTGTTTTTCTTCAATATTTATACAAATTTAGGTTAAATTTAAGACATGGGACTTTTGAAAACCAGGATCGCTGATCTGTTCCTTTTAGAAAAAGAGTCTCTTCAGTTCGTACATTTGCTCTAGATGCCCGGGGATTTTCATGAGAAAAACAAAATTGACACGATTTCCTGACAACGACCTTGACATTACCCCGGGCATTATAAGTGTTACACCGAAGTTCGCACTACTTTCCCCGTCCAGATAAAGAAACTGATATTGTAGAAAACTGCTAAATAAAAACAAATTTAATAAATCAAAGTATGTAAGCACACGTTGTTTTTTCTGAAGCCAAGAGACCCAGATGTGCGCTAAATTTCATTTTCCATCTAATAAATAAATTGATATTGTATAGCGAACCGTGTTGTATAAAATTAAAGTCGGTCTTGGTAAATTATGTCGCCCGGTAAGCAATATGATTCTTGGCGTTTGCCTCAACGTCCAGCAGACGAATCTTGTCGATTGTCATGCTCGCCAATACGTACCCGGGTGAACCGTGGGTATCCGTCAAATTTCCTTAATTTTCCTACGGGCGCTAACCACTGAAACGTCGGAACCAAGCGTGAACATTCCTAACGATTCTTCTAGGCTTACGCCTGAGCCTGTCGGTATGGTAGACACGGGTCTCCTAAAATGTTAATGTTCTCCCCAATACATGCTAAATTTGTATATAAGCTAGAAACATCAGGATATATATACTCATCATGATATTGTGTCCAACATGGAGAGCCCCAACTCCTTCCCTCACATCCCACTAAATTGGAGAGGGGTGGTCTTACGGGCCACTGACCTGCAGTCCGTGTCTGATTCGAACCCAGTTTGGGCCATAATCGACTTGGTTCGGTTCTGATTATGTGAGGTTTGAGAGAAGTAAAATCGGTTGCCGATATTATTTGGTTTCTGATGTTCAATAAGTGCCTATTTTATAATAACCAAGATTTATCCCTTAGCTGTTTATCCCTGCCGTGGTGTTCGGTCTATCATCCCAATTGTTTATTATCATTTTTGAGATGGTGCTTTATATGTTGTCTATTTATATCCCCTTTTTATAACTCATTTCCTATATATCATCAGGACTACTGACTACTGTGTATTTATGTAGGCTACCACTTTTCCTGCAAAAATGTTACGAAAATACCACTTATATTATAACAAAAAGGGCAAGCGACCGATCAAAACCGGATATCGAGTTAAACTGCGACGTCGAAATGACCCAGTTGACAACCCAGTACCTTGACCGCGCCAATTCAGTGGAAAGGTAACAGATGAAAATATTTTTATCTTTACGACTACCTGGTACGGATGTAACGGCTGTTGAGATTGGTTCTTGTTGAACTTGACAAGGCGAAGGCTGACGCTGGTGGGAAGGTTGGGGTAAGATAGGTATAAAAGATGGCGTCGATCTTGGGGTTGAAAATGTCGTCTGCGTCGTATTACCAGATAATACTAATAATCCACCTTGACCAAAATCTTAAAGGGAAAGTAAAGAGAAATATAACAATATATAATTTATGTCAAATTGTCTAAAATTGTATGTCAAGTGTGGCTTATACTATAATAAACTGGATAACCGGAACGCAATAACGCTATTCTTGCTCATTCCCTTCGGCTCTATCAGACCAGATTATCGGGGCTAGTCTTATGCAAGGAAATAGTTGGGATCAATCGTTCCAAATATCTTTGCACATAGGCCACTAAGAAAGGAACCGTCACACTTCAAAGAAAGCCTCCCAAGCACTAATCACTGACAAAATAAACCCACTGCCGGAAAATCCCAACTAGCAAACTTTTAAAACAGGCTGTTAACCCGGCTGGATTTCGAATATGAGAAGTACCCCAAATCGTATTATTATACCCCGAGCCATACTTAACTGAAAATACTCACTTCGGCATGTTTTGTGTTTTAATTGCAACAGAACAACATGAAACTCAATGAAAATAAATAATAGAAAATAGTTATTATCTCATCGGACGCTTCTATAATTGCGCGAACTTTTTCCGTGATGAATTTGATATAAGTTCTTTGAAAATATAAAAAAAGGCTGTGTAGTAATTACTTACCTGGTGACGGACTAACTGGAGGTACTGGGAAATTTGTTCCACCGGGCAGGCGTAGTGGATATGGGGTAAATGGAAAAGGTAAAGGCACTGAAAAAATATTATAGCGAATAATAATAAGTTACTGACATTACTGTTAAAGATATATATAAGGATCATTATGTCTCAGCTGACGGTCGTAGCGACCATGTCTTAAAAAGTTGCATTAAACGTTTTATGGCGTTTTCCTGTTGGATTTGGCCCAGGAAACAACATTAAGAGTTAGTCGAATTTGGATCATTGCAAGAGATATAAACATGACGTCATACGAAATGTCCTGCCCTTGACCAAATATAACGATATTGACACATATTTTTGAAACAAATGTTCTATAAGACTTCAAAAGTGCAAACAATCCTATTGGTTTGTAGCCCTATCGGTGTCGTAAATTCTTATACACGATAGCAGACGAGTTTATATACTTACACTTATTGTCTTTATTACTTACATCATTGTTATATACCTAGACACGGATGTACCAGCTTATCAAAAGGTAGATAAATATATCTATGTCTTTGTTTAGATATACTATCGTGATATTTGCAGGAAATCCGCAATCAGACAATCCTTGATACATACGCTATTGTTATGATACTTAACGATACGGATTAAAGTCAGCCATGGTCCTCACGTGTCGCTTACCACGTGTTGCTTACCACGTGTCGCTTAAGTATTCAATGAATGAAATGTGGTTTAACGTCCTACGCTTATGCAGCTAACCTGGGCTAATTGAAGACGGGCATACGCCATACATTGTGCTATGAGGGAAATTTTGCCCGGGCAGCAACTGAATTCCAACTGCCAAGGGATCTTTTACGTGCACGCCAATGTGTACACGGGACCTCGGGTTTTCGTCATTAAGTGAGAATAAATAATTATGTTTTTTTTTATAATTTATAACTATGTAATTCCTGATTATAATTATAAACAATGTATCTATGTTTGTAAATAATGTATTACGGGAAATGGATATATATAAGCTCCGGCTTGTTTTCAGATCCAATAATTGAACATTATATCTTTATAATATGTAAATATTGAATAAATATTTTTAGAAAAAAAAGACGGCTAATTTCAGTTTTAATGTTAAAGACCGCGCAAGATCAGAAACGACCTGATAATTTATCCTTTCCGAGAAGCGGGAGGTGGGGGAATGGTTTGTAGATCCTAGCATATCCATAATCTTTTAGCTTTCTTTGGATACCCGCAGTTGCTTATCCAGGTACCCCAAAGGCCCCACCGCACAAAGTAGCAGTATATATTTCTCCTTTTTTTGTTTTTTACATATTAGTATATTTCTATATGAAACGTGTAGATTTGAGCATTGTGTTGCTTTGGGTGGTGTAGCTAATCATACTGAATTTTATATTCGAGTCTAAATATGTGGCGATCTTCTTTATTTTGTCGTAATTAGGTTCTGTCCTAACTCAGAAGTTTATTGGCCCAAATCTTGAAGCAATGCAACATGTTGGTAACGTATATAACGGTTGACGAAAGTTGAAGCGAAGTTTAGTATGGATTCATTAATACTTGTAACGGAGTTTGCGTGAAACGAAATACAAAGAGTCTATTGAATTGTGTAACAAAGATAAGAGCATAATATGATAATAATATATCCGCTTCCTCTATACTACAATCCCCTCAATTAGTAGGCTACTGATAACAATCAAAGCATCTACATAATATACATGTAGTTTTCTTCCTTTAACAACAAGGTAGCAGACTGTTACCCAAACAGGAAACTACTTGATGAGATGAGAGGGATGGTGTGAGGGTGCGCGTGGTAGTGTGGGGTTGTGTTGCTACTCCATTGGACCCAATGGGTACGTTTATAATTATATAGCATTCCTAATCTTAAATTATTCAGATCAAATATCCACTATGATCTGTCAAGGGACCATACCTGATCCATGCTGGAACCCCCACCCATTCGGAATTCATTTAAAGTGCGCTCCTCTTGCAGTCCAGGGAACTTAGACCATCATACTTTCGATTATATTTAAGCTGCAGTACAAATAATTTATTTAAAAATCGGTGTCCATCTGAAGTGAATCGACCCTTTCCCCATTTAACTAATGAAAAAGTGATTTTCTTTTTGAAGTATTGGTTTTACCCAATCAGTGATGCAAAAAAAACAACTGATTTCAAAGATATAGTTATCCGGCAATTCTAATCATATTGAAGCTATATGCTCGAATTTAATAGTTGTGGCTTGATAATGTGATTTCTCCGAATACATTGTACTATAATAACTTCAGAAATAATCGATAATTATAAAGTTGAGATAGGTAATATCGGCACGACAAATTATCTAAATCAAGAAGGACGATATATTGACTGAACGGCCTGCAAAAGAATCGTGGCTTTACCAACAGGCGACATATAGTCACGCGTAGAAGATTCACGTGTATGTATATCGGTCATTGATAGTTAATATAATAATTATCTAAACAAAGATGTATATATACATACAATCAAGACCACGTTTTCCTCTGTACTCTCGTAAACCGGCAATTACCGACATTAACGAAGAGCGCCGATTTATCTCACGTGGGGACAGTGTAGAAGGTTCACGTGTATGTATGTCGACCACTGCTTATTGAACTAAAACAATGATGTTTATCATTCAGATCATACTTCCCTGCGTACAGTAAACGTAAGCTAGCAATAAGCGGAAATCAACGAAGAATGCCGACTTATCGGACGTAGTGACATGTGTATAAGATTCACGTGTATGTATGTCGGTCATGGCTATGAAATGTAAGGTTTTTTTTTTTTACGTCCTACGGTTCTGCTCCTACTCGGATGATGAGGACGGGGTCAGGGCTATGTTAGTATATGAATTTAAACAATCATATATATATATATATATATAATCCAGATCACACTTCCATTAATACAATACAAATAAGCTACCAATTACCGGAAATCAACCAAGAATTTGATTTATCGCATGCAGAGACGGATTACTTTTTTTGGAATTCATATTGTATTACACAGAAAGAAGACTATTTAAGGCGATTATATGAAAAACCAAGAATTATATAGATTCAAAATGATTTGCAAACAAATTAAGATTCAAAGCGATATCTCGACACAACGGTACACTGCATACACAGTATAGTCATTAGAATCTTTAATGACATACCGTACGTCTTTCGTTTTAATCCGTTAAAGTGGCGCCATTAACAACGGTACATGTGCAGTTAGATTGCAACTAAATTTTAATTAAAGGTGGAATCACTTCGGCATGTAGCACCCACCACAAATATAAAATCATGTATTAATAAGCCTGGTATTACCAAATTCTAATCGCTAGTAATAGAGATTTATTTATATCTTTCAAGATTTGTAAATCGTTTGAATCATTGCATAAAATAAAGCCATGGTGCATGATAATTTTTAACACGGGAAACTAAATTAACAGAAAGGTTTACAGTGACTAGACTGATTTCGGTAAAAATATATTGTTAAGTTGTATTGTTAGATATCATTCTGTTTTTGTTGGAGAAAGAGGGAGAGAGAGAGATTGGGTTTAACGTCCACTCGACACAAACTAGGTCATTTCGGGACTAACATATGGTTTAATTGTATTTCAATTATTCTCTTGTGCGTTGGGGTCTTTAGCAGTGGGAAACACCGGAGGACCCGCAGAAAACAAACAAGGTTTGACAGGCAACCATAATCCTTGTCACGTACAACGGGGATTCGAAACCACGCCAGTTGACTCAATGACAGGCTTTGTGATACAGCACGCACGTGCTAGTCATTCGGCCATCCACCCCCTGTCTTTGTTTGAAGTTTTACCGTACACATAAAGGCGGTATTGATAAAAAAAATATTATGTATTCCACTGTCGACGTCATTTTAAAAAAAAACAAACAACCACTTTACCCTTCGAAACAAAACATATTATCGTATAGAGCCTACTAATTGATCGGATAAGGTAGACCAACCAAACCACTTAAATCCTGGCACCTTTAACAATATATGTTTTATCTTAAACTGATATTATTCAATAATTAATTTTTAATTAATACTTATGAATGGTGGACAAGAGTTTCATTCTCTAATTGTCTGAATTAACCCCTATGTACCCTTAAAGGATCTAAAATTTATATCAAAAGCGGAAAACGTTTCTGGAAGGAACCACTCGCGTAGCTAGACTTGGATCGATGCTATAATTAAATTACGGAAATGGGGAGAAGGTTCCTGGTTTTCCACGACTCCATTATAATAATCAGCACATTATAAAACTACAGGCTGGTACTGTATAACAATCATGCTCGAGTAATTTATAGCTCCAACTATCCACATAGAGCATTTTAGTCGATTGCCTGACGTCAATCAACCGACAGAGAATCTCTCTATTTTCCTGTCGGGGCCAGTAATCGCGGAAATTAAGTCGTAATTATTTCCTAGAACTATTTCGTAATGTTAGTCGTCATTCAGAGATGTAGACGTGAAAACAGTAATTGTTGTAACAATTATAATGAAAGGATATTTGCTTAATCTGCCGACCTTTTCCCGCTTTTTTGGGATACAATTATTGTTGTTTTGAGATTGTTATTGACGTCATCGACTTGTACGTAGGCCTATACGGGAATGACCGAGTTTTCGTTTCCTTTGTTTTAACATACCTTCAAATGCCATTATTTTCCATAACTAACAGTTAGGAAATTGTCAATATCCTGTTAAAATGCGATTTACCTCAAGGGTATATTAAGAAACGTATCGTGCAGCTAAATCGGAAGTACGCAGGCGGCCAGCCGTATTAAAACTCTTTTAAAAACTAAAAATATGCGAATAGTTTACGTCAACATACAATTTGTTTAAACAGTATAATACATGTACATAACAATTAAAAAGTTCAGGTAATAGTCCTCCCGTATTTTCTGTGTCAGGAATATGTCGCGCAAAGGTAAAATCCGTTTTCTGGATTCTTCAGAATTCGTAATATTTTAATTTTATTTCCATAGTCAACCTAGCAAAAACCGTTGGTGTTTGAAATAAAATTACGTAAATTTAAAAGCATACGGTTGCAATGCTTTTAAAAATTTACAGGCGTAGGAAAAGACAAACTATTTCTATTAAATATACGACGTGTCTTATGCAAGTATGCATAGATTCTCTGTTCCAGCTCAGCATTCCCCATTTCGGCCCAGAAGGGTGGATGGCTGAATGGTTAGCGTGAGCGTGCTGTACCATAAAGCCTGTCATTGAGCCAACCGGCGTGGTTTCGACTTCCCGGTTGTACGTGACAAGGAGTAGGCCCAGGATTGCCTATCCAGCCTGGTGGGTTTTCTCCGGGTCCTCCGGTCCCACTGCTAAAGACCCCTACGCGCAAGCGAATTATTGAAATAAAATTTAACCATATGCTAGTCCCAAAATGACCTAGTTTGTGTCGAGTGGACGCCCCATTTATCTCTCTCTCCATTAAATGCACGACTCAGCATTACCCATTTAGGCCTGTTTTTCATGTACGGTCTATGCAAATTGGACAATTTCCAAGTAACCTGCGAAAACGCGCGGGGAAACGAAGCGAAAACGCGTAAACTTGGCGATTTGGATTAGCCTGAGATATTTGAATGATACAATGTCATGCTTTTACGAAATATTGATAAAAATGATAGTTTACCTTCGGATTTAGTAATTATTTGTTGTAAGGCATTAAATAAGATGTCACCAGACTGGGGATCACGGTCCATCATATCTTTACGGTTTAACAGACACAGCGCTTTACCTGAAAATATCAACATTTATCTATTATTCAATTAAATATATATTATTTTAATTTCAAAGGGGATTGGGTGGGCGAGTAGTTAAACAAGGACGTCTGTAAAGTCCGCCAGTGAGGATACCGCCTGTCTAACCTCGTGGGTTTTCTCCAAGTCCTCCGGTTTCGTACAACTGCATGGTAAAGATGTGCGATATTGCCTTATTGGAATCCCACAATTTCCCTTTTTTTTATTTTAATAAGTCTCATTGAGCAAAAAAAAAAAATCATCAATGATTGGGACTGATACCAGAAATTCCATTTCTAAGAGGAATGGATTCTGGTACTGCATCTCAAAGAATTTACAAGATCTTAAGGAATTATATTTTTTGAGCATTTTAGTGTGTTTGTTCTATATAAATTATTTTAGATGTCTCCCTAACAAAATAGTAATATATCTTACCATTCATGTCAAATTTGTCAGGAGAGACGGGTTCTATGGCGTATTCTTGAGCGCTCCAATTGAGCCAAACTCGGACATCTTCTTTGGTCCATGTTTGGGGGTGTCGAGCTATAAAATTAAGAACAGCTGTGAAATGAAATGGGCTCTAACCTCCTACTTTTCTGCAACGACTGGGTGAAGCAAATGACAAGAGAAGCGACGTGATGCGAACCAAGACAACTCTCGTATCTGTATGTACGTGATATGTTACCATTCATTTTAGATGTTATGTGAGTGTATTCGAGATAACAGGTCATTTGAGATATTGGTACCACCATGGTACCACCAGAGGAAACAGTTATCTTTTACATGTAGCAATAAGATGAATAATATGATATATGTTAGATTTAATTTATAGTGTTATATCCCCCTCCCCTAAAAAAACCCCCACCAACAAGGTGTCCCTTATTATGCGCTTTGTCCCTCACCACCGACAGATAAAAACACAATGAAAAATCTCAGGGGACTTTCTCGACACGGTTAGTGAACCTGTGCCTTATTCAGCGAGTCGTCGTGGCTCCATGGCTAGACCATGGAACACGAATGTACAATATGAGGGAGATCCCCAGAAGAATGAATAGTAACTTAATTTAAATTAACAATATCGTTTATCAATCCAATAACATAAAAACGGTATATTATGGACAGTTTACTCTGTCAGAAAACCAACATTTCTAAATACTGGATATATCTTGATATTTGGATTAAAATTTAAAATTTTATTAATGAACTAGTACAATCTAACGACGGAGTTAAACTAAGCATCCTCGTAAACTTTTCGCATATTATTATATTCCTATTTAAAAGAATAATAATTGTCTTAGAAAACTTTTACCATTACTTAAAAGTTAAACTGAGGCACGACGAAAGTAAAACGTTTAAATTCGTAAATTTAAAAAAAATAAAAAAAAAATAGAACAATAAACTTACTTAAAGTATTTGGCAGGAGAGCTGCATGACAGTTCGTTGATGGTACAGATGAAGTTGGTGGACAGTGGTACGAGGGGGTCCATGGACACGGTGAATACATCAGCTGCGAGTTGATGGCTAATCTGTGAAAAGATGAAATCTATTTGAAAACACTTGTTTATAAACAACTTGAGATCCATTTATTTGTAGAGTGAGCGCCACAGGACCCGTGCAAAGGATATACATAGCTATTTAACATAAACAGATCTATATGTATTCATTAGTCCGTTTTGAAAGTTTGCAGGGGATGCTTAAACTTCCTTGACAACGCGGATGTCAAGAACGCGCTCAATGTAATTGATGTATCGGAGAGGTTCAATACTGGTTATACTATGCCGCCGCACGTCGCTTCAGTGTTTTTCAATGTTGAATGATCGCGACTACAGGTCGATGAGGCATGCGTCTTTGTCTTTAGCGTATACAATATTTCCGCTTTGGCGACGGGTGGGAACAACAATTATAAATGACATAAATTGATATTGAAAGGGTGAATATTTTTTGGAGATGTTGAATCCCAAAAGCGGTATGCATCGGGTATGATAGGGCGAATTCAGTTATTGACCCCGAACGGCGGGTGATGGGGTGTGGCAGGACAGGACGAGACAGGGATCACAGTACGATTTGGCCGTGTCAGTTAATGACTTAAAGTGGCAGGAAGGAGGGGTCGGTTGTAGTGTGGTTGGAGGCATGACCATCTGCCCAGGCCATCCAAATATTGAAACTGATAATGTTTTAATACCACAATAGATGGGTCATTAGTTAGAGACTATGATACATAGGTTATTGATTGGATACTATAATGCACGAGGTACATGGGCCATAAATTGGAGACTAAGACACATGGGTCATTCATTGGAGAAATGGTTTATTAATTTGAGAAAATGCTACATGGGTTATTATTGGTGCATGGGTCACCTTGGAAGCTATGATACACAGGGTATGTTTTGGAGACTATGATACATAGGGCATTAATTGGAGGCTAGCATATCATGACACACAATATAATATTTTTTTAATACTATTATGTTCCCTATACATTTCAATAAATAACACATTATAATATTTTAATATATAAATGTATATACTATTATATCACCTATACATTTCAATTAATAAAACTTCCCCCTCGTGCTTAGCAAATCACGTGTTGTAGCTATGTCCAGTAAGGATTACATTTCGCTATTAAATTTCTATTCATCACGACCGAACTTACTATAATATATCTAGTTATTGAACATTGACGTAACTTAAAGGCAGTGGAATAGTCTCAAAAAAAGCCTTAACAAAAAACTATTTCAAAATGATTGAGGTGCAATCTATATTTAAATTACAAAAAGCAGGTTGATGTTTTGTGCTCGGGTAAGATTATTCATCAAGTGCAGGCTTGGTTTTCGTGTTCCAAAATTAAGCTGGTCAGCAAGATGTTCATTGAGTGCACGTTTGTGAGAAAGTGCATTGTCTGGACAATGATACATTGAAGTGATTCCTGGAAATCTCAAATGAAATGGAGTTTGACGTGCTACTGTTTTGTTGAAGACAGGCATACAGTGTGCTATGAGGGAAATTTTGCCAGGACAGCGGCACTGTGGTCTACTCTTATATCGAATTCCAACTGTCAAGGTTTATTTTACGTACACACCAATGTCCTTCATCGCTGACACAGAGCAACCACGCCAGAAAATCTGGATGAAATTTATCGGCCAATGCAGGGATCGAACACCCGGCCTCCAGGCTAGCGAGCCAACGTCTTACCCACTTAGCTCCCGTGACCCCCACAAACTCAAATGAAATAGACTGGGGCTTAACTTTCCTTAGGTCATTATATTGATTTATGCAATTACGTGTACGATACCTAAGGTCTACTTTTGCCCTGAGAATATTCGCATCGTGTCCAAACGGCTATTCTAACTACTCGCCATTTTATGACCACATTTGAACTTCAAAATGCCGAATACTTATATTGTAACCCCGATTATTAAATTTGGACTATTAGAGACCAAAATGACTATTTTATCCCGAGAAAGGCTTTCATCTTGAATAGTCTGTAATCACTCCACAATTACTCACCAATTAAAATGCTTATATTGTTATCTCGGCGTGATGGTCGAGTAAGCCACCCAGGGAACTATCGAACATGTCAATGTATATCGTCGACATATACGTTTTATGGTTTTGTTGCATCATGGTTGTCATATAAACGGAATGATATTGGGTTCAACGTCATACTGGGATAATGAAGACGGGCGTACGCCATACAGTGTGCTATGAGGGAAATTTTGCCCGGGCAGCGGCGCTACGGTCTACTCTTATATCGAATTCCAACTTCAATGAATCTTTTACGTACACACCATTGTGTACACGGGACCTCGGTTTTTCGACCTTTCCGAACGACTAGACAGCTGTCACGCCTTCCGTCCTGCATCACTGACAAGGGGAAACCACGTCATATCCGGAAAATCTGGACGAACTTACTCGGCCAATGCAGGGATCGAACACTCGACCCCCAGTCTAGCGAGCCAGCGTCTTAACCACTTAGCCACGTGATCCAATGTTATATAAACGATAAATGCGTTACCGAAACGTAACGCACACAGATCGAGCACATGACTAACTACGGATATTATTATAAGTGTACAACAATTTCCGTTAATTCCGACAAGGTAACCGATGTCTCTCGTATATGACAAGCTGAAACGTGTTTGCTAATTCAGCCAAGGTAACCGCCGTCTCTCGTAATACCATGACAAGCTGAAAAGGGTCCCCAAATAACTGTCAAATGTTACGGGACCCTTAATACACACACGTCATATTTCTTTATAACGTGACAACACATATTTAGCGTTTACCAATGTCAACATTGTTTTTTATTTTATTTTAAGTGTTGCAGTTTTTATAGCACATTCTGATTGATATTATTGTTTTCAGGATTTCCAAAAGCGGATCGAAGCACCTGGCGGTTAATTTTTTTCGTGCTGGCGCTTATATTATGTCGACTCATAAAATTATTGATAATCGAATGTTGTTTTAAAAGAAATATTGTTAATCAAAAGGAACACGTGGCATGAAGAAACGTGGCCCAAGAGATGTCATTATCCGTATATAGTAGATATATATATATATATATATATATATACGTTGTAGACATAATAGGTTCATGGCGCTTCAATTGTCATAAATCTTTGATGGATACGCTCACTCCAAAAAAAAAATCATAATTTTTTAATTTGTTTTATATTTTATGTATATACATAGATAGATGTAAATTTATCGATACGGTTACGCGACATTATTACACGTGATGGCTTCAACGGCTGTTCAAACTCCTCTCACCTGCCAAACCGAATGTAGACATAGTCTCAAAATGTTACATGGTAGAATATAACTAAGGCAGTGATTTACTTAGTATCTTTTGGCCTCCAACCAGTGGCGGAGCCATGGGGGGGGGGGGTAGTTACCCCCCACTTTTGAAAATCATGGCCATCCCAATTTTGCTAAAAATGACATAAAATTTAAGGGGGGGGGGGGGGTAGGATCCTTTTTTTGTGCATTATATTATATTAAAGTGCAACATCACATGATAGAAAGGGCTTTTCTCGACCTAAAACGGGTGCGTCCAATAGCTGGAGAAGGGCGTTTCCCTAAGCAAAAAGGGCGTGGCTAAAAAAAAATTGGGGGGGGGGGGCAAAGCCCCCAGACCCCCATAGCTTTTTACCCCCCACTCAGCACCGGCTGGCGCCGCCGCTGCGGGCTCCAACTGTTGATAATTTTACCCAGTCGTCAGCGTTTATTAACATTGATCTTGAGGGGATCACAACATTTGGAAGGGTAAACATATTTGCCCGATATTTGTAGGCATAAGGGCCGTGATCTCCATGTTATATTTCATTCCAGTGACTATTAAAAAGCTTGTATGACCCAGACATAAACTGACAATTCCTATTGAGAAAAATCCCAATCACCTCTCCCCCATCGCAATCGGAATATCAAATGAAATCCAAAGATTACATCAAGATATTGATCGCAAGTGCATTGCCCCTTTCCCTTTATATTATTGCCTTTATTATAAATTCCGGCTTTCTTGTCATAAAAAGTGGAAGTAATTCTAAGGCTGTTCGCGTGATGGACTTCTTATCGATACGACTACCTAAAGTCATTACAGTCAGTAACAGTCTACATGCTTCCATAAATAGCTAAAGCGAAATCGTGTCTCGTCCGCGCAGTTCAAGACTTAATGTTATCGATCGAGTGAACGAGTTTTAACGATAGAAGTGAACAGACGCTAATCCATCAAAACAAACAGTGTAGGGTAAAGCAAGGACAATACAGATGAAACAATTTTTAATAAAACAAAACTTCAAATGCTATGGAGAATACCGCTGACAGGATAAAGAATTTCTAAACATAAATTATTAATACATTATGGTGGAAGACTTTTACAATTATAAAAGGATTTTGGTTGCTACGCTACGTTAAGATTTTTCGGCAGACATTTCTTTATATTTTCTGCAATGAGCTATTCGCTAAACTAAACGCAGTTATCTACCTTTATCGTCAAATATTTTTCCAAATATTTTCACAAACACTCCCATATTAACCGAACACAGTTTTTATGGGATACAATCACTAGTTTATTCTAAAAGCACGACGTTTCGAAATGTACCCTCTTATCGTTACAAAGCACCAAATTAATTTAGATGTTTATTGTTTAAAAATGATACATTTCATATCCATTCAAATGTTTATATTCTAGTTTTACTCACATGTTTACATTCACATTTATTCACATGTTTACATTAAAACTGTTAATCATTGTTTATTTTTCAGTATTACTCATATTGTTTACATCCACATTAATTTTATTTACATTACCTGTTAATCAATGTTTATATTAAAATTAAAGCACTTCTATTGATGTACTACTTTTGAATTTTATTAACATGCTACGTTCCAATACACATACATGTATCGTTATCAAGCAAATAATTTATGTGTATTGAAACGTAGCATGTTAATAAAATTCAGAAGTAGTACAGCCATATAAGTGCTTTAATTTAGTGAAATATTTCTATATGTCTTATATTATACGGATATATGTTTATATTCCCGACATAATGAAATAGGGTTTAGAGACCTACTGTCCCGACATAATACACATAGCGTCAATTCGATTTCTAAGTTGCTGTACCTTGCTAAATACTTATCCTCTAACAAAGACATGGGGGAGAGAGACAGAGAGAGAGAGAGAGAGGGGTAGAGAGAGAGATAAATGGGGTATAACGTCCTCTCGACACAAACTAGGTTATTTCGGGACTAACATAAGGTTTAATTTAATTCTAATAATTCGCTTGCGTGTAGGGGTCTTTAGAAGTGGAAGGAAACCAGAGGACCCGGAGAAAACCCACGAGGTTGGTCAGGCGACCCTACTCCTTGCCACGTACACAAAGACATTGCGATTCCCTTATATTGTAGAATGGTCGCATGGTCCCTTTACAGTTATACATTTTAAACATCCTCCTTTTTTATCGGCGATTTCTATATTCATTTTAGAAGAAATCATTGTCGACCCCCCCCCCCCCCAAACCACCACCCTGACCCTTAAAACTCAACACAAATTAAGAAAGAAGGAATGTAGTAGCAATGCATTAGTTCATGATATATACACCATAAACCATGTAAGTAATAAAACTTGAAGATTACAGCCTCGGAGCACCATAAACGTTTTATTACCTTAAAACTGTTTTGCATATTTTTAAAGATACTGTTTCCTGCTTCTTGCCTTTTTATAAAGTGAGATCTCCCGTCAAAAGACAAAACCGAGTAACTCACTTTTTTCTTATTTTGAGGAAACAAAGGAAAACGTAATAAATGAATATAAAATCCCAGTCCATCCATTGATTCGTCTATTGAGTTGCTAGGTTTTTGTGTGGTATACTATATAGGCAAATGAAGGAAGTTGCTAGGTTGTGTCAGTCATGGGTGTAACTGCTTAAAAAATCAAAAGATTGGAATATCTAGTACAACAACATGAAGCACATACCCTAGTAACTACAAATTTGGTCCTAACTCCATTTTGATAAAAAAAAAGTGAGTTACTAGGTTATGCCTTTTCACGAGAGAAATGCAGACGTACCAAAGTCTTGCAGACCCAGCGTTCTACACCCCAGCGTTCTACACCACAATAAAAAGGGAATCCACGCCGGAGTAACTATAAGTTTCTTATTTTGTTTTGTGCGTGTACAACATCCGCCTTTGTAGTTGTACTTGAATATAAACGGAATGATAGCCTAACAAATATTTTATCATTGTTATAAGGGTATAATAATGGGTCCAAACTTAGCTGAGTAACAAATACTAGTAAATATTATATTCTTACCTGGGCTCGAACTGAAACGGGAATGTCTTAAGCGCCATGGTGTTATAATACATAATTTGGTGATATGACTGATAACATCAGATTAGGATACACATTTAGGCGGGACTACTCTTTCCTCTTTTCATACTTAAAGTTTTCAAATGGGTGTATACAATCATATAGGATATTATTACTAAAAAGAAGACAAGTTCGCACCCAGAGGTATAGGTGACATTCCTATGAAATGAAAACTAGAGAGCGGAACTGAGGATAACCTGGATATTGTACTAGTAGCTGGGCGTGTACGATTAACTCACTTAAAGAGAAAGAGATAGGAAAACTATTATGGCGACCAGTAATAAAGATATAGTTATAATACCACCCGGCTACACCTTGATAAACATCAACTAAAAAAATTACGAGAGAATTTATAAAAACAACATAACATTGGTTTCAATAAAGCGTCGTTAAGTAAACAGGTTTTATATTAGCAGTACAGTAGTTAACTTAGTTTAAATATGGCCCCTCCCCTCCTTTATTTCCTTTTATGGCGCGAGTTTGTATAGGTAAACAGCTATTCGCGGAAATAAGTCACATTGACAGGTAACCCCAAAGTATATCCGCATTTCAATACGTAGGCTGACGTAAATGTATACATATACCCAGCGTGTGTTTTTTTTTTTATCTCACTCAGGTTCATTCCTATATACACTAGACATGTTTACTCTGTATAAGTATAATATAGATAACGATAAAAGAAATTTCAATACATGACAACATTATTCGTCCTTGCCTCTACATTCATGTACACATCCTTTACATATCCAAATGTCATTCATGGCTTGGGGAATTTTACATTAACATTAAAATGATCAAAATCGCACTGGTCTTATATTTTCAGGGCCGGATCATGCCTTTTAGAGACCCTAAGCACTTAAGACTTTGGTGCCCTATAATATGTGTAATTCAAAATATAAAATTTAGGGTCGAGTTATGATTAATTTACATGACTTTTTTGATAATAGTTCTCATATCCACAAACATTTATAGAGAGGTTTAAGATGATGCTTGAGAAAGAAAGATAAACAAAATTTATTTCAACCGGGCCATTATTGTGATCTGAGTAGTCCGACCTAACTCGAATTATTTCATTAAACACTGAGGTACCATTGAAATTTCGGCTATGAAAATTTATGCGGTGTCCCCCTTCCCTTGATTCCCTAAGCACGTGCTTATTTTTAATGGTTAATCCAGCCCTGTATAAATTTAATCTTATTTAGCATCTTTCTATTAAGTTTCAAGTTCCAGCATGTAGAAATGTTTTCAGCATCCCCACAAACCAATATTCGCCATTAATCTTATTTCGAAAATGCTCCCTAGAATCACTGTTTCACAACTGGAAGTAATAAAATTCAAAAAATACAATATTTTGATTTTTAATGATTTAATTCCTATTGAACTTTATAAATGCGGATACAAAAGACGTTGTTACGATTTTGAAATTGAAAAACGCGGATACAAAGATAACGTTGATAGGTGTGTGTCGATAACAACAATAGGTGACCGAGTTTCTATTATTACTAAAGGTAACTCAAACGTCTTCCATTGTTATATATTTTTGGGTGCAATTTGTATTTGTGTGCATGCACCTCGGATTTGTATTAGTGCCACACCCATATATAATGCTTGCCCGAAATGCATGTTTCACTTAGTCATAGAAATTGATCTGGTCACCTACTTGAAAGACTACTTATTTGTGTGCATGTACCTCGGATTTGTAACTATATATTCGTGTCACACCCATCAAGACAAAAATATTATGCTTGCCCAAAATGCAAGTTTCACTTAGTCTTAGAAATTTCTATGGGAGCCTACTTGAAAGACTACTCTTGTAAATTGTTTTAATACTTAAAGACATTTTACACAGTAGTATACTTCGGTAAAACCTTTAATATGTAAGCACTGTTTTGTATATGGAAATAGTCAATAACCGATTGTCGTACAATAGTCAAAGAATGTTTCCTGCATAAAAATAACCTATAAACAAAGAGCATATTGTTACGTTGTAGATGATAAACCTTTTCCGAATTGCTCTTCCATCACATAACAAAAATATTTAGTTAGAATTTCCCCTCAAGGCACGGAAGTTCGTAGTAATAAACAAAAGACGACATCGCTTTACTTCTTTCTCAACAAAGGCGAATCAATCAGAGATGAAGTGCAATTGCTGTACTGCCAAGGAAGGCCCACACACACTAAAAAAAGATGGCGCATAATTACATAAATATTTTACTTCCTTGCACTAAACTATGCTCATTAAAATTGCTGGGATTTTAAAGAAATTCTTTTCAAAGCCTCAAAATATCAGATCGGTGACAACCTTTTCAAATTCAACGTTCGACAACTCTGCTGGTGAGTGGTTTGTTGCCTGGCAATCTACCTTATCTTATTTATGTTGATTTGTGCAGTACGTATGTATGCAACTACATAAGGTACACTTAATTATAGAACTACATTTTTAATCAGCAGACAAATTTGTGGCTTTATTATGGTTTTATGTTTTTATTCGACCAATAAAATGGCCTGTCATTTAAATATTCATAATGATATGACTTTATCGCTTTCAGTTATGCGTTTAGTTGAATAACCTTTGGTTTGTCTATAACAGGTGAACACGAGCTAATAGCTTGACCTAAAAACGGAAATGATATACCTACGTTGATGCATATCCCACTTGTTAGCCAATCAGATAAAGCGAAAACGCTTCCTTGTCCCATCCAGTAAAGTGGGTTCTAACGTACCTCAAAACTTGCTGACGACCTGTGTATCTATTTTCACAAGCATTTACTGTGAATCTTAAGCATTAATGGGGGATATAACATATGCATGTGGCACTAGTTCTTACAAGAAAGATGTTATCCAAATACAGAAATTCGGGGCTATACTATGGTTAATATAACTTCAACTTAACGAAAGCATATTATGGCTGTCACTTCTTTTAAGAAAATAATTTTCAAGCTCCCATAAAGCACGCTATTATGACTGCAATGTTTAAATTATTTATTATAGACATAAATCGCAAAGGGTTAATGCATATCATTTATGTTATCACAAAACAATACAGACTCAATATCGACCCTTGTTGCATACACGATTGAACCATGCATACACCGCAAGCAACTATTATTGTACATCCAACACAATACGTTTGTGTTTATGATCACAATCAGAAATAAAATTTCCATCATAGATTTCCGTGTTTCTCCGAAAATAAGTATTATCTACTTTCCAATAAAGTTTACATTTCTATATAAATATAAAAATGGAGAGAAGTCTATTTCACGAGACCATTAGCGTTGCAGGATAAATTTATATACCTTGAAAGCCAATGCAGTGCGGGTTGGTCCAAATGTTTTTAAGAAATCCCCATACAAATAAACTACTATCAATAGCCCGCAAACTCAGTTTTTGATAAAATTATCATTTGAACGATTTGATTTAAGATTAACAAGAACACAAAATAAACAAAAATTAACTAGCATTTGCTAGGAAATTGCAATCTTACCTATTGAATTCCATTATTTAAATGATAATTCTTTTTATCAAACATTGAGTTTTTGAGGCCTATGCAAACTCAGTTTTTGATAAAAGGATTATCACTTGAAAAATGAAATTCAATTGGTAAGATTGCAATTAACACTTCGATAATTTTCTAATTAGTATTAGGTAAATCTTGAATACAGTAGAATCAAGTACTTGACGTCATATAAACCATATTATGTACAATATGTAATTTTTCAAGCGTATTTTCACGTCATAAATAAAAGCTAAGTAGCAAACCTGTTTTTTTTTAACAAACCAAATGTAAAGATAGCCATACACATACGACATAAATTATCTTTTTTATTTACTTGTGTATATATATGCTACAAAATATTTCCTGCTTGTGCTTATCGGCAGGTAAGGGATCATTTATCTTAATGTGTTTATCACATTTTACAATAGAAACCCATTTTTCATAGGTTTTCTATGAGATAAACATCCTGACCACAAAAGGTTGTGCCCAAATATAAAGCCAAAAATAAATGTTTATTACAGTTACAAAATAATAAAGTAAAATCTATCGCGTTTATTTATTTATTATCTTTCCTATGTATGCATTCTCCAATATTTTCGTTGTTTTTTCAGTTTGTTTTTAAGAAAATACATGTTGGGTCAATAGTCCAAGGTCTTCAGACAACAAGCTTTGCTAGTATCAACACACAAAAAATTAGTTGATCAAAGCAGGGCATGTTTTAAGGTTTAGTGGCGTAGCACAGTTTCTGATGTTTTTGGGGTTCCAGAATTTGACTACCGATAACACGATATCATGCTTACGCTTTTATAACCAAAATATAACAGAATTATAATATTTATATTTATAATCGTGTGTCAGTATCATTAACAGTCCAAAGAAAAATCCAAAGTTGATCCAAAGGCAAACGAACCTTCAGTCACCTGCACCCAACGATGTTCTATTAGGTCATTTCGTGCTTTAAGTTTAGATGGTGACGGGAATACGTCAACAGTACAAAACCTTTGAAACAGATGTCGAAAGTGTTCGATAATCATAATGATATATTATAGCTAAGTTTTTCAATACAATCTTGCCAGATTCACAACTGCATAGCATTATTCAAAGCACTGATTTCGGATTTTCAAAGCACGGATCTTTTATCTAGAGGAACGTTTGTGCCCATAGTCACGTTAAAATAGGCTCTAGAACAAAGAAATATCGCCCAAATATTATCCCCAGCTTCTTCAGCTTTATGAACAGTGCAATGGGAATGAAATGGAATGGAGTTTACAGTCAAACTGTTCTGGCCAGCCCGGGCTAATGAAGGAGGGCACACACAGTGTGCTACGATGGAAATTTAGCCCCGACAGTTGTGCTACGATCTTCTCTTATATCGAATTTCGACTGTCAAAAGTTATTTTACGTGCACGCCAATGTGTACACGTGACGACCGTTCGTTATATCTTGCCAGACTCTCCGTCCTGCACCACTGACAATGGTGAACCACATCAGAAAATACCGATGAAATTTCTCGGCCACCACAGGCATTTAACACGAGATATCCGGGTTAAATATAGTCAACGTCTTAATCACTGAGCTATCGGGTCTCCTAGTGATGGTTTTCCCATATAATTGTGTTAGTTCTCATATGTCCCCAATCGCTAAATGCCACTAAAAGTTTAGGTTAGAAGTCATTTTTCAGACTCAAGTTTTACGTGGATTTTCATAATAAGTTTTCCTTGAAAATATAGCTGATGTCACTATGGCCTTTTGAAAATACATTTAATATAACCTTTGCTAAGTCTTCCGTTTTGTTTAAAATTAATGTCACATTTACACAATTTTCCGATTTGCTTGAAAAGCCATAACTATCAATGTAATGTCAGATTTTTAAAATGAAAAATGCACGTTTATACCTTTTCACGTATACGGTAATTATTGACTAGGGGGGCACATTTCAAGGTCACCTATTACGTGAGATATCAAAATGTTTTACCTAACCGGATCTTAATTAATATAAAAAAAAACGTACTAAACTAGACACATTTAATATGAAAAAGCGGAGGCGCGACTAATGATATATGCATAACGAAATTGAGATCAAATGAACCGCATCGTCCTACTTTTCTACTCCGACTGGGCTTAGAAAGACGGACGTGTGCCATACAGTGTGCTACAAAAGTTTGGCAACAAAGTTTCAGTAGACCTTTCTGAACACCGGGTCAACATATAGGTCTTTGCGACGGGTGACTTGCTGTCGAAAAACGATGTAGCTCTACGTCGTAATATAATCAGGTTCCGTAAAAATAAAATCTATACCAAAGAATCAAATTTTTTATATTTGTGCGTGTAATATAGCTGAATAATATATAACATACATAATACAAAACTAAACAATATTTGGAATGTGTTTAAAAAGCTCTATCACATATGTGATAATGACTGGCACCAATATTATCCTTTAAGCAAGCGAACACCCTATACACTAAGGTAATAATTACACTCTACATACTAGGGTAAAATACACTCTACATACTTGGCAAATATACACTCTTTATACTTTGGTAATATACACTCTACATACCGAGCTAATGCACACTCTACATACTAGGGTAATATACGGCAATACTATATACCGGAAACCGGAAAACACCGGAAAACATCATTTTATACTGAATACCGGAAAACACCGGAAAACCACTAAATACCAGAAAACACACTAAATACCAGAAAACACACTAAATACCAGAAAACACCATAAAAATATGTCGTGGTGTCGTGATGTCGGGTTATCGGCCATAATTCTCCCAAAACTATGAGTATATACCCTGATCCTTGGGTTGATCAAGCAACTTCCCCTAAATTTTGCAGTGTGGTTTCTCTCTGTCGGTAGTACAGGACAAAGGGCATGTCAAAATACAGTGTCTAAGGTTAGGGTTAGGGTTAGGGTTAGGTCTAGAGTTAGGGTGGTGGAAACGGGTTAGGGTTAGGGTAAGGTTTAGGGGTAGGGTGGTGGAAACGGGTTAGGGTAAGGCTCTGGGTTACATATTTAGGGTGTTTACCGGTATTTATGGTGTTTTCTGGTATTTAGTGTTTTTCTGGTATTCAGTATAAAATGGTGTTTTCCGGTTGTTTTCCGGTGTTTTACGGTATATAGTATGGCCCGTTATATACACTCTACATACTATGGTAATATACGGCCCACACACTAAGGTAATAAGCACCCCACATACTAAGATAATATACGCCCTACATGCTAAGTTAATACACGCCATACACACTAAGGTAACGTACACTAACTAATAAACACTATATACACTTAGGTAATACACACTTTAAACTCCCATAAACAGGCTATACATTAAACTAATATACACACTAAACTTATATACACACTAAACTAATAGTAATATACTATACTAAACTAATATACACACTCACACACTACACTATACTAAACTAATATACACACTAACTAATAAAGACTATGTACACTAAACTAATATACACAATAAACTAATATACTATATATACTAAACTAATCTACACAATCTACACACTAACTAATAAAGACTATGTACAGTAAACTAATATGCACACTAAACTAATATACACTCTAGTATAATACTAAGCCAACACAATGAGAAAACGGCATTCTAAACGATGCTCAATATTCTGGAACTTTTGAATAAATTAATGAGCAAATACATCATGGCAATCTAATCCGTATATTTGACATCTTCTATTCTTATAGTTCAAGGTCCTTTCAGTAGTTTTTGAGATATTTGGTTTTTTTGGGGGGGGGGGGTGCTATTGATGTTCATAGCCATTCCGCAATATTAGGTAGAGTTATTGATCGTGTCAGTGAATTTTGAGAGTGTTTGGTGGTATTATTCCGATTGATTCATGAAATTAATATTGCACACCCCATTTCATTTCTTTTTCCTTTCAGTATCGACGGGTCGTAGGCGCGATGCAGGGCATTAGCATGTGCTTACTGTTCTCATTTTGAGAAGTACATGTAGCTGACAAGCTTCCGTTAGTCTTTTGTATTTGACAGACAGAATAATTTTCTTTCTCAAGATTTCAGGAAATGGACTTGCATAATAAGTTCGAACCCCATTCAAAAATCATTTCGTACCTCTTTGTCTAATTTTTAGATTTCCTTATAAATAACTAATCAAAGTGAAATGATGATCCAGGGAGTGGTATTGCTTGTCTACACAAATAATTCATTGTAATTTAAAACAACAAAAGCTCTGCGATTTACATGCTCAATGATCTTCTTTGCACTAAAAAAACTATCAAGGAAACTTAGACGATTTGTAGATCATTAAGACGCATGGGAATCGGTATAGGTATAAATGTTCATATCAAGAAAAGAAAGTAGGAGTTCATTCTTATGATAACATTTATAAATTCAGTCACCTTTATGAAAACAACCAAATCCCGCATATCGGGAAAATAATAATAAAATGGACCGAGTGGTACATCGTGCTAGTCCATGAGGTCTGCTGATTAGTCAAGAGGGTTATACGGGACCAACCTGATGTTTTTTTTTCGGGTCTTCCGATTTCCCCCATTCGCTATCAGAACAATAAAACTATTGGCTAATGAACTGATTAATTATCAAGAATTAATATAGGCTACTTCTATGGAAATAGGACAAAAACCAACCAGATAATATTGTCGTGTCTAGGGCCAACCTTCCCATCCCCAACGAGAATATATTAATCTTAATCTTTAAGAGGCATTTAGTAACTGGATAGAGCAATAGAACTATAACACATACTTATGGAAAACAGCTACTTATTTATTTGAGCGACGTTTCGAAGAGTATTCTCTCGTGTGTGAAATAGCTTTATTTAAAGTCCGCCTCCACCTAAGTGATATCGCAGAAATTGAAGCTCAAAAACAAGAACCAACAAAACTGACTGCATCGCCAAACGCAGTAGGGTAGGCCTTTTTTAAGCTTCAGTTTATGGTTTCTAAGGAGACTGTCAAAATCGTTTTGTTTGAAAATGGCATATGCCTTGTTCACAGGTTTTGTCGTCCGGATATCGTGAACCAATTTTGACACGATTAATCCAATAATTTATATATATAAATCTGATATTGGCATAGACCATTACCTGGTAGACGTCTTTTAAGTACTATATTATTGTCCAAATAAACCTCTAATTTTTAAATCGTATATCCGTGCATCAAGTATGCTTACCCCAGTTAATGTTTGTATATTACACAGCTTGTCTCAACACCTAATTATCTGACGTCAAAACTCAATTCTCTATCGTCAGCAAAAGTTTGGTGGATTTAAAAAGAAATATTTGACGGGGAGTTGCCCCTATCCCTAAGAAGAAAAGAACTGGCGACAAGGTATTGGGTCAAGATATCACAACTAGGTGAAAGATCCCCAACATTTGTCAGTCTACAAAAGACAAAATATGTAAGAGATCCCAAAAAGAAAACCTTCAGCCAGGGTATCAGAGAAACGATCAAGGAACTACGACTGGGGGAGCTCGTGATAAATAAACACGACCCTCCAGTTGTCGCCCCCTGGACGCTCCCTATACCACTGGTCAATCTAGATCTACTACAGAAAACCGACAAGAAAAATAACCCCAGTGCTGCACGTGCTTTCTCTCTAGAACATTTGGAAGACAACTGGCCGTCTGATGACTGGGACCATGTGTACACGGATGGCTCACGCAATCCTGAAAGGTGCACCAGCTCGTTTGGAATATACCTGCCAAACGGGGAACAGGGAATAAGCAGGAAACTGCCCAATAACTGTTCGGTGTACACTGCAGAGCTTGTTGCCATTCGTGACGCTATTTCATGGATCTCCCATCAAAAGACCGGCAAGTTCGTCATTCCAAGCGATTCTCTGAGCAGTCTGATTTCAATCCAAAATGACAACTCGGAATCAAGACCAGAAGTCATTTTGGAAATCAGGCAGCTATATCAGAGGGTCCTAGAGAAGGGAAGCAAATTAGAGCTCGTGTGGATTCCATCACATGTCAACATTAAAGGAAACGAGGAGGCAGATCGACTCGCCAACGAGGGTCTCAAGGACACAGCTACACCCCGCCTCATAGACTACAGCACCACGGAAATCTACAGTATGGTCAAAAGACAGGTCAATTCAATCTGGGAATTAAATCTCGTTGAACTTGACACATACAGATTCCGACTGGATGACGAGATCTACACCAAGACAGCGACCAATCACCCTAGACGAGATATATGCAGACTCATATCGAAACTAAGGGTGAAAGAGCGGCTGCGAGACTACAAACACCAAGTCATCGTCTGTGAGTGCGGAGAAGAGTGTACCACCAACCATGTCCTGGTAGACTGCGAGGTTTACAAGGAAGAGAGACGGGACTTAGTGAGAATGATGGAGACCAATAACATACCATTCAACACTAAGAACCTACTCTTCCCTAGACCAGATCTGAAGCTACAAATCTTCGAAGAAATCCACACCCTAATGGACACAGTTGGACTATGTAAATTAGTGAAATAAGAAAGGGTCACGGCTGGATAAATTCTCCATACAACGTAGGATGGTTGAGTAAAAACGTCCTCACGAAGGAAGCCCAACCATCCTATACATTTATTTTAATTTATTCATTTTACTTTATCTTTACTTTACTTTTACTTAAATTTATTTTATTTTTATTTATTACCTCAATTTATTTTTTATTTTTTTCTACTTATTTTTTATCTTATCTTATTCTATTTTTTTATACGACGTAGGGTGGGGAAGTAAAAACGTCCACTCGAAGGAAGCCCAACCACTCTACAACTTTATTTTAATGGATTCATTTTACTTTATCTTTACTTTACTTTTACTTTTTTATTTTATTTTATTTTATTTTATTTTATTTTATTTTATTTTATTTTATTTTATTTTATTTTATTTTATTTTATTTTATTTTATTTTATTTTATTTTATTTTATTTTATTTTATTTTATTTTATTTTATTTTATTTTATTTTATTTTATTTTATTTTATTTTATTTTATTTTATTTTATTTTATTTTATTTTATTTTATTTTATTTTATTTTATTTTATTTTATTTTATTTTATTTTATTTTATTTTATTTTATTTTATTTTATTTTATTTTATTTTATTTTATTTTACTTTTACTTTTACTTTTACTTTACTTTAATTTACTTTACTTTACTTTACTTTAATTTACTTTAATTTAATTTAATTTAATTTACTTTAATTTAATTTAATTTAATTTAATTTAATTTAATTTACTAATAAATTTTAATTAATTCATTTTACTTTATCTTTACTTTACTTTTACTTTAATTTACTTTATTTTATTACCTTTAATTTATTTGACTACAACTTTATTATACTCTCTTTATTTATTTAATTCTATATTAGTTTAATTTACTACTAACATCTACTAAACTGGCGGGATAGTGGAGTAATAGGGAGTCATGATCAGACGGGCTCGGCAAAACACTATTCTGCCAAAACAAATACCAGTGGGATAGTGGAGGAAGGGGAGGCCACGAGAAGACAGGCCTGGTACCTAAACACAAATCCCACAAAGAAGACATCTACCAATCCAGAAGAAGAGATCATCTACCAACGATGTGTTTTTATTAAATAAAGGGAAGAACTTCCCACTAAAACCTAATCCATGGCCTAAGGCCAAAATGGAAAGATTGCAAAATCATATTCTAAAAATCAGGAAGCAGCTTCGGCTCTCCTATGTCTTGTCTGTGATATCACTTAAGTGGAAGCAGACGTTAAACACCAAAAAGAAGAAAGAACAAATACATGATAATTTATATCGTTTATAAATAATGTCAAAGGAAGCATGAACAAACGTATCCATTATCTTGATCTCGACCTGTTGGAATCGGGTTCTATCGGAGACGTCACTTCCGTTTTTGCGTTGTCTAAACGGTCTATGCTTACCAATGTTGCGTTTCACTCGAACGCTTCCCTTCTACGAAAAAAGTCTTCGACCAGTTGTTACGATGCTTTTCATTTCTTTAGCAATTAAGGACCCCGAAGGACTTCTATATGGCCAGGGTAACAAGCAAATTACATAGTTCAAGCACACCTATATAAATCGCCTACATATTTACTTTTATCCATATTTTTTGTGCAATGTGATTTCCTAAATCACAAATTCAGTTTGGGTGTGTTTGTTTGTGGTTTATGTTATTAGATCATTGACGTAATTGATTTATCCTTACCGAATTAATCATACGCGTATTTTCATAATTTATATTTTTCAAACTTGTAAACAAGGAAAATGTAATAAAAGATATAGACCTCACCCCGAGACGTCATCAACGAAAGAACTTTTGGGTTCAATTAAAACATTTATTTACTAAAATCTAGTACCTACTCAATGTGCCCACACAACAAATCTTACTGAAGATAACAGCCGTTCTGCGTTGCCTTATCAGTCTATGTGGTTTCTTAAGCCAAACAACTGAACACATTATCAATAATCAGTTAAATCGCTCATGCTGCTCGTAAAGCCAATCACGATTTAAACATTTGGGTAAAACGCCAAATTCTAACAGAAATAAGGAAGTGAAATATGTACATGATCTCGCGTTTTGACTACGTAATCGATCACTACAGAATTTAAACAGACAACGACTGAGATAACAACAAATTTCAAGCAGTTCCTTCTTCTAAGCTAGAACCCCCCCCGACACAGAATTTGAATAAACAATAATCCCCAAACCTAGGATTTTTAGTATCGCCAATGGTTCTGTCTCAAAGAAAGCTCAATCAGTTCTAAGCGCAAGATATTCATTTCCGAAAAAGAACCCCAAACAGAGCTAAAACCTATGCAGCTCAACGACACTGCGAAATGATATGAGCAACCCTAAAAGTTTACTAGTTCTGACGACAACGCACCTTCAAGTAGCAATTAACATGTTAGCCGGGTATGTCAACTTGATTGAAGTCTTTCCTACAGATATTGAAACATAAAATATTTCCGAGTTCCTTGTTTACTTCCGTCGAATCTATCTTTATAAATAAATTCGTTTTAAACTTGAACTAGGTTAAGGCGATTTAGTATTTTCTGAGAAAGAAGTATTTTTGAGAAATTAACATACCAAAGATATTCATATTAGGTATTTGATTTTTTGACGCTTGCTATTTGAAACTCACATGCGTGGTTGATGAATGGGGCGGCTTACGTGCATGACTCATCACTTTACATCGGCCCTTACACTCGGCAAATCTCGACAGATTCCGGTACCCGACATTTAGACTCGGTTGTATGACAGTCAGTGATATGTACCTACGACCATACATTTGCGATGCGGCTACCGGTTTACTTCAAACAGGAAAACGTGTCGCTTTTACAAAAAAATTCCCAAATTGCGTCTTTTGTAGGGTGTATATACCTAAATAAGCAGAGATATTGTCTAAGGGCTGCTGGTTTGATAAAATTCCCTGGTAATTCGAAATACCCAATGCCGAACGTGACGTTTGTTGATATAAAACACTCTCCATGAGGGCATCCCTTTTTCGCATTCGGAACCATTAAAATAGATCAAATATGGCGGAAATAGTCATACAGCCGAGATTTAGATGCGTAGAATCTGTCGAGGTTTGACGAAAGCGGCCTTTAAAGAAAAATCAAGACCTACGGGTGTTTTTCTATTATGCCATCCAGTGTCTTAGTTCTGATTATCACTTTCATTAAAGATACATTAGTTAAGAGTTTGATAAAGAGGTGGTGTCGCCATTCTTTCTATAATATTTCAAAAATAGATAATAATAAAGAAAATATTGAAAACTTCAGTGAAATTACTTTATTCTCAACGGAGTTGTCACTGTTGGAAGTTTAGACTAGAAATAAGCATCAACTGTCTAAGCACCGTCTCCGAAAATTGCCGATCGTTTGATCAACAGACGACAACTCCACTCAAATATTCTCGATTATCAAGTAACATTAGCAATGGCTACGATGCTCTCGATTAACAGGCATATTATCGACCGTCTCCGATAGTGACGTCAGTGAATGGTCAGCCATTTATTGATTTACTTTCTAAATGGACGACTGTTTAAATCCAAGCTATATCCAAGCCATTCGAGACTCTACAAGTGGATTTTGTAAATAAAGGTCTAATTAATAATTGCTATAACATCAGTGTCAGCGTTTCCATGCATTTTGGAACGCAGTACCACTGTTTCTACTTGGTCTTGACTGGGTTCGATGACGAGCTTAACCTAAGCAGAGAGAAGAAATTTGAATGGCCGAGACTTTGGAACTCTATAACTTCTAAATTAGGTAGGTCATGGGAATTCATCCGAGGGTAACTTAAAAACAGTTTCTATATAAAATATGTATACTTGGATGCCGATCTCATTGTTTCTGTACAAGTTGTTATACGGCTCTCGTCCAATTTAAACAATGAGGAGTTATATAACATATTCATTTCATCCGGCTTCAATTTGGTGTACCTTTGCTGAATGCCCCTCGTACAAATTTGGACAAATAACGGGTGTGTTGCTCACGTGATGCGATGAATATGTTGCGCAGAAGACATCACTCGTCACGCTTCACGTGCACACGGAACTTAAGTTATTTCAATGATTTCGGTATACGTGCTTCAAGTCATGCACTGCGGTCTGTATTTCTGCGATGCACATAATGCAGAGGGACGCGCATCGACGGTATAAATAGAATTGGGTTTGACGCCCTAACTTTCTGCAATAAACGGGCTAAGAAAGACGGACAATTTAGCGACAGACATGGATACAAACGATTTATACATAATTATATCATTATCTGTTAACAACTGAATTGAATAAAGAGCTGACTGCTCTTTTGTAATAGTTAAAAAATAGATAATGCAAAATAAATATATTGAAAATTCCATTCAAATTACTTTATTCTGAGCCACGTTATGGCTGCTTGTAGTTTTGACTAAATGTTTGCTTCGCCTCTCCATGTTTAAATTAAATCATCGAATAACCGAACCGAAATTGGGGTTAACGTCCTACTGTTCTGCTCTGACTAGGCTTATGGACACGGGCATACACTGCTATGATGGAAATTTGCCCGGAGAGTGCCGCTACGGCCTACTCTTGTTTCGAATTCCAACTTTTGGGGGTTCTGTTACGTACATCTCCATGTGAAATTGGGACCTGGGGTATTGGTCCCACCCCAATGAATATGCCTAGTCCCTTGCCAGAACCCTCCGCCCTGCACTATTGACAAAGGATGGTCCCACCGGGGAAAATTGCAATAGATAATGTATCTTTAACGTTGACAAATAAAAGGACCGAAAGGGTTTCTTTATACCGCAATGATGTAGACGATTTAGACCATATCTAGATCTTCATTAATATAATTGAATTATCCTTCTGGCTTTGGTTAACAAAAATATGGCGGTATGAAATTGATAAAATACGTTGTGAAATTTAGAGAGAAATGGTGTTTAACGTCCACGCCCAACTCTCAATTTAAGTCTTTTTGGAACTAAAATATAGTTCGATTTTATCTCAAATATTCGCTTACGCGTCGGAGTCTGTAGCAGTGGGAGAATACCGGAGGAACTGGAGAAACCCACGATGTTAGACAGGCGATCCAACTTCTTGTCACGTACAGGATTGGGATGGAAACCACGCCGTTTGACTTAATGGCATACCTTATGATATAAGGCGCACGCGTCAGATCCCGCCCACAATTTCAACATAGAGACATGAGACGCCATAAAGTTATATAACGCTGGGGCTAATTAGAGCGTCTTACTCCCAGTGACGAATTCATAAACCATTTGGGAATTCTTGTGGGCTTATATTGACAAATATATACTATGCACCCAATAACCTCTAGTATGGCCTCTTGTCCACTGATTACATATTCACATCCGCTTAGTCCGGATATACCATGGTAGTATTTACTCTTGAAACATATTTTGATGCGCAATTTATTGAGCATTCAATGACGGTGACTGTTTTGTATTGTTATTGACAAGATATTCACCAAGGGCTGTCGATGTTTAAGTCATCTTAAGGCACAGTCTAGACTACGGCTATAAATCAAATCATTTTGGTTTGGATTATTGAGGTATAGTGTAGGTTTAGGGGGGGGGGGGGGTTATTAAATCCAACATCATTAACTATAGGCTACGCCATACCAAAATAATCTCGATGTTTTCACTATAATATTCTTGTGTTTTGATTTGTGTAGGGTCAGACGTAAATTAATCCGTTAATCTATAATAAATGAGTTTATAGCCATTTCACCAGGCGCAATGCCCATGCCTTTTCCAGAAATGTCAGTGCCCACCCATACATCATTTTCTCCGTAAAAGTTTAAATGATCTTGAAATGAATTACATTAAGATTAAACAATGAAATTCTTAGTATTGTTTCCCTTCCAGGATTAACTTCTATTAATAAAAACAGGACAACGGCACTATACATAAAAACCACCAACTAGAAAAACACATAATAACTACTAAAACGCTGACAACATACTTACACTGTCAGCCATATAGGAAATATAAATTGCTTGCTGACACCGTGCACAGGTATATGAGGACAGGAACGCCCTTCTTTACGGAGTTCTTACGGCGTACCCATACGACTTTTATTTTCAAAACCCCTAGAAAATCATTAAATGATTTTGAAAAAATCACATAGGTGCACCCACAATGTTGTACCGGCGACACCATGTTAATTATTCGTTTATTTTTGACACCATGACAATATAGTTAGACGTATGAACAGGTAAAAACATTTCTACTTATGTACAAAATGAATATACACCTAGATAAACTTAAGTTTTTTTATTTGTATTTTACCACTGCACTTTAAGAGAGGTGTTGATTGTCTTTAAAAAGAAAAACATTGAACATCTGTCTAAAAGTGCAGTCGTCATTGATCAATGATACGGGATGTTTGTTTTTTCTTGATTACAAAGCAATTAAATCATCGCGTCATAATAGTAACGTTTGACCTAGATATTACTATTAATAAATCTTATTTGCTTTTATCCCAACTGTTTATGTTCGTGACATGACGTCATTGGTGTTATTGTTATGGTTGATGACAGTCCATGACATCACACAGGTGACATTGTTAATGTTTGCAAAGAAAAATAAATTGACTATACGTGTATATTCTATTTAAAAATTACACCCGTTGACTCTTATCCCCTTTCTTTTATAGGCAGAGCATCCGTACCTAAAAGATAAACAATACACGTAAAATGCCAAAAGCAACCATTACAGGGTCGGATCCATGTATTTGTGCAGAAGGAGGCTAGCCAGGTTCCCGAGACAGTGTATCTTTAGTGTGAGTCGAGGGGGTGGGCGGTCTCTCTCTCCGGCCTTGAAAATCTATGAGAAGTATACATGGTCGCTATCGTCACTTTGGCGTATATCTGGGGTAATCAGGGGTCACTTATGTAAAAATACATATACCTACTACGCTACGTTTTAGTTCTGCATGATTTTGACAGGAATCTTTATAGGCACAAAATAGGAAGAAAGGCTGACAGCGACTGTGTCAAACACAAAAGTATCAAGAAAAATCTGATGATAAAGAATGAAGCACAAGACCCTGATACGTTCCTCATAAAAGTGTTGATCTACAATTTTCGGTATGAGCTAACAAAGTGGAAAGGGTGCAGGGGGGGGGGATACTTCCTCTGGACCCGCCTCCTCCAATATAAAGTAAGGAAGGCAAGCGATTCTGCAACTGTTGTCAAAGGCATTTCCAGTCAGAAAGTGTCAACAATTATTTAAAATAATATACATGTATACTTAAGGGGTGTTTTATAATTATTATTATCATTAGTGAGTTATGAAGCGTGTTGTCCGTATAGCGGAACTGAGGTAGTCACCTTTTAAATTTCTTTGCACTCTGTGACTTTGCCTTATTTTCATTTCCAAACACACCGCTTGGAATTTCTTTGCCCGGTTGGGGTAAACTCGAGACACCCCTACACTGATATTCCATCGATGAAAGTCGTAATCATAAATAGTTAGAAATTGTTCGGAACGATGTGTAAATAACTGCTGTGTACATGGCATATGTATTAGTAGTGTAAACAATATGCAATCCGATATATCTTAAACTCATTTCGATCCCACAATTGGGTCGCGTGTCTAAATCGTGGGTTTTCTACGGGTGCTTCTCTTTCTCCCAACTCCTAAGAGACCATGCGGCGAATTATTAAAATAACAAGACTGTCAAATAGGTTTGACCCGATATATGACCTGGTTTGAGTTTATTGGACATAAGCCCCTCTCACCTTCCTTCCCTTACTCCCCTCTCTCTCTCATTTTCTCGCTCTCTCTCTCTCTCACCCCCCCTCTCTCTCTCTTATCAACTTGGCAAATAGGCTATGGACTATATAGACCGCGATCTTAAACTTATTCAATATAATTTACGGACATAGTCTACATGTTATATTGACTATCCTGCCGCAGGGGAGATAAATGCGGAAATGTCGAGCTATTGTCTGCGTGTTCGTTGAGAGAAGAGTGATTAACATATTAAAATGACAAAGCGGTAATTTATTATCTAGGTGACATTGTTTAATGCCCTTTTCCAAGAATTGATATTACTACCACGGGTTCGTTGGAGTGGTTTGTTCATCACAAAGATAGGGTTGGGTGATTTAGTGTATAATCCATTTTTTTATTATTATTCTGAATGTCAGAGAAAAAATAAATTAATTATAAATGAATAAAAAAAAATGTTTTAAAATACATAGAAAGTAAAAACATGATAATATAAATTACTGTCAAATTCAGGTAGACAAGATAGCTTTGTTAATTTGAGAAAAAAAATATAGGCCTAAAAATAAATAAAATGGGGATAACATGGGCGTGTGCTGGAAGGGGGGTTGGGGGTGGGGTTGGAGTTGTTAGGGGCGCCTTTCTGCAGTAGCAATCAAAGGTGGGGGTGAACGATATTTTAAAGCAATGGTACGTTAAGAAAAATGAAGATAATAAAATAATGATGTGCCGAAGATAGCTAAGGGGTACAGCATCGTCGTTTTGGTATCAAAAAGTTTCTCTTACCCCCCCCCCCCCCCACAGTAAGTTATGTTTTCATTAGACATGCTGTATTTTATTACTTAATTGATGGCTGATATATTCTAAATTTTATTTACTCATATGTCATAATGTATTTACATCCGCAAACTGAAAACTAAAACAAAAGTCCCACAACAATATTATATTTAAAAAGAAAAAAATTAATGAATTAATGATATCCAACAAAGATAATCCAAGAGATTTGTTTTTAGCTATGAATATATCCAACTTACCTAGATGGAGTTCTACCTGTATATCGTGTAGGAAGTTTCATAAGTATAACATCCTAACATTTCCTAGAGGGTGTTTCATGACGTTATACTTCCGGGGGGAAGGCTCTATATGATGATTGACATATCTCTTGTCATTGAAACCTACATGTAGGCCACTGAAGCGCGTGTAACTTGTACAGGATGTACATTGATAATACGAGCTTTATGCAGATTAGTATATACATGTATTACTTATATCAAAGTCAACATAGTCGGTATAATAGAAAAGGACCTATAGCTATTAATAGCTTTTTATTCATTTTCTCGTGTAGTTGGAGAATGACCAATCAGGTTTAAACATAAACATTCAATATGATAATTTATCTAAGTTTTATTTTCGTTCAAAAATACTACTTGATGAAATTAAACAATGACAAATTATTAAAGGAACTTCGTCAGTCATATGATCAATGAAATCATGTCCTAACCGATGAGAGAGAGGGAGAGAGAGAGAGAGAGAGAGAGAGAGAAGAGAGAGAGAGAGACGGGGTTTAATGTTCACTCCACAAAATAGTGACAAACTAGATCATTTCGGGACCAACACATGGTTCAATTCGATTCCAACAATTCGCCTGCGTGTAGCTGTCCTACGGGCCCGGAGAAAACCCTCGAGGTTGGACAGATGACCATATTCCTTGTCACGTACAACAGGTAAATAGAAACCACGACAGTTGACTCAATGACAGACCTTATGATACAGCGTACACGCGCTAACCATTCAGTCTTTCACCTGTTGTCATGTCCGCCAGTAACGCTAACTGTTTTCATTTACGCCAATTTTTAACGTCAATTCCCGTTTCTTTACATGTTTGTTACCAATCACTTGCAGCAAAGATCTCTGTGTCAAAAATGTTATGTAATATTGGTGGACATCAACATTGTACATTAAAACTATTTCAAATGATTCATTGTTATCTTTAGGTATATAAATTATGTATTTAAATATAAGAAAAGTTACGACAAAGGTGCAATAAAGGATATCATTAGTTCCCGAGACATTACGGGAATGCTTGGTTATCATTCACATGTGGAGGTTATTGACCTCCGTATTTTATGTGTAAAATATATATCTCACCAGATATTATATTATGGGAAATCTTAATTCAAATGTGGAATTTATACCTGACCATATATGGAAAATCGTAACTATGCGTACCATTGCGTGCCATACGATACAGTGCCGACCCAAAACCATGCATTTGTCCAAGCTCATGCCACGCACTTCAGGGCGTACCATTTTCGTAAACTATCCGGTGCGTAAAAGTGTCAATGGAAATTATGTCACGCACTGTCACGCGCAAGGTTCATCACTGCAACGACAAGATCAGCAATGGTGCTCATGGGTTGATGTAGGTATTCTTCCCGCCACTTGCGTGACGTGTGTCACTCATTGATGCTCACAGTTTACTCATTGATCCTCACAATGTACTCACTGGTGCTCATAATTTACTCACTGGTGCTCATAGTTGAATCTCATATACTCATTGGCAGGTTTGCTTCACTCACAGACGCCGCACCTCTGGTCTTTTGATCTAGGACAAACTAATGCTTCTGGCTTGTAGACCTTGACGATAGATTTACATACTCCTGAAGTTGTAATGGAGACTTGCATAGGAATCGCCACTGGCTAAGAAGCGGAGTGTGATTGCTAACTTCGGGCCAATTTTAAGAGGTTCTCTCATAAATGTTTTATTATTCTTCAAGTGTAGGGTCAACTTTTCAATCATCTCTTGAAACATAGGAGGTTCCGGTAACCTCTGCGATCTTCCTGGTCAGAACAATTGATTGATAGGTGAAATATGATATCCATCTGCATTGGTACGCATTAATGATTACCATTGCGGATTCCAAATGCATGAAAAAGTGTCAATGGGGCATTAGACTCATGAGAAAAAGAATCAGTGGCGAATCTATTTGCTTTCGTGTTTTCATATTGTGTCTATCATTTGTAAAGATAATAAGGATAATGCCATTTTTGTAACTAAAAATATATAAGCTAAGCGAAACCTCACTTGAAGTGAAAAGCTAATCTCATTTTTAAGGACCGTTTGATGAGAAATCATCCTACAAGAGAACATTTTTGTTGATGGCAAACTAAAATAGATGTCTCGGTGGAAATAATGAGTTATTTGATATTAATAAATGCGAATAAATTTATCAGTGGTATAGGTATTTGGTATGACTATTTATGCGTGAAGGCACTCGAAAGTTTTGAACAATATTAGAAGAAACCGGTCTACGAATAAGTGACGCATAGACATCGACCCCAGAACAACCTTTGAATATAGCAATTATGTGTGAAAGGAAGTGAAAATATACTTAAACAACGGTAATTCATATCCATATATACTTTACAAAACTAGAGACTTGTTATTTTCTTTAGAAATTAATCACGGAAAAAAACAATATAATATAACATTTGTGTCACGAAAACAGTTATATATAGGTAGGCTAATACACTCCGGGTAGATATAAACTTAATATCAACACAACAGTGCAGTAATAAAAACTGTCAAACCATTTACTTCTTTTCTTAACCAAGAAAACACCCCTGGAGACTGGAAGTCAGAAAAATTGTTGACATTAAACAAAGGCAAAAAAGAAAAAAAAGAAAACAAACATAAAAACAATGTTCGCACTGATACAATAAAACGTTTCTTTTGTAGTAATTCATTTGCTTTTATTTTAACCTTCAGAAAACTAAAAAAAATACATAAAAACACTTTCAAAGATTCATTAAAGAAGCACCCTGCTGGAGATGGGAAGCCAGATTATAACAAACCGTTGTCGGTCGGTTATTAAGGAAATACGAACATAATTGTTATATGTTTCTACCATACATCTTGAAGGAATCTATTCATTAAACTTAACATAAATAATGGAAACCATAACACATTCAAATTAGTCAGCCTTGAGTACACTTATGCTAAACAATCGGTTGCATGCAATATACGCCCACAGTTTGCATAAGTGGCCAGAGAACAAGCGGAAAAAGATTTTTCCCACAATAAGGGGACATAACCCAGGATGTTACAGTCCGACATACTACAATATTAAAAGGGTCCAATATTTTAGGGATATAAACTTGCATCATAATTTTATCCAAATCGGATAAAAACAGTGACATTAAGAGTCTTCACAATCTAAAAACGTAATTTTTCATACAACCAGGGGCCATAATCCATGAAGTTTTGGCCCAACACATATCAATTTCGAAAGGAACCGATATCTTTGGTATAGAACAAGGTTTCTCTATCATATCAATCCGAGGGAGAGTAGGTTTATATCCTACATATTATACAACGCCATTACCCTTAAAATTATATCGACTCCATTAAAAGTCAACAATGATTGGATAACTGCTCGGTAGCTTCCTTCAAATAATTACCGAGTTAATAAAGTGAAATTACGTGGATGTTTTTGTTTACATATCGCAATTTATTGCGTATTGAATTGTAAGCAAAAACAAAATGGATAGTAATACGAAGTCAGAAGAATAATCAACTCCCTTTATTGACGATGGAATTGATGTAAATACAACTATCGATGAGGATCTATCCAAAGCCCAGAGAAAAAAAATTTGGATCAAAAGGCATTCTTTTCCGATAATTCTGACAATGAATCATGATTGAAGGTTTTGGCTATTTTTAAAAATACTTTATAAAGGGACTCTTGGGCGATAAATACAAGTCTAGGAGTATGTTGACGGAAAGAAAATTCTGAAAGATATATTAGACATGGAGTATGGATAATCGAGTTAAATATGCCGATACGCCGTCTATTTCGGTCCTGAATGTTACAAACTGTGCCATAATAATTTTCAATTGCCAGAAGAATACAATTTTATTTCTGTGGGATTTTTTGGTATTATTTCGATCATCTTCGTCATCAGCGGTTGAAATAAGCCGAATATATCGACCCTAGATGACGTCATTAGCGGTTGATATTAACCTGTCATGACGCCATCAGCGGTTGATATGAACGAATATATCAACCTATGATGCCGTCATGACAGGTTGTTATGAGGTTTAACTGCTATGGACATTAAAGAAAAAAACTACCGCCAGTTGTTTATCAAATAAAATAAATCCTTGACAATTATTGAAAAACACAAAAATAAACCCAGAGCATAATATAATATAAAATGTATCTATCCCTTCTAAATCATCATTTATGCTAAATTATTAAAAGTTGTTCAACGCATAATATACAGAGCATAATTCCGTATAAATTACCAGAACTTCACTAAATCCAATATAACATAACTAATGCAATAAATGAAATATCTACATAACTAATGCAATAAATGAAATATCTACCAGAACATAAACCCGACATATCAAAATGTAATTAATCCACATTATACGTAATACGCACAGTTTGTTTCAGAGAGTGTGATATACATATCCCTAGCCACCATGATATTGTACTAAGCAGTAATAAGCTTGATACATAAGGTGGGAAAACTGTTCATGACATCAATTTATATTTATCAACAAGCTTGTGACCCAAACTATCGACAATGCCTACACAGGTAAGGACGTATCTCGGACTTTATCTGTAACTACCCTAATACACCTACATACACATCAAGTCTGACCTTAGTACCACAAGATACTGAGAGCAAAAACTGTGAAAGCTTTATGAACATGACATCATTAACGACTCTGCGCAAACTTGTCATACTTGTACAGCTACCCCAATACACCTACATACCAAATTTTAGTTCAAGATTGCAAAGCCGGCTTAAAGGATTCTATAAAATATCGGGTTTGGAAAACACTGGTGCGTCTTACCTAAAGGTCCGATGTTGGAGACCGGTGTTAGCCGAGGAAGTTTCCCATTGTCACTGTGCAGAAAATAGGTCCTGGCATGGTTAACGTATAATCGTTCTGGGAGGAACAACCGAGTCCCGTGTAGACGTAAAAGAACCCTTGGCAGTTGGAATTCTAAATAAGAGTAGGCCGTAGTGTCACTGTCCGGGCAAACTTTACTTCATAGCACACGGTATTCATTAGCAGAACAGTAGGGCGTTAAACTCTATTTCATTTCATTTAATAATATCGGACGCTTGTTTAAATTCCCGTCATATCACACTGTATGTCATATTATGTCCGTCTCCATTAGCCCAGTCATAGCAGAACAATATGACGTTAACCCCCAATTCATTTTATTTCATAATCTAAAAATTGGTCAAAACGAAAATCAATGACAGAATCAAGACCACCACAAGAAACAGAATCATTAGCACTGCACCGATGAAAAGGCAGCCAATTTCAATTAACAAAACCGAATCAACACAATATAGAATCGATACCATACAAGATCAGAACAATTAAACTAGAAAACCAATACCAATCTTCCAGCACAGAATCGACATTATAACCAACCAGAACAAAATCAGATTTTAAAGCAAAACAGAACCAATGACGCAGGGAGGAGGACCTGGTGAGGACAGCTGTCTAGTCGTTCGGATGGAACGAAAAACCGAGGTCCCGTGTACAAATTGGCGTACACGTAAAATACCCCTTGGCCGTTGGAATTCGATATAAGTATAGGCCGTAGTGTCGCTGTCCGGGCAAAATTTCCCTCATAGCACACTGTATGGTGTATGCCCGTCTTCATAAGCCAAGTTCGGAGCAGAAGAGTAGGACGTTAACCACAATTTCGTTTCCAACTACAACAGCTAGGGAGTAAATCAATCCTAGGAAGAAGCCGGAAGTACATGGAGTACTCGTGCAATCAAATAGAATGTTAAAAAGATAATAATTTTGTTTTGCAAACTATGTCTTCCTTCAAGAGGAATATATTCTAAACAATAACAACGATATCTAACATCCGGTTGAGCAAGTGGTTAACAACCATAACAGGATATAGATACTCTAATTTGAAAAAAAGGGTATTTTAGGGTCGACAGCGGTATGAAATATCGTGGCATACTATCCGCCATGACTTGCTTAATGTCGCTATCATTTCCATTTAAGATCATCTATAAGAATGTAATGCCCCTTTTGATTGTATTATAGAATGATAATGACAAGTGATTGGAAACTGTAGGCATTTAAGATGTGGTTTGGTTAACTGCAAGATTCTGTTGCAATGTTAATTTGACACAGTTGACATGATTGCAACATTTCAAAACGCTCGGTTAAATCCTGTCCCTAAAATGTCTGCTTATTATTATTTCTTATGATTTTATGTCTTGATTATCGGACAAGACAACAACTAGATCGTATTTTTAAAATATCTTTAAAAATATTTTAATAGCTGTTAAGTATAAAGGGATGAACAGTTGGGCGTTGACCTCGGATCACGAGGATACAATAATAAATACAAGGTTATATAAATTAACATATATATATATATACATACACTACAGACATAAATGGCCCGAAAAACTAAATTTAAGAGGAAATTGACATTTTTCAATCACACCACAGGCATAACAACTTCGAAACCCTAAATCTAAGAGGACATTGGCATTTTGCAATCACACCACAATCATAACAACTCCGAATAACTAAATGTAAGAGGAAATTGATAAATTCGTTAATAATCATATAACAGTTAGTTTTACGAAACTGGAAACTAATTAATATAATGCCTTTAGTTTTAACAATATTACAAACACACACATACACACAACATAAGGTGGTAAACATACTTACAAGACATAATTGAACTGTCATTAGCTGCTTTATGAAACAATTTATGTCCATATTCGTGGCTCTTTTCCTTTTCGGAAACGAACTTTAGCCAAATTTTAAATCTGATGTTTAATAATTCCGCTGGGGCAAATTATATTATACAAATTACAAATGCGTGAAGTTTTATATTTCCTGATGTAGGGTAATACTTATGTCACGCGGTTAGAGTTTATAACAAATCTATTAGGACTTTTAGGATGAAAATCTAGATATTATAGAATTAAAATGATTAGAAAAATGTAATAATGGTGTACATCGTGATGTTGGACCTGAAAGCAGGCAAATTAATGGCCAGGAGATTTATTCGAATCTAATTAATCAAATGATGTCGCATGTTTATTAAATTGTTTGTCGGGAAAATTCATATTTAACATAAAAAAACAATTGGCTTACTTCTAAAGAGTGTCATTAAAATAAAATAAAAACGATTCTAAAAAAAAAAAAAAAAAAATATAAACGAATGCAAAATCCAATCTAAACAAGCTTTAGATTTTGCTCTTAAGCCAAAACGTGCTTCTATAAATTGCAAAATGTGTCAATTTCCACTCATCTGTTATAAAGGGGGTAAACCTCTAATTAATTTTTTTCCATAATACTCGAAATCAAGAAGGCAAATTAGAATTAATATTGGCCTAATTTAATCACTATTGATAGTCTTTTTTTACCCTGCAAAAATAGGGGATCCGTAGAAACAATATTTAAGACACAATAAACACAAAAAGCAATTCCTTAAAGCTTCAATTTCAAATTTGTAAGTTATATTTTTAAAATTTATTAAAATAAAGCCTTAAAATAGATGGTATCCATAAACAGTTCTACCCTGTTGAAAAGAATAATCATATTAATCCTATAATTCACTATTGCCAGCTGAGAAATTGGTGAAAATATCATTTTCAACTTCAAATTCCAACGTTTAAAGGAAGCTAATGCATTGAAGCAATGGGGAAACAAGGGTGGTACATGTAATTGTGTTATTATTTATCGTGTCAATGATTTTTATGGGTGGGAAATAATGCCCATAGTGGTATAATAGTGAGTTGATAACCTATTGAGCAAAATACATAGAAATAATTATTTTTGACTTTCTTAAGGAATATGAAATTCTCGCTTTAATATATTAGGTAAAGTAAAAAGAATAGCATTTGTCTATAAAGTATTTGGTTATAAGTTGCGTATCTGGAACAAAACTATTCCATTTATAGATCTATTTCCATGGAACAACACTAACCTTTAATGTCAGTTCTGTAAATGCTAAGTAATTCACAGATAAGCTTAAACTGCTAATGTCGCTTAAAGTAACTGTTCGAGATATAAAACGATTCGATGAAAAACGTTGCCTTAATACATATTCAAAATAGCGTATGTTATATAATAAATTACTATTATACGAAATATATCAACCAGCCATCGTATCTTTATATGTAAAACAACGTATTTAATTGTTTTGTAATAAATATTATGAACAAGCCAATGCATTGTTCTGTATTAATTTGGTTTATTTTGAAAATTGTTTCAGTATATAATTCAAATGAAAAGCTGCCTCGAATCAGAGTAAAAATGTCAATGTGCGAAAGAGGGTCAATTCTAACCAGTATATATACTCAGAGACACACTCACTTTTGTTACTAATATTTTAATGGATACTGATATTCATAACTCACTAAACGCCTAAAATATAATTGTAAAATTTTGGGATAGGTTATTATATAAAAAGAAAATATATTCATATTATTCTGAATTGCATTTTTTGGCATAAATTACCATGAAACACGAAAACAATGTCTATATTCACAAGAAGTTTAACAATACATAATTTAACTAATACTTTTAAACATACACAATACTTACACTGTCAGGAATTTTGACGATGATGAACTGATAAATTATTTCCTACTGAACAACTCGCCAACATGTAATACATAGATGAACAATATTGTACACAGGAAAAATTTAAGAGAGAAGAAGAAAAGACCTCTGTCGTTCGTTTTGGAAAGGAAATACAAATTTAGTGTGAATTTAACAGGGAAATAATATTATATTGTCTATAAACTTACGTCCAACACAAACTTTTTTTTAAAGCCTGGTGTGAACTCGTTTCTGGACGTGCGTTATATGAACACTTTCTTTGATGTGAACAGCTATTCATAATCACGTGAAATTTTGTCATAGGGAAGGGGTCATTTAATTGAAAGTCACACGTTTTTTTAAAATGTTGTTTACATTGCTTAAGTTCATCGCTAATATAATCTAACTGTGAACACCACTGTGAACACAGGATTCTAAGTTGACACAAATTGCTGAAATACAACGAGATGTGGATTAAATAAATTGATTTTTTCGTTTAATTCTTTCTCGTGTTAAATTTGATAAAGAAGGAAAAGAATATTGAGAAAATGATTTACATGTAATTAAGAATGTATATTTTGTATAATGACACGTGCTAAATGATATGAACTCTAATAGCCTTTCTAACACCCTGCCTTCTAAATATCCTATTCTTGGATGTTGGCGAGTTAGAAAAAAAAGCAGATGACCCCTTCTGTCACGGGGCATTAAATTAAATACTTAATATTGTGATTTTAGAAGGAGCTAAATCGCTATTATTTTGGACCTAGAAATTAAAACAAATGGGTCGGGTCACATCGCATATAATAATGTAATATGAATGTGCATAAAGCAAAATTTGACAAATTAATCAGTTTGAATATGTTTTTAGTCCATCCATATACATGTATACCATTAAATCACCCAGTTTGTACGAGGGAATGTAACTTTAAATTAGTAAATAAGAGAAAATTGTGTGACAAATGTATGGCTAAAATAATGTCTTTTAAAACCAATATACACGTTGATAACTAGTTTACTTCTTTCAGCGGACGGCAAAATTCACAACATTTAGTTATATGTACTGCTAACACAAAAAACTTACATATCATATCCATCTATTTTCCACAAAATCTTTTTTTTTGCTGCTAATTTAAAATAATTTCACAGAAAATTACCTACATTGGCGAAAGATGAAGTCTGACAAGGTGTACATTGTGAATGGAGTTCTTAAAAGAAACGAAATCAAAAAACTATAATTTGAAGGCTATCAGATGGTCCGATTATCGGTGTCACAGCCAGTAGCCTATCAGAAGAAATGTTTCCGATATTTGCAAAACGGATGTTAATACCTGTTAAAAAAAGACTTGATAGACAAATATTATGGAGAAATGCAGTATTGTCTTGTCAGCTGCGTTTTTTAAAAAAATTTTTGGTGCCGTTGTAGAAAAATCCTAATTCCAAGCACTGGCTATAATCTAGGCCTACTAATTAATCATGCAACAAATAATTATTCAAGTTCTCATTAGATGCTGTATATTTTCAATTCCATTGGAAGAGCGACCTTATTATTCCTTCAATAAACGTCGTCTTTGATTCCTGATAGAAAAACAGTACATACGCAAAGATATGGCGCCATAAGGAGGTCTAACAACTATCCCAACATGGCAACTGAAAGAAATGTCGGTGTATGTGATATTGGATAAACCTGTTTCACTGAACAATTTTTGTCGGAAGGTGTTATTGTTGTTCAACAATGGCTCACGCGATGAGGTAGAGCATGCATTTAGAGTTTATCGATTTATAGGCCCGTAAAATTTGGCCCCATTCAAGAAGGTGTCTATAGCTACTTTATTTTAAGACTAATTAAAAAAATAACAAGGTTTTAAAGATGGATTCCCAGATAAATATTTATCGGGTGGTTATTTCCAATAAAAGTGTGGCGATTTTGGTATTATATGGAAAGTAG